>CM052884.1:34550353-34614667 GCA_028534135.1 Potos flavus
TTGCAGGCTGCTGCCTGATCCCCCTTCTCTCCTTGTGCAACTCGCTGCGGTCACTGGGTCCCTGGAGCCGCCCATCCACCAGGCCTCCACCCCGCCGCCTGAACCCCCAGGTCGCTGGGCCCCCGCCTTGGGGAGGGGAAGCTTGTACAGCCCTAATCCCTGTACAGTGGAGCAAGGCCCCATCTGGCCTCCAAAAACCAAAATAAAACTGGGTCACTTTACAAAAAAAAAAAAAAGGGAAGGGTTACAATCTAGCTGGGGCATGTTCTTTGCCTTGTGATGGCAGAAGCACAAGAAAGGAAGCAGAAACCCATGAGACTTTTCAAGTCTTAGTTTTGAAAGAGCTTCACTCTCTGTCACGCATGTTTTTATGTATCTTCTCTTCCGAAATGCTATACTTCCTCTTCCCTGTGCCTGTGGCATCTATAAGTGCCTTCTATTCTGGGAAGCTTGCCCCAACTTCTCCTAAAGATTTAGTTGCTGCATTTTAGAACTTTAGTACCTACTTTGAAACTTACCACTTACTCCTCCATTTCCTTGAAGGCAAGGAACTTACATATATTTTTATTTTCAGAGGCTAGATCGGTACATTTTTTGTTGAAAAATCAACATGTCTTACGAGTGTATTTTTCACTCCAGTTTACCATCAGATCACAAAATATCATTCATGCTCATTAGTAAGGTGGTGGTCTTTCAGGAAACATTTATTTGGAATGGGAACTACCGTACAAAGAATTTTGCCTTCAACTTTAGTCTCTTAAATGAGTTTATTGAAGCTTAATGAAGACAACTACTTTTCTACTGACATCTCTGTGTGCAAAATATCTTTCATATGACCATTTTGGTATTCTTTATTAAAAACCTGTATTACACATGGGTGCATTGTAAGTAGAGATTCAAATGCAGAAGGAATGTTGTAATGTATGCTTTGAACATGTATAAAGAATATTTCAGGGACAAAGTTCATGATAACTCACTATGCAAAGCAATATACTTTTTCTGAGACTGGTTGTATTCCAAAGCAGAACTGAATGGCTAATAACTGAAAATACATTCCTCACATTAATTCTTCAATATGATGAATGCAATTTCCTTTGAACATATTATTTTCTCTTCACAACAAAGAGTAACAATTAAAATCCTATTCACTCCTGAGTGTTTGAAGAGTCTTGCTACTTGTTTGTAGTGTAGTTCACTGCTGTAAAACTATTACTTAATTATTGAAGCAGTTCCCTAATGTAGAACACAACTTATAATACATAATAAGTATAGGCAGCCTCAAGTTGACATGACAAGTTTCCTCATACTGATTTCCCTCTTCTTGTCCAGCAAGATAACAGAAACAGAAAAGCAAATATTCCTTAAAAAATAATAATTGCGGGGCGCCTGGGTGGCTCAGTGGGTTAAGCCTCTGCCTTCGGCTCAGGTCATGATCTCAGGGTCCTGGGATCGAGCCCCGCATCGGGCTCTCTGCTCAGCAGGGAGCCTGCTTCCTGAACCCTCTCCCTCTGCCTGCCTTTCTGCCTACTTGTGATCTCTCTCTCTGTCAAATAAATAAATATTTAAAAAAAAAAATAATAATAATAATTGCCAGAGATATGGAGATTATTGTTGAGTAATTTAAGTGAGACCTAAGAATATCTGGATAGAAACAAACAAACAAAAAAAATCTGCAATTTTGTTTCATACTGGCCACAAAAAAAGCTGTTGGGCTAAGTAGCTATTGGTACTTTTTATTCTTTTATTTTTAAATTCTGGATTGTCAAAAAAATTAAGTGTGAAAGTTCATCTGGGTATTTTAGAACAGTTGTCTCAGTTACTCATTTTTGTATATCTTTCCCTGTATAATCTGAGTTCCTGAAAAGAAAATATATTTTCTTGATTTTTGAACCCTTGGAAGCCTTATAATAATATCTCTTGCTGTTTTTCATGGTGTTGGAGACCTTTTCTTTATGCCATCAAATGAATAGCCCCTGACAAAATTTGAAAACTGCCACCAGAACTCTGGACCTAATCATAACAAATGAAAGGGGGAAAAAAAATGAAGGAAAAAAAAGTTTTTGTGCTGCTCAGCTTAGTTAAAAATATATTGAGCCACAGCGAAACAGAATGTCCCAGTTTTATTAACAAAAGATTGACCCAGTGTTCTTTAAATTCTTAATAGTTATGTATAAATAGTATAAGATTGCATGTATCAACTCATACTTCCTCGATGACACATTTAATAAACTCATTTCTTTCACATATTAGTAAGAGTTCAACAGTAATACTTTTTAGCAATATATTTAGCATTAAAGACAGACTTAAGAAATATTGAACAGATTCTTTCAGAATTGTGTCCCTGTAACTTGTTAGTTGGTGACTGAAAAGTTTTCCTAAACATTGTCTTCTTTAAGTTTGAATAACATTGAATTAGATGGAGCGAAATGTAAGCCCCATCTCAAGACATTTTCCAAGTTCATTATAGTGTTCAGTTTTACTCATATTTTCCATGTCATATTCATCTACTTTAATTGAAGTTAATTGAAGATTTTCATCCATAATGTCTATTTGATTGTGTAATATTTTTTCTTAAGTCCAGTATTCCATTTTAGTGTTCTTAATCTTTGTTCTCTCCACGTATCAGGATTCAGTCAGTACTACTGTGAGTAGGGAATAAGGAATTTATCATAGAAATTAGAAGTTAAACAATTATAGGAGGAACTAGAGAAATAAAGCCATAAAAAGAACTGTTGAAGGATCAGGACGAAATCACTAACCAACTCTGGCACAGGTCAGTAAGAAAATTTGGAAGAATGGGCACATCTGTTGCTTAGGGTGGGACCATGAAGGTAGGTTGATGGCATCAACATTAGTTGATGGCAGGCACGTAGCTCTACATGGTTACTACATTTGAGTGTTCAGCTAAGTGTGTGATGGGGGCCTAAGGTCACTGTGGGTAAGCAGGGCTGGAACTCAACAAAGGAGAGATGATTGTGGAGAGGGCAGAAACAAGGAAAAACTGGAATCCTCTGGAAACTTTGCCATTAACCAACAATGTTCAGATTACAAAGATGTTACTTTTCCTCTACCTGCCCAAACTCAGACAACTACAACTTTTGCCAACTCCAGCTTGAAACCATAGAGCAAAGGAAAGTCTGGGAAATATAGTTCCCAACATAATGAAGTTGACAATAGGCAGTCAAACTTAGCTTTCCCCTGTCAATTTGATGTGCCCACATACCTCTTTAACCATATGTATTTTCCCCAAAAAGGCACTAGCAAAGTCATGCTTTTTAACATTACGTAACAATCTCTGCTTTTATATAATCACAAACACTCTGGCACTCCCAAACATGGTGCCCCAAAACCCCATTTATCTATCTTTGGATGATTTCCTCTTCTAGCAGTTACACTTCTCCTGACATCTTATAACTTAAATACTGAGATATAATGTTAACTATTGTTAACACATATTAGTAGGGAAATAGGAGAGGTAAAAAATAAAAAATAATCTCTAATCACACACACACACACACACACACACACACACACACACACCTTTATCTCCTCTCTGTCAATCAATCTATCTACCTGTCTGTCTATCCATATTATGTATTAATAGACCTTGTTTCTTAGCATAGGTACTAGTTACTTCTTTCTTCTATTACCCCTTTCTGAATATATATTCATACAAAGATTTATTGTAAGGAATTGGTTTATAGGATTTTGGAGGCTGACAAGTCTCAAGATCTTCAGGGTGAATCAGCAATCTGGACACCCAGGAAAGCCAATGGTTCTAATGCAGTCGAAGTCCAAACAGATGAGAAGAGGAGAATCAGTACTGTAGCTCGAGACTAAAAGTCAGCAAACTCAAGAACCAGGAAGAGACAGTATTTCAGCTTTAAGTGTAAAGGCAGGAAATTTGTTGATGCTGCAGTCTGAAGGCTTTGAGACAGGAGAAATTTTCTCCTAGTTGGGAAGAGTCAGCCTTTTTGTTCTGTTTAGGTCTTAATAGATTGAATGAGGGACCCGTGTTAGGGAGAACAATGTGCATTACTCAGTCTACTGATTTAAATGGTAATATCTGCCATAAATGTCCTCAGAGAATCACCCAGGATGATGATTGACCAGATATCTGGGCACCCCATGGTTCGGTCAAGTTGACACATAAAATCATCGTACCCCCAAAATCCATCTCCAATCAAGACGAACTTCTTTTAAGTCTGTTGAACTCTACTACATGTAAAAGGAAGCCTTTTCTAATTTTAAAAAATCTGCAAATATGTCATCATGACTATGATTCAAACCCCCTCTGTAAATTTTGAGAGAAGCCTGTTAGGCTGAGTGATTGTACAATTTTTGGAAATATGGAGCTACTTTGAACAGAATTTTCCTATTTCCCAACCATAGTGGCACATCAGAATCAATCGTGGAGTTTTCACACTGTTAATGCTCAAGCCCCATCACTTACAGATTCTAGTTAATTATTCTGGAGCATGGATATAATTTGAAGCAACTTCAGTGATTGTAAAATACAATCCACGCTGAGAACCAGCCACTGCTCTATACCCATCCTAAGATGACAAAAGTTGTTTCACACTCTTCAGAGAAAAGAAGTTGAGGAAACTGGTTCAGTTATCCTAGTTTTAAATAAAATATTTGAGTAAATGGATAAACAAAACTGTAATTATCTTGATTGATTTTTTTTTACTTCACAATGTCTTTGACCAGTTATTCAGATGCATATTTAATGTTTAATAAGATTTTCTTCCTTTTTCCTTATAAACCAAAAATGCATTCTCTTGTTATAACTGCCATTTTCTGAGATTTGGTTGAGTGCATTACTAAAGAACTGTCATTAAACTCTTCATAGACAAAACCCAAATATCTTGCCAGCATGCAATTCCTTGTTTTATCTTCTAATTATTTTTGAAACACAACTTAATCTCTTCGATTCTGATGCAGTTGTTTTGGACTCATTATAAATCGTAGTGAGGTCATAGACTTTGGATGGTCAAAATTATTTTTTCAGTTATTAGAAAAAAAATCCCTTTCTTAATTTTCTTAATTAGTAGCCTCATCTGGAGCCCTCCTCTTGAATCAGGATTGAGTCAATACATTACAATTGATTAAAGGCGAATGCCAGAGAATTCCAAGTGAGTCTTCCACTTGCTGAAGTATTTTCTTTTCATCTAACAAGAAGAGGATTTTTGTTGTTGTTGTTTGTTTTGCGTTGTTTTTCTTTCAGTATAAATTAAGTAGGTAGCTAAGTAGATAAACAGCAAGGAGTGATTCCTGAAAAAAGAAAAAAAACAAAAAACCAGTTGGTGATTTATTGTTTTTGAGTTCAGTAATTTCTCCAAAAGCCCCACCCCCATGGTCCCTTATTCTCCAAGTAGGGATATTTGCAGTGAGTTATGAGTACTGACTAGAACTTGAAAATCCTTGCTTTACAATAAATATCTTCATTGGAAGATATTCACCTCTAAAATGTGTCCAATAAACCTGCAAAAAGCAATGACCGTAATATAATTACACTCTTCCTTATTAAAATGTTCAACCATTTGCTACAGATGCACAGTTCATGGTTATGGAAAGGGGTAATTTGTTTAATAATATATTCACCCAGCTACGCATAATGTGATTTAATCAGTACATTATATGCAGGCTTCAAATGTAAAGTATCTCAAATGATCAAAATGAATTATTAACAGTTTATAGTCACTGAACCCTCATGGGGGAGGGGAAGAGATGGAGATTCATCTTCTCCCTTTATAAATCTTCTACCTTTCAGCTACATCTAAAGACTAATATTCTAAAGACCGCCCGCCATATCAAACAATGGAACAACAGCTCTACCTGTGGTAGACAAAATCAAGTCTATTTTTGTGATTTGACATTGTAAGCTCATGTCATCAGAGAATAATATACTAGTAAGTTCTTATTCAAGCCAAAGACCTTTCTTTCCTCATACTGCACATTGAATTTATCACACATCCTTCGGCCCTATCTGTAAAATGTAATCATAATCTGACCATATTTTTACTGATGCGATCCTGGCCGAGGCGACTGTGTCTCACCTGGATTATTGTGACAGATACCTGTTTTATCTTCCTGCTTTTGTCCTTGCTTCTCAAGTAGATTTTCAATTCAGAAACCAGAATGATGCTATTTAAATGAAAGCCAAATCTTGCCGCTACTCTGCTAAAAATTCTCTAGTGGCTTTTTATGTAAGAATAGAATAAGAGCCCAGTCTTAGAATGACCTGGAAAATCGTTTTGTTTTCTGTCCCCAGCTGTTTTTTGTTTTGTTTTGTTTTCCGACTTCATCCCCTCCAACTCTCCCCATTGTTCCTCCCTGGCCTCTTCTCAGTTGCTCCAGCGCAGCAGGCATCTTCCTACCATACACCTTATACAGACCTTGCATGTATATGGGATGTCCTTTCCTGAGATTCCGATGCTTTACTCTCTCATCTTTTAGGGTGTTCATCAGATGTCACCTGCCCAGTGAAGCCTTCTCAAATGGCCCTATCCAAAATTGCAACAGCTGATTTTTTCCTATTGTACTCTGCTTTATTTTTTTTCTTATAACTTATCACTTTCTATGATAGGGTAGATATTTAGGGTATGTAGGGTAGATATGTATGTATATGTAGGGTAGATATTTTTATCTGAGCAGTTAAATGTTTTATCACTAGCACCTGGTGAAGAATATTTGCTGAATGAGTGTACTTGGGATCGTGAACGCCAGCAAAAAACCTCATCTACACCAATACCTTGAATGTGGACTCAAAGCTATTCTCTTCTGGCAGGATGGTAGAAGAGAAGAATTATCTTAAATTTGATTCGTAAGTTAAGCCTTGTAATATGCTATATTAATCACCAGTTGTTTCATTAAAGAATGACACCCCCAAATCCGTGCAGTCATTAATGCATCAATAACCATTTATTTAGCTTTAGTTCACAGGACTGTATGTAGGTCAATTGGGTAGTTCTGTTGGTCTGTTTCCGGTTTACCTGATCTTGACTAGTCTTGCTCATGGGTCTACAGTCCGCTGGTTGGTTGACAGGAGATTCACTGCTCTAAGATAGTTTCATCTGGGATAAATTAGTTCTGTGCTATGTAATCTTTCATCCTTCACCAGGCTAACCTGGACTTATTTACCTGGTAGTCATATGGATCCAAGAAAGAAGGTCAAACACACATAACCTCTTGAGGCTTGGGATTGCCACACCCTTTTTTTTTTTTTTCTGACCTTTCTATTAGCCAATAAAAGTCCCTAAGAGGGCCAGATTCAAGGAAGTGAGGAAAGGATTCCATCCTTGAGCTGCAAAGCCACATTGCAAAAAGTATCTACTACGTAAGAATTTCAACAAAATCACTCATGGCCACGAAGCACTAAATCCTGATAATAATATGGAAAGTCCAGGGGATGACCTCTTTGCATACTGCATAATCATGTTATAGTTATTCTCTATCAACTATTAATTGTATATCTGTTTTGTGTACAAAGCTCTATTGTGACCAAGACTTCACTATAAATAATACACGTTGAGAATTTTCTTGTTCTATTTTCATTCTCTCAGTGGAATCTGTTAAGGTTGAACCCTGTCTTAAAGGGGACTAATTAAGGTCGATGACTATTAATTAATATGGAATGATATTTTGATGTAACTCTTCATAAGTAACTTCAGCAGGAAATTTGCAGAAGGACCAGAGATGAAGCATACATTGGAATCATATTAGAATAACAACAAGGGACACCTGGGTGGCTCAGTCAGTTAAGTGTCTGCCTTCAGCTCAGGTCATAATCACGTGGCTATAGTATGTATAACATCCAAGAGTGAATTCTAAAGTAAACCGTAGACTTCGGGAAATTATGATATGTCAGTGTATGTCCTTCCTTGATAAAAAATGTACCTGTTGAGTGAGGTTGGTATAGGGGGAGGCTAGGCATCTCTATACTTTCCTCTCAATTTTGTTGAACACCTAAAACTACTCTAAAATAAAAATAATATTAAAAACCTATGTAAAATAATATTAGGGAACTTAATACTTTTTTGATGATTATACACCAGTGTTTTAATGGGGAACCATGATCTTGAAAAGAGGATGTGACCTCTGTAACTCTTCCCAGAGGAAGCAGTCAAATGGCAACACAATATGCAAATATGTGCATTCTATATATCTTTATATGCATTTGAGCAAATATATTTTGGTTATTGATTTTTCCTGCTCTTTTTTCTCTTTGATCAATTGCCTGTTCTTTATGTCTTAATGTTTTCTGCCTTTTCTCTGAGGTTGCCCACAATTATTTTCTCTTTTTACTTTTCAAACATGGCATTAGGCTACTCCTTACTTTCTATCATATTCCTTTTTTAAGTGGGTTAGAAATTTGAGTTTGAGGGAAAGATAGAATTTTTTTTTTTTGCACATACTTAGTCTCCTGTATAGTACTTCATGTTTGTGCTCAAAATGCAAACATAAGTGATGAACCCCCATAGGATAGATGGAATTTTGAGGCCTGCACATAACTGTAAACAGAGAAGTCTCTAAAAAAAAAAAACAAAAACCAGTAGAGGCAATGTAGTTTATGAAGTATTTCTCCCAGTACTCTAATGTGTTTATTTATATTCACTTAGTTTAGGGATGTGGAAGAGGATAAAGATTCTGATCCTAATGTTGCCCCTTTGAAATTAATCTATTTTCAGAACCCCCAAATAATGCATAGGCATCATTTTGAGTGTGAACAGCCACGGAATTTAATAGAATATAAACCTAACTATAATATAAACAATTTATGCTGACAAATCATACATATATTCTACACAAATATAATTAACAAAATTTCATATATGGCAAAGCAGTAGACCTTGCAGAACTCAAGAGTACTGGCTTTACTCTATTAGTAATAGATTCCTGGATGTCATTGTTCTGCTATGTTCCCTAAGTCATTTAACCTCTGTTCAGAGGAATATTTGGCTGAATTTTCCTTTATGGGCCTGAAACCTCTTGAAAAAAAAAAAAAAAAAATATATATATATATATATATATATATATATATATATTCATACATACCCACATTTAACGATATTCTTCTCTCTTGGGGAACTATGACTATTTATATTAAGGGAGTTCTCCCAAGATCTGTGGTAATCTTTCTCAGAAAAATAAAATTTATATTACTATAATGAATATAAAATGGACAGTTAAAAATATTTTTAAAAATCATCATTCAAAAGTAGTTGAACAGCTTGTCAATTATTGCTACTAAAGAAGAGACGGGCTGGCACATTATGCTCTCACTGAGGTAATGGAATTTGTTTGGACATCAAAATTGCAATATGGCTGCCCCTGAGAGATGAGGAAATGGGTGAAAACACCTTTGCCCCTTGAAGCAGTTTCTCATGTGTGATTAAAACCCTGTGGGCATGTCTCCAAAAATTCGAGGTGACCTAAATCTGCTTGAATGCATAAAAAATAATTATCAAAAGATGAAAACCAAAAGCAAAAGTGCTGTTATATTTAAATGTTGTTTAATACTGTTTTGAGTAATGAACGAAGGGGCTGGTGTTAAGTCCTTTATATTTGTTCCATTTTTTTCATTGTGAATATTATATTAGATAATATATAAGTGCTTGCTGTGACTCTGTGTCACATATTATTCTTTTTAAAAAGTAGCAATTAGTTATAATAATTTGGAACCATTCCCTATCACCCTGTAATTCCAAATTCCAGTTTAAGCTCACAGTGCGCTAGCAAATTTCCAGAACAGCCATCAGTTCAGTCCGCTGTCTCTGGGTCACAGTAACCAAAACTCAGTCTTCAAGTTCTGTGCCAGACGCAGTCCAGTTCAGTACAACATGGGGAATCCAGCTCTATACATAAGTCATATGAGGAAGAACCATCTCCGAAGTCCCAGCTTCATTAGAATGTGGAAATGGGGGAATTATTTGGTCAATTTTTCCATGCTAAATTAGATTCTGGCTACCCCATTTCCCGGTTGCCTAGCTGTTTTATTAATAATGCTCCAGACATTCATTGGGTTATCATTTCTAGTGGATGAAGTTCTTATGCCTTAGAAACAGAAGCCCATCTTCTTTTCTTATTAATGCTCTTCTCATTCTACTTGATACATCTGAATAAGTCCACTGGGTCTGTGTCCTCTTTTGGACTCAGAGGGCCTATCATCCCTCCCTTGGTTTCTTGAGCCTAAGTATATGAATTATTCCAGACCTTGCTTCTTGAAATCCCCATGCCACAACCCACCTGGTTTTCAACTTTCTTCCTCATGCTACTTACCAGAGAGGATAGAAACTCCAAGATTTAGATATAAATGGAATTAACAGACTCTATTGAGGTGTCTGGTTTTATATGTAGACTTTAACTCAGCCTGCTTTGTTTTGGAATATTAACTCAGATATTAATGAAGGGGTACTTAATCATCTACATTCTCTTGTTTCATGTATAGTTAGTGTGGGATAATTCCTGGTAGAGACAGTAGGTTATGCTTTGTGCATCTTTGTATCTATTTTCATCAAAGCATTGAATACAGTCAAAACCTCAATAAACTAAAAGAGAAAAGTAGTGGCTTGATATTTGAGTGGCAGATCATAGCGATAGCCCTTGTGTTTGCACTGAAGCTTTCTCTCTGGATGACACTGTTCCCAGTTTCTGGACAGAATCTCCCATAGCTTACCAGCAGTCTATTGTGTAAGAAATTAAGGTTTGGGAAAGTAGAATTTTTCCACTGCTAGCCAAGATAGTGAAATATCTAGCGAAGTAAAAGACAGCAAAGAGAGAAATGAATGCATATTCTCTACCAGTAAATCTATTCTATACATTCAGTGCAACATAGAAATAACTCAACAAAAAAGGAACTGGTTAGCAATTTTTGGGAGTGTTGCCTTGAAAACCTATTCTTTGCTTCTTTATTTATTCATCTATTTTCATGGTTCACAAGAAAAGCTGTTTGATCAAGATTCCAGAGTGACAATTCTGGGCAGTCTAAAAGTGTCATCTTTTCCCTGAGAACCCTCAACCAGCCTAACTGTATCTACCTTGCTGGCCTTGCCTTCTTCCTCCGCTTCCTCCTTTCTCCTTGTTTACCTTTTCCTTTTCTTCTGCTGTTAATTCCTTTCTCCTTCTTCCCCATTCCCCTCCCTTCTCTCCCTCCTGTCTATTCTCCTTCTCCTTTCTCTTCCTCTCTTCCCTTCCTCACCTCTTCCCCATCTTCTTCAACCCTCTTTATTTTCCTCCATTTACTTCCTCCTCTCGTCATCTCTTTCTGGTCTTTTCCCTTTCTCCTATTTCTCCTTCTGCTCTCCCCATTTTCAAGAAAAAAATCATTCATTTCACTCTTGTTGATCTAAAATTTTGGTCTTGTCCAAAAAAGAATATAAACATCTATCTTTCAAAAAAAGAATCGACACGTGGATATAAATTGTATATCATGATTCGCGTATCATGAATCATAAAATCTCAACGACTTTCAGTCAGTGAAATTTACCTGAAGCAAATGCTAATGAACTTTAGGATTTTAGTATGGGCTATATTATGTTTCCATGTGAACAATTTCTTAGCATCTGTTAGAGATGAAACATCTCTAGAAACTCTTGCCAATTTAATAAAGCAGTAAAAATGAATAAGGATTGCAGCTTTAGCTGACAAAATTAAGTAATAGAGAAGAACTGCAAAACTTACTCAGGATTATGTTTCTATGCATCTCTATTAACGAATCTGGTTAAACTATGCAATATAATCACTGAAGAATCTCTTCTTCTTTTAAAAAATAATGAACCCTAATAATGACCTAGTATAGTTGCAAAGCTGAGGTATTTTATCCATACTCTATTTTTACACTCTTTTCTAACCTTCCCTTTTAAGACATAGTATTATACTGTAAAATATGGAGATAATTTCCCAAAGATCCATACCTATGTGCATCTTTAAAGAGAATAAAAGCTGGAAAAACAAGTCACCCAAAAGTCAATAATATGGTGCCACATAGCCAAGAACTCTTAAGCAAGACTTTAAAAAATTTCCCATCTAATAATAATTAACCAAAATTGGCTTACATATTGCTAGCTATGAGTACAAGTCTAGATCACTTGTATAGTAATTAGGGCCCACTGATGAAGCTGTTGCCTCCAGATTTTACTAAATCTGTGTTCTTTATTTTCATAAAAATGTTAAGTTAAAGCTAAAAAAAATTATGATAGCTTCAGTACCTCAAATTTACATGTGACTCCGAATGGTTTAGGCAATTACAGATTAAGCAGTTCATTACCTGATAACCAGTCCCTGTACAGCTAATAATAACCCAGGTTCTACCAAAACATTTAATCTTGACTATCTTTCTGTGAGGCTTCTGGGCTTTCTGTATTGATTATATTATCAAGCATTCATATTTACAAAACTGTAATAAGAAAAGAACAAAGAAGGATTTATAGGCAAAGAGCAGTTAAAGACTTCTCTGTCTGTGACACACTTTCTGTGACAGGCAGGGAGGGAGTTGCTGAATGAGAGTGTATATAAGTCCCAAAGAGGAAAGACCTATTTGCAAATTCCAGACTTAGCTTGATTCACCATTTATGCCAGAATAAACTGCTACTTAATTTCATCTGGCAGCTGAGACAAGTGACAAGACATAAATGTTCCAACTGTAAATATAACTTTAAGAGCCACGGCATAATCTTGTGACTAACAGGCAGCAGTATTTATAAATGGCTACAAATGACTGTGGATCAGCTGAAAATCTTCTTCCTGCTTCTTTTTCCTTAATGCCTTCTTTTCTTTGTTTCTTTGTTTCTATCTCTGTGAGCCTTTGTCTTTCGTGCATATCAGTTTCATCTGGTCATTGTTGCTGCTCCCATTCTTTTTTTTTTTTTTTAAGATTTTATTTATTTATTTAAGAGAGAGAGAGAGAGAGAGAGAGATCACAAGTAGGCAGACAGGCAGGCAGGGGGAGGGGGGAAGCAGGCTTCCTGCTGAGCAGAGAGCCGGATGCAGGGCTTGATCCAGGACCCTGAGATCACGACCTGAACGGAAGGCAGCGGCTTAACCCACTGAGCCACCCAGGTGCCCCAGCTGCTCCCATTCTTTAACATTTCAGTTTTCTTCCCTTTCTTTAAAGCTCCTACTTTTAAAGTTGAAAGAATGAATATTTTAACAAAATAGGTTATTGCAATTTTTGTTCTAAACTTGAAAAATAGATAATTATAAAATTCCAGAAGTTTTCAACATATGTGAGGAGCTAAAAGCACAGAACTTGACAAATAGTCAACGTACCATGTTGATTTATTTTCCTGTGGGTATATTCCCCAGCTACGTTTTTTCCCTTCCTAATGGATCCAGGACCTGCAATGGATCTTTTTTTTCCTACGCATAGGTATAAAGTACAAATAACTACTCTTGCATAAAGGTATAAAGTACAACCATAAAGCATTAGGTTTTGTGCTGCCTCTTACATCAGAAGAGCATGAGTGTGTAACACACCATCATTGATTTTTAGTAGAGTTGAAAAACTTTATAAAGCTGGATTCTGTTGATCTCAGCTTATGATACTATGAAAAATTTCTGTTCACAATATTTTGAAGCTCATACTCTTTTTTTAAAAAAAATTGAAGTATAGTTGACATACAATGTTACATTAGTTTCAAGTGTACAGCATAGTGATAGGATAAATTTATATATTATGCAATGTTCACCATAAGTGTAGTCACCATACAACATTATTACAACACCATTCACTGTGTTCCCTGTGCTGTACATTTTATTCCCATGACTTATTCACTCCATAATCAGAAGCCTGTTTTTCCCACTCTCCTTCGTCTGTTTTGCCCATCCCCCCTGCCTCTGGCAACCACCAATTTGTTCTCTGTATTCATGTGTCTGTTTCTGCTTTTATTTTGTTTTGTTTCTTAGATTCTACATATAAATGAAACTGTATGGTATTTGTCTTTCCTCTGTATGCATAATACCCTCTATATCCATCCACGGTGTTGCAAATGGCAAGAATTCATTTTTTATGGCTGAGTGGTAGTCCATTGTGTTTGTGTGTGTGTATCACATCTTCTTTATCCATTCATCTATCAGTAGACACTTAGTTTACTTCTGTATCTGAGCTATTATAAATAATGCTGCACTAAATGTAGGAGTGTGCATATCTTTTTGAATTAGCATTTTCGTTTTCCTGGGATAAATACCCAGTAATAGAATTACTACACAGTATGGTAGTTCTATTTTTAATTTTTTGAGAAATCTCCACACTGTTCTGCACAGTGGCTGCACCAATTTACATTCTCACCAATAGTGCACATGGCTTCCTTTTTCTTTGTACCCTTACCAACATTTATCATTTTTTTACCTTTTTGATACTAGCCATTCTGACAAGTGTGAGATGATAACTGATTGTGCTTTTGATTTGCATTTCTCTGATGATTAGTGATGTTAAGCATCTTTTCATGTGTCTATTGACTATCTGTATGTCTTTTTTGGAAAAGTGTCTATTCAGGTCCTTTGCCTATTTTTAAACAGATTACCCCTCCCTTTGGTGGTGTGTACGTTCTTTATATATTTTGGCTATTAACTCTATAGCAGACAAATCATCTGCAAATATCTTCTCCCATTTAGTAGGTTGCCTTTTTTGTTTTGTTGATGGTTTCCTTTGATATGCAAAAGGTTTTTTGTTTTTTTGTTCCTTTGTTTTTGGTGTAGTCCCAATAGTTTATTTTAGCTTTTTTTCCCTTGCCTGAGGAGACATAGCTCGAAAAAATGTTACTATAGCCTATGTCAAAGACATTACTGCCTGTGTTTTATTCTAGGAGCTTTATGGTTTTAGGTCTCGCATTTAGTTCTTTAATCCATTTTAAGTTTATTTTATGTAAGGTGTAAGAAAATGGTACAGTTTTTTCTTTTGCATGTAGTTGTCCAATTTTCCCAGCACCATTTATTGAAGAGGCTATCTTTTCTCCATTCTATATTCTTGCCTCCTTTGTCATTAATTAATTGGCTATGTAAGTATGGGTTTATTTTGGGCTCTCTATTCTGTTCCATTGATCTGTGTCTGTTTTTGTGTCAGTACCATCCTGTTTTGATTACTATAGCTTTGTAGTACAGTTTACCTTTTGGGATTGTGACACCTTCAACTTTGTTCTTCCACAAGATTGCTTCGGACAGGTTTTAGGATTATTCTAGTTCTGTGAAAATGTTACTGTGATTTTGATAGGGATTTCATTGAATCTGTAGGCTACCTTGAGCAGTATGGACTTTTAAACAGTGTTGATTCTTCCAGTAGATGCACATGGAAGAGCTTTCCAATTTTTCGTGTTAGTCTAAAGCTCATATTCTAAAAGTGCAGGTCTTTAAGCATCCCCACTCTGATATGTTTCTCTTTTTTTAATTCAAGTTTTAGTTATACTGGGTAATATGTTTCTTTTAAATTATATTTAATTATTCAAAATTTATTACAGATTCTATGTTAATTGTAAAATCTAATAGATATTAGAGTTTCAGTATTAATAAAATGTATCTATTTGTGAGATCTCAATGAATTTATATTTTGATGCAGTATCTATATTTTCCCATCATATTTTTAAAAAGTATTTCATTTTTTAAAAAGTATGAGGCTTCCTATGGGAGCCTCATACTTGAATCCCCCATGGCCATGTTTGTATCATTCCAGCTATTAGTGTCTAACAAGAGAGTGCTTACTATATTCCAAGTAATCCGTTAAGGAATTTATGCTCGTTTTATCAATCCCCACAGCAATTCTCTCTGACATAGATACTAGTATTTCTACTTACAACTGAAAAATCTGAGGCTCCACAAAGTTAAACAACTTGATAAAACTCACAAAATCATAACTCAAATCCGATTGTACTTGACTCATACCTTTTTCCTTCTTTATCTCCTTGCTTTTGAATCTTGTACCAACTTGATTATAACTTAAGTTATGGTTTATTATTTCAAATCATTGAGGAGTAAAATAGGATTGCTATAATTATCTTAGGCCAGTGGTTTTCCCTCAGGGACAATTTTGCCTACAAGGGAACATTTGGGATATTTGATTAGGACAATTTAGTTGCTGCAATTAGGTGGGGTTAAGAGAAAAGGCTGCAAAATATCTAGTGGGTAGAGGACAGGAAATGTTGCTAAACATCCTACAATGCATAGAACTGCCCTCACGACAAAGAATTGTCTGACCCACGTTGTCGAAGCATCAGTGTTGAAAAACCTTACTTTAGGATTTTAATAATGTCTAATCCTTCTTCCTAATGAGCCACTCCCTGACTCTCCCTTCACACCACAATATATCCAAAATGCAGGTTTTATGAGAGAAAGTTTTAAGAAACAGGAGTCAAAGGGACTGAAGAAACAAACTTTGACTATTGGTTTTTTTTGAAGATATGTATTAATCATTTTTCTTATTTTTTGTCTTGTCTTGTCAGAGATACCAGTAGTATGATAATCTGTGTGATCTTTCCTGAACTTTACTCCAGAAAATTAGTTTCATGGAGTTTTCATGGCTAGAATGTATTTCCCTTTCCTCATTAGTATTCCTGAGAATGTCTGAATTATAAAATAGGTATTCTTGTCACAAAGCTTTATAAGTGTATTTAATTAATAGAAAATATAATGTATGTATATCAGACAGTGAGTCTTTAGGCTATATATAGGCCTTAAATATGCCAGGATGACCTAAGTAAGAAAAGTCATTCAAACAACCCATAAATACTGAATAGTTCCTTGGCGGGGGGGGGGAGTGTGTGTAGAATAAATCAGAACTTTAAGGTTCAGTTTCTTCAATTTTCAGCCTCGTGGAATTTTCTGAAAGTTTACTGCATAGACTGTATTCAGAAAGCTGTCAGGAATTCCCTTTTAGCTCCAACTGTGAGTTCTCCTTTCTGTGGTGCTATTTCTTCCAAGTTTTTGTATTTGATTTGTGATCTCTTCATCTCCTGTCTTCCAAAAGGCAATGTCCGGGGAGTACCCTGTGACTGTCTAGCCATTATACCAGAGGCTTTTAAATTACAGGAATAGCAGAGTTGGGATGCCCTTCTCTGGGATCTGAGGGCAAGGAAGGGCAGAATCACAATCCTCCTGCTGATCATTGCCTCCTTATTTCTTCTCTTCATCACTTTTCCTGAGACTCATTTTCCACTGTCCACTCATTCTCTGATGAACTCTGTTCAGTTTTCCAGTATCCCTAATTTATCCTATCTCTGCATTATTGTCTTGATACACTACTTAAAACAAAGGCTTGTATCATGAGGCTAGTGAATGGAAAACCTGTCTTCAGAGGAAACCACAACGCAGAACATTCAGAGGTATAGTTTATTACTTATCAGTAGGAAGATCTCAGAACTACATCCCTAAAACAAGCAAAATTAGTGTGTAACAAGGGCAGCTCTACCTGTAATCACAATATAACACTATCAAAAATGAGTTGTGTTGGGGCGCCTGGGTGGCTCAGTGGGTTAAAGCCTCTGCCTTCGGCTCAGGTCATGATCTCAGGGTCCTGGAATTGAGTCCGCATCGGGCTCTCTGCTCAGCGGCGAGCCTGCTTCCCCCTCTCTCTCTGCCTACTTGTGATCACTCTGTGTCAAATAAATAAATAAATAAATAAATAAAAATCTTTAAAAAAAAATGAGTTGTGTTGATATTACTGAATGCGTTCTAAGAGCTATATAACGAAAGCTTCAAGATCTGATTCCCAGCATTTGACACCAACACAGGGGCCAAATAGAGAACTAATAGCTTAAGTGATTATGATTATTCCAATAGAAAATTGATGCAGTGTTTAACCAACTACATTTATTTGTTGGAACATTGAAAGCATGAACTATAGTGGCAATTTTAAACTGGTTTTATTTCCAAGAAATAATTTTACAATGATTTTAAGGAAATAACTTTTGAAACCTTATTTCAGTAATGTGGTTTTATCTTTTAAATAAACTAGTGTATCCTATCATTCAGAAAAAAAAATGGATTAGAGTCACACTATTTACAATGGTATTTATTCTAAGGTTAAAATAAAAGTCTCTACAAATAGTAATACCCTTGTTCACAGTTTCCCTCCTGCCCCCCACGTTCTCAAATTTAAATTTGTATCCAAAATTCTTAACTTTTCTTTTTCTTCCTTTGCTTGAAAGGCCCAAATTGATTAGCTTTGCTAAGCTAGTATCTTTTCCATACAAAAGGAAGAAACCATTCAAAAGAATGAACAATGAAAATGCGTTTTTATCAAAACCCTTTGGTATATTGAAGCTGGAAGATTTACATTTGAGTTAATGAGATTTGTATCATTCAACTGTATTATTGTTTGGGAAAATCACTACCCTGAATTTTCAAGTGCCTTCATTTTTTAATTGTTTGATAGAAAAATATTTATAGTATTATTCCTTTTCCTTTAGTTCATTTATGGAGAAAAAAAATTACCTGATGTAAAAAAAATATATATCTTTATTGAATTCATGCAGATGTTTTCTTGTCGGTTTATATTTAGTTTACTTAGCTTACAACAACTAATTTAATGGAAATTAAAAGTGCAAAAAGTTTATTTCAACACCAGTTAATTGTGAAAATAATTGTTTTTTACTGATTAAATTGTGAAATACCTTCTCTAAACCTGCCTTTGTTGTACCCCTTTTATTTATTGTGATCTATAGGACATGTGGATGATAACAACTAACTTGTGCAAGCCAAGGTCTGTTGCTTGGAACATTATTAAAGAGATTATCTTACTTATGCACAAGGATAAAGACAATCACATAAACTAAATCAACATTTCTTGGTGGCAAAATTAAATGAGAAAACTTATACATTGGAACATGAATTAATGTTAATGAAAAGATCTCAGTGGGATCTATTCAATGCAACATTCATTGATCGAATACTATGTTACCAGGCATTAAACAAGGTAATGGAAATACAGAAACGTGAACAATACAGTTTTAATCCTCCAAGAGTTTATGATATGAGAGTAGTAAAAAACAATAATTGCTGACATTTATTGTGTTTACAAAATAGTTTACATTCTTGTAGACAGATAATTTTATTAATAGGAAAAGTGAGGCGTAAGTAGTTTGCTGTAGCTGAGCAAATTATTGACTTTAAGCAGTCACGAGGCAGCATCATTTTAAAAAAAATAGATGCCAGTACAGTGTACTAACATATCCTTTCCTATACACCTAAACAGACATACCCATTGCTTTTATTACCTATTTTTATGGGTGACACTTACCAACTTATACCTGAGTCAAACCAGAACCCAAAGTGGCCCATTTTGAGTTAATTTTTGTGTCAAGTGTGAGGTTTAGGTCAAAGTTGCTTTTCTCTTGCTTTTGTATGTCCACCTTCTCTAGCACCATTAGTTGAAAAGTTATCTGTTCTCCATTAAATTGTTTTTGCACCTTTTTTAGAAAAAGAAGAAAAAAGAAAGGATTCTCTACTTGTATGGGCCTGTATATTCTCCATTCTTTTGTTGATTTGTATATAGGTCTGTTCTTACACCAATACCGTCTTGATGGCTAGCTATACAGAAAGTCTTGAAATTGGATACAATGATTTCTCCTCCTCTACTGTTTTTCTTTCAGATTGTTTACCTTTTCTAAGCCGATACAAATTTTAGAATAGTCTTGTCTATATCAACAAAAATATTACTGGGTTATAAATTTGCAAGAGGTAACAAGATTCTGAGTCCATGAACACAGTGTATCACTCTATTTATTTAGAGCTTTTTTGTTTCCTTTCATCAGTGTTATTTTCAGTATGTAAGTCCTTTGCGTGTTTTTTTAAATTTACATCTAAGTATTTCATTGTTTTTGAGAAATTTTTGAATGATATTGTATTTTTTATTTTAGTTTCTCCTGTTAAGTACTACTGTGCAGAAATAACAAATGATTTTTATAAGTTACCATTGCATAATGAGACCATGCTGAACTCACTTAGTTCCTAGAATTTGGGAGAAGGCTCTGTGGGATTTTTTTTAGGTCATATATTATGCAAATAAGGATTGTGTTGTTTATTCTTTTCTGGCCTGCATGTCTCTTATTTCCTTCCAGTATTTGTTAAATAGTAGTAATGAGAATGGAAATCCTAGCCCTATTCCCAGTCTTAGGGAAACAAATCCAGTCTTTCACCATTACATTTGATGTTACCTATAGACTTTTTGTAGATGTTCATTATTAAGTTGAGGAAGTTCCATTCTTATTCTTAGTCCTCTGACTGTATCATTAATGGGTGTTGAATTTTGCGAAGTGTTTTTTTCTGCCTCAATTCATATGATCATATGATTTTTTTTTATTCTTTAGCTTGTTGTTATGGATTGCACTGATTGACTTGTAAATGCGGAACCAGTCTTAAATACTGGAATAAATCCCCCTTGTTCATGGTATATAATTTTCTTTTTAATATGTTGCTGAAGTTTATTTGTTATTTTGTTAAAAATATTTGCCTCTATATTGATGAAGGATGGCAGTCTTTAGCTTTCTTTCATCCCTCTTTTCAGCTGCCTTTGGGTTTTTGCGTTGTTGTCGTCTTGTTTTGTTTTGTTTTTGGTAGCATTATAAAATAAATTGGGAACTTTCAGTCCAGACAAAATGCTGTAGGCCCATCTCTCTCTGATCATCTCCGATACGTATTTATATGAAGCTCGTAACTAATCAAGATGCAACCACAGAAAAACCACAAAATGTGGAAAAATAAAATATAACTGGTTAGGGACTCCAGATCTGAAGGAACAGCATAGCCACAGGTCAGCCTCCTACTCAGCAGAAGAAGGTGACCCAGACTTCATTTTCCTCACCCCCAGTCCAGCAGCAGACTAAGGGACCCTAAGGGACTAAGCTCATATCTCCCCTAGACTTGAAAGGAAGCTTCATACAAAGTGAGCCTAGCAGAGCCATCAGGGGGAATTAAGTGAAAGCTCCACTGACAAGAAGCCTTGAGGGGAAGCACTCTTCTTCACCAGTAGTGAAGAAGCCTCTCTCTCACTCAGAGGTACCTCTCAGCTCCCTCCTTCTGTTGACTTTTGCCAGACCCTTATTTCTGGGACTTTGTCATAAGCCAGGAGATTTGTAAAGAAGGAGCCATTTGACACATTATTAATAGCAAAGAGAAAATATGAACCGGCAAGACTTTCAGACCTGGAATTTTAAAAACTCGGGGCTAAGCTCTGGGAGAGCTGGGAGGGTGATAGGAAGCTGAATGCCTGCCCTTAAAGGGACAGCACACAGACAGCCCACGGAGATACGCTGTGGGAGCAGCAGTTTGGAACCTTTTTAACATCACAACATTCAGGAGTTACTGAGTTCAACCCAAATGCCAAAAGTCAGGGTTACTTTCTTTCAGTATCATGCTACTCTCTTTCTCTAGCAGAAATCTAAAGTTCCCTTCAGTTTTGATCAGGAAAAAAACAAACAAACCAAACAAACAAACAAACAAACAAACAAAACCCTGAATGTCAGGAACCTAATTAGAGGGTCAAAGTGAATTAGAATCCTGAGACTTTGGGGAAGAAGGCATGGGGGTGGGTGGTTCATGAGGGAATAATGAAGAAGTAGCATTCCTTTAGGAAAATGCTCCCCTACTCAGAAAAAGTATTAAAAACTCCAGGAGGAACAAGTGAGGTATAAGTGTACAAATGGAAAAAACTGAGTAAGGTAGAAGTGCTGTTCCTAAACCCTCTTCCAAAGTTAGTTTCCTAGAAATTGTATTTTGCAACTGGTGTCTGACACAAAGAACTGTACTTTCTATCTTAGATTGTCTTTGTGTTAGTTTGGCTAACAACAATATTCTCCTTGTCTTTTTTTTTTTTTTTTTTTTGATGTAAGGCTATATTAATAAGCCTCTAGGTATTATAAGCAGAGTTAAATGGGTCCATAAGAAACACAATTTTAAATTTTACACTTCTCGTCGAGGTAGTGAATCCTTGACAGTTGGAGGTATCTGTTTTCAGGCAATGGGAGTTAACATGAATTCATGCGGAAATGAACCAAACAAACAAAACTTACATTTATGGAAAATGTAAATAATTCAGGGAAATAAACTTCAGAGTAATTTGAATAGGGGAAGCCTAATATAAATAAATATTTACCATAATATTGGAATAGCTATAGAGACGTAAAGAAAACTGAAAAGAATACCCAAGAACTGAGGGGGAGAGAAAGCAACGAAGGGGCAACATAGGACAGGGGCCCTCCTGCAAGACTGAGAATCAGACACTATTGGAGATATGGTTAGAGTCCACTTGGTGGTGGAGAAGTTCACTGGGTACCTGTGCCAAAATCTGCCCACAGTCACTAAGCAGGGAGGAAATACCTTCTGGAATATGGGTGGACCAAGATTGGCAAGCCAGCATCAGAGGGAGTGAAAAAGAAAATAAAAAAGATTATATGCTATGATATTAAAGAATCTGAAAATAACTATATTGAGTTAAAGAAGCCAGATAAAATAAAGCTGTATGATTCCATGTATACATATTCTAGAAAATGCTAATATTTAGTTCCAGAAAGCACATAAATGGATGCTTATGAATGGACATAGTGGAGGAGATGAGCATACAGGGCCCCTAGGAAATTGTGGGGGAGATCTATATGTTCATTATCATCATTGCACCATAATTTCACAAGTATAAACATACATCAAAGTTTTGAGATTACATACACGAAATATGTATGGCTTTATATATGTCAATTTTACCTTAATAAAACTATTAAAAACAAAGAAGACACACTGCACCAAAGAAGATATACAGAAAAACATGTGAAATAAGCATTTGACATGATGCCTCATTTCATATACCATCATGGAAAATGCAAAGTAAAACAATGAGGTACCAGTACTTACCTATTAGGCCAAAATCCAGAACAGTATCAACACTAAATTCTGGCAAGGATGGGGAGCAACAGGAACTCTTATCCATTTCTGATAAGAATGCAAAATGGTTCAGCCACTTTGGAAGACAAATTTAGCAGTTTTTTGCACAGTTAAACATACTGTTACCATATAATGCATCAATCGTGCTTCTCAGTATGTACTCAAATGCACTGAAACCTGCACACAGATGTTTCCAGCAGTTTTGTTCTTTATTGCCAAAACTCAGAAACAACCAAGAAGTCTTTCACTAGGGTGACTGGATAAATAAGGTGTGGTACATTCAGACGGTAGAATATTCGGTGCTGAAAGGAATAAGCTGCTAAGCCATTACAGAAAGGCATGGCAGAATCTTAAATGCATGTGACTCAGTGAAAGATACCAATGTAAAAAGGGTACCTTCTGTATGATCCCAACCATGTGATATTCTGGAAAAGACAAAACTGGGGGGACAGTAAAAAGATCACTGGTTGCCAGGGGTGGGAGTGAAAGAGGATGAACAGGAACAGAAGAGAGGATTTTTAGGTCAGTGAAAATATTCTCTATGACATTATAATAATGGATAGATATGTAGTATACATTTGTCCAGTTCCACAGAATGTACAAGGCCCGAAGTGAATTTTAAAGTAAACTGTGACTCAGAAGGATTTAGAATGTGTCATTGTAGGTTCATCCTTGATAAAAAAAAAAAAAAAAAGTATATACCATTCTGGTGAGTGATACTGATAATGGGAGAAGCTATGCATGTGTGGGAACAAGGAGTATATGGGAAATCACTGTAACTTAAACTCTCAATTTTATTGTTTACCTAAAGCTTCTCTTAAAAATTATCTTCAATTTTTCTTTAGAGTACAAAATAACAAAGCCTAAGTATCTTTGTAGCTCCCAGAAACACTCTTATTCCTACTCACGATTCAAGTCAATCCATTGACATCTACTTTGAGAACCCTTTTCTAGATTTCCCAGGTGAAGTCTCTTTGTCTTATGTCATGTTCTTTGTATGTACCTGGAAGACTGCAATAGTGTTTATCCTGTTCTCTCCAGGTTGCTCTTGCTTTCCCTACAATATTTTCTTATAGCACCCAGGGTAATAAAATCAGATTATGTCACTCCTCTGCTTCAAAACTGTCAATGACTTTCCTTTGTTAATGACATAGAATAAAATCAAATTCCCTCCTAGAGTCTATGGTAATCTACAGGATGAGCTCCGGTTTGCCTTTCTGAACTCATCTATTTGTGTGTGTGTGTGTGTGTGTGTGTGTGTGGTGTTTGTTAGTGTCCAACTTCCTTTTTGTTTTTTAAATGCTTTAATCTTATAAAAGCTTATATTGTCTTCAATGAATAGCTCCCAGAAGCACAGAGCATGAATGAGTTACATTAAATAGAAATTCACTAATTTCATAGATACTATTTACATGTATCTCTCTTGCAGATACTAAGTTTTAAAAAATACTCTTTTTGTCTTTATTCTATAGCCTTAGCAGTATGTCTACTAGAATATTACTGACAATATGCTTGAATGAATAAGCATATCATTAATGTTTAATTTGTCACTTGAAATCCTTAAAACTCCTCAGCAACCTAATTACCTTCTTGTTAGAATGATAGCAAGTATATCCCATTGCAAACCCAAGCTTTCAACTTCATTTCTTGGTAAACCTGTAATTCAACTTCACAGTTTCCTCAAATTTAAATCTTTCCTTCTGAATTGATAATTGTACTGGCTAATAGCTGTCATAGTTTCCCCCCTCATTATACTTCTGTATCTCTAATATCTTCATTTTTGTTTTTATGGCTACATATTTAAATGCCTTTAGAATTGCCTATATTATCTCTTCTACCTATATAATATCTCACTTATCTCTAAAAATATGGGCCAGCACGGTTGTTTTATTTTCTATTAAGATATATGGAAAAGTGAAATAAAAATAAAGCCCTTTTATTATTCTAACTTTTTGGCTAACATGAGTTCAATTCTATTTTGTCCTTTCTCTCCAAGGTACAGCAGCCTTTTATGGCTTGGTTATACTTTTCTTCTCTTTCTTTCTTGCCAGCAGGAGGTCTTTTTGTGATTCTTAATGGCATCCTTATTTTGCTTTAGAGAAAGTTCTTTTGCCATGACATAAAAAGCATGCAACTTGCACTATTGGAAAAACTGTCATCTTAAGATGACTCATTTGCTAACTATCAAAATCCAGGGATGGGGAAAGTAGCAAATTCCTCAAGGAGAACCTACTGCAGGTGTGGCTTCTGTTATTTTGAGAGCTTGTTACATTTTGTAATTTTATCTCTGACCCATATCAGTGTGATAACTATATTTACACAGTAGCTACTTATGTCTGATCTGTAATTATTGTGTACCATGTTCATTGGTCTGCAATTCTAACGTCTCAAACGTCTTCCTTCTGATTTCTCTGCCTACAAAAGTTGATGTTTACCAGTCTGCTTCAGTAAATGACCCACAATTTTATTTATTATATTTTTAATTTATAGCAAATCTTTTAGAAAATGTACAATTACACAGAATTTTTTTTTAAAGACTTTATTTGTCAGAGAGAGAGATTACAAGTAGGCAGAGAGGCAGGCAGAGAGAGAGGGGGAAGCAGGCTCCCTGCTGAGCAGAGGGCCCAATGTGGGGCTCGATCCCAGGACCCTGAGATCATGACCTGAGCCAAAGGCAGAGGCTTTACCCCACTGAGCCACCCAGGCGCCCTTGAATTCTATCTTAACATATTCTACTGACTGTGACTAAGAAGTGATGTTAAGAAAGCCACACCAGAAAATACATAGGAAATATGCATGCACAAATAGCTACACAAAAAATTGTTATAGGCAATCAGAAAAGTGTGGTATGGAAAACATACCATTGACTACCCCAAATTCTCTTATTCCCTCCACAGTCTTTTTGCTAAGCATTCACAGTGCAGAGGGTTCATGGCTGCTTCTAATGCTCTCAAAACAATAGTCCTGTTTCTCCTTTTCAAAATCTCAGTCTTCTGTCCCTGCCAAACTCCTGCCACCTGCGACCTCTCAAACACACCAGTAATGTTGATTTCCTAATCTTGAACTGGATGCAGAAAAAAAAGACCAACTAGTGATAAAATAGTAGCTAGTATTCAGGAGCTTTAGCTTTCTATTCCTTAATACCCATATCCTTTGGACCAGGATTACCAAACTCTACTGTTCCCAAGATCAATAGTGAAACTTCATATTTATTAAGGCCTCTATAATTCACAAAACTCTTTCAAAGATATTATTTTACTTGGTCCTCAAATATGGTTCTCTGAGATGCTCAAGGCAGAAATTACACATTTTAATGATAAATAATCTCAACCCAGGAAATTTCAGTGACTCACATGAAGTAATGGAGCTAGTAAATTGATCAGGGTGTGAAACCTTTCCTCTAGCTCCATATTCCTTGCTATTTCCACTGTATAAGCATGCTTGACTGCTTTATGGCTGTTGTTGGGGTCATAAACTTCCTAAAAGGAGTTGGGTGTCCATGATGAAAGTGCACCTCTCAGGGAGAGCAGGTTAGAGTCAGCCACTTTCTTTATGAGGACACAGAAGAATCGGGGTTCCTTCCTCCTAATTTTTCTATCCCTAATGATGTATGTTTATCTATATTATTATTTTTCTTAATTATCTCTTTCCCCTATGTCTGAATCTTTGAACCCAGTTCATTGGGGTATCTATGCCCAGCTCAGATTATTTGGAATTTAGAAAAAACTTAATGACAGAAAAACCTATTAGGCAAGATAGAAATTGACTTTAATTTTTTTAGATCAAAAAGTCAATCCTGGGGTGCCTGGGGGGCTCAGTAACGTAAGCATCTGACTATTGATTTCGGCTCAAGTCATGATCTCAGGATCATGAGTTTGAGCCTTGCTTTGGGTTCCATGCTCAGCCTGGAGTCTGCTTGGGATTTTCTGCCTCTGCCCCTCTCCCTGCTTACATGTGTAAGTGTATTCTCTCTCTCTCTCTCTCTTTCTCTCTTTCTCTTTCTTTTTCTCTCTCTCAAATAAATTTAAAAGAATAAGAAGAAGCAAATACCTTCTCTTATCTACTTTCACTCATCATCTGGATTACCACATCAGTTCATAGCCTGAAATACCATCTCTCTGATAATAATACACCAAAGTATATCTCTAGCCCCAACACCCAGCAACTCCAGACTTGTATGCTCAACTGCCTAAGTGACATCTCTAACTGTACATTTAAATAACATCTCAACATTAAAATGCCTCAAAACCAAACTTTTGGAATGTATCCACCTCCAAAATTGCCCTTCTTCCATCTTTTCCCATGTCTCAGTACATGTTGATTCTGTTGACATTGATTCCATGACCTTCTCAGGCCAAAGATGGACTCACAGTATATTCTCAGTTTACCCACAAATTCTGTCTGTGAGATCATCAGAATATTCAGTTCCCAAGTCTACTTCTCTATAACACCAGTACCACGCAGATACAATTATCATCTCATACTCGGGTGCAATGATCTTCTAAGATGTCTCCCCACTTCTACCCTTGACCTCACCTTTAGTTCACTTTCAATTCCAAACGAAATTGATACTTTTGAAATAAAAATATGATTATGTCAATTCTGTATGGAGAAACCCCCCAGTGGCTTTTCATCTCACTGAGTAAAAGCCAGAGTTCTTCAGAGGGCCTGGAAGGTCTTTCTAATCTGTGCCCATGCCCGGTACTTGTGTAACCTCATCTCCTCTAACTTTTATTCTGCTCAGATCTGTTTGTTTCACTGAACATATCAAGCACATTTCTGCCTTAGGACACTTATACTTGCTGTTCCTTTTGAATGGACTGCTCAAGATTTACTTCCTTACCTCCCAGGATATGCTCAGCATTTACTTCTTCACCTTCACTCAGTCTTGGTTCAGATGTCACCTTACCTGTGAAGCCTTTCCTAACTGTCCTATTTAAAATGATTAACCTCAGTGCCTCAAGTCTAATTATCTAATTCTACTCAACTATAGCACTTTTCAATACCCAAAAAACAATATATCTTACTTATTTGCTGACTTGTTTGCATGAGCAGAATTAAAATTCCATGTGGGAAGAATGTTCATTTTCCAATATATTTTCAGCTATTTAAAGAGTAGCTAGCTCATAGTAGGCACTCAAGAAATTGTGTTTGAATACATTAATTTAAGTACTTTCATTATGCATTTTACCAATGAGGAAACCTATCAAAGGTAGTAGGCAACCAACTACTCAAGGGGGTATAGGACGGTGCCAGTGCCGGTGCTAGGGCTAATAAGAAAGAAAGGAAATCCTAGTTCATGAGGACTGTTAGCTGAATCAGGGTGAGGTATCCCTGAACCAAAAAAAAAGAGAAAAAAGAAAACTGCTTAGACTTGATTCAGTCGGCGAAGGTCAGTGGTTAAATGTCTATTCTCATCACTTCTATTGAGTTTTTTATGAGTTGTGCTAAATTAACATTGAGTGGTACAATGGCAATAAAAAATGTTATTTGAGTTTAGTAGGCAATAGTTGCATATTAAAGCATATAATAGTTGTTAAATTCCAAATCAGACAATGCATACTCAAAGCAGACTACTATTCAGAGAAATTATTAGTTTAACATTATTTAACCTTGAGGCCGTGATGGTAAAGGAGAAGGGTATATTTGGGCTAGTAATTTAAAATTTTATATGAGAAAATCTTAAAGCAGGAGACCAGACATACTTTCTTTTGAAAAACAGAAAAATTTAAATTTCAAAAATCTTATGATTTTTGTTAGAAAAGGAGTGGCATAATGGCCTCTGTGGTGAAGTTCTCAGATGGTGTAGGTATCAGGTAAACAGTAGTGTTCTCTGACTGCCAGAACTCACTAGGCAAAGACACAGTGACCGCCACAGAACTCCTGGCTAATCCGATGAATATGCAAATTGTTTGTAGAACATGGTTGTCAGTGACACTTGGTGTGAAATATTAATTTAGAAGAATAGAATAATGAAGCAACTATAGATACAAGAAAGTAAAAGATAGATCATCCACTAAAAACTCTAACCCTGGGATTTAGCAGCTATAAAACTGGAAAGAGCATTTTAAGCTCATGGTTCAAGATGGCCACATGAGCTTATGCAGTTGTCTCTTTTCTCACTTTAAATTTACATCGATAGAATTTCTTAAAAGGACAATAAATGTACACCTGAAATGAGAATAGAGCGCTGAGGAAAGAAGACTGTTTACTAAATGTTTTGACATTGAGATGAACGGTGAAATATTGTCAAGGTGAGGGGTGCCTGGGTGGCTCAGGAGGTTAAGCCTCTGGCTTCAGCTCAGACCCTGATCCTGGGATCCTGGGATCAAACCCCTTATTGGACTCCCTGCTCAGCAGAGAGTCTGCTTCTCCCTCTCCCTCTGTTTGTTCTCTCTCTCTCTCACTTGCTTTATCTCTCTCAAATAAATATTTAAAAAAATTAAAAATAAAATAAAAAATATTGTCAAGGTGAAATGAAAGCTACCACATCAATATGTCCAAACAGTGGTAAATGGAGGAAGGGGCGATCCGAAGACTCTGGACTGGGAATCTGCGCGTGTGGTGAAAGGCAGAAGAGAGAAAATGGGCTGAAAACAGGATAATTAAATATCAACATAGCAGGAAATTAGATCTTAACTTACGTAATGTTCATTCGTAAATGTCCATTAAGCAAGTTTCTTAAATACAATCTTAGTCTGATTTAAATAGAAAAGGAGTATGTAGGATAGGATTTCAGAGAAGGCTGGAGAGCCAAAAAATGAGGGGGAAATAATAGCACAGTAAAATCCCAAGCAGCTAGAACCACAGAAACGTATTTTGAATGTTCTCTCAGAATAAGTACAATCTTGTTGTATCACCACCGAACAGCAAACGCCAGGGCTGCACTGATGCTCCTGCTGGCTAAGGTTGATGAAGGCTGTAAGAATGAACTCTCCGCTTTCTGATTCCTTAGATTATTAACCTCGGAATCAAAACTCCAGGATGGTGCAGCTGATCAGCTGAGCCAAGTTCACATGTGTGTCCCCTTGCTGCCAGGATTACAGAGAAAGTTGGATCTGTTTTTTATAGAGACAAGCAGCTTCTGCCACCAGTATTTCTTTATTGAGTAGAGATATTGAGCAAGCAAAGGAACACAGACTTTAAACAGTACAAAATTAGAAGTGGGAAGAAATAAATGGGTTTGTATAGATAGTATCTATGTGTGTATTAATAATTAGATAATCTTATATAATTTTATATAAGATAATCTTATATAATCTTATATAACATATATAACTTATATAATATATATAACTTATATATAACATAACTAACTTACATAATATATATAACTTATATAGAACTTATATAATATATAACATATATATAACTTATATAATATACATAACATATATATATAACTTACATAATATATATAACTTATATATAACTTATATAACTTATATATAAAACTTATATATAAGATAATCTTATATAATTATATAAGTTATACAATTATACATATAATTATATGTATTATATATGTATTTATATATTATATATATGTATATGTATTATATATATTATATTAACTTATATAATTATATAATATATAGTAAATTTTTAAATTTAAATTTATAAATTATATAAAATATAAAGATGAATTTGGCTTGGCATTTGGGATGGAGAGGGTAGAGGAAGGAATGAATGGTTTTCATTATAAATTCTTTCCTACTTGACTTTGTCACATTCGTGTATTTGATAAATTATAAAATTAATTTAAAAATAATGCATTTTGATCAGAGGATCATGAATTTACACAAAATTAAGGGAGATTGAGCTAAACACTGTCCACTTCCAAGACTCTGATTGTAGATTTCATGATTCTGTGGTATTAGGGTTCCCAGTCACACAATACAGAATCCCAAGTAAACACACAATCCCAAGAGCAGAATCTGTGGCAGTTTCTGGAAGACACATCTTATCTGACATCATTAGTTGGCAAGGAAATGCGAATCAAAACTGCAGTGAGAAACCACTTCATATCGCTAGTATGACTGTAATCAAATAGTAATAGAATAATAACGTGAGGATGTGGAGAAGTGGAACCCTCTCAAACTGCTGTTGAGAATGTAAAGTAATTCAGTCACTCTGGGTAACAGTCTGGCAATTTCCCAAATTGTTACACAGAGGTACTGTATGACTCAGGAATCATACCCCCAAGTATATACTCAAGAGAAATGAAAATAGATGTCCGTGAAAGAACTTGTACAAGAATGTTCATAGCAGCATCAGAGCCAAAAAGTAGAAAACCCAAATGCCCAACAACTGAAGAACAGATAAACAATTCATGGTATGTCCATACCATTGAATACATTTAAGCCCCATAAAGGAATGAACTATTGGTATGTGCTACAACATGGATGAACCTTGAAAACATTGTGTAAAGTGAAAGAAGCTGGTCGTATAAAACCTACATATTGCATAATTCCTCTTGTATGAAATAGCTGGAGAAGTGAAATCTATAAACCAGAAAATAGGTTAGTGACTATCTTTAGGGTTTGGAGTTATGGGCGTGGGAGGTAAATATGATATCTAAAGAGCATGGGACTTCTTTTTGAGGTAATAAAAACATTCTTAAATTGACAGTAGTCATAGTTGAACAAATTTGTGAATACACTAAAAACTATTGAAGTATACACTCTAGATGGGTGAATTGTGTGATATTTGAATTTTATCCTGACATTAATATTAAAAATAAATTAATTAAAAAAAAAAAGGAAGAAGTGCTCCTGTGGTGGGTCATATGACATAATTCATGAAGAAGATCAACTGGCAGTCCAGGCACTTGAAAAGAAAGTTGAATATTTGTCAGAATATAGCCAAGAAAAAGCAATCTGAGGGAGTAATTAAGCAGTTTATTAATGATTTGACTCTCACGTACTTATGAAACTTGTAGATGGAGTATTACGGAGTATTAATTCAAGGCTTAGACTAAGCCAATTTCAAGGTGGTGCATATCATTGCCCAGGGTCCTGGTTAAAAGACGAGGCTCCCTGGAAGAGAGAAGAGTAGAGGAACTTGCAGAGTTTTGTATTCTGGAAGGCAGTCGAACTCTGAGAACAGTAAAAATATACACAGATTTTTTTATTAATTAAATAAACTGATTCTTAAGTATATAAAGTAAGGATAGCAAGGGGGAAATAATGGAGAGTTATTCTTGTAAAATGTTGAAATGTGTTACAAAGTCATAACAAAACTTTTTTTTATGAAAATATAACTTTTTGTGCTTCAGTGTTCTTGTATTATACAGAGACCTGACTTAGTCTTCATTTAGATATAAACTGAACAAACATAAAAAACTATAAACAAATCAGCAAAATTGCTGGAAAATCCCCCCAAGCCATGAATCCTTATTAAAAATGTATGTTGGGTTGACGAAAGTCTTAAATCACCATACTCTGAAAATTGTTAACTGCAGCCAAGTGTAAATGTTTAAAGAAGCAATAAAGAGCAAAATGATATGAAATAAAACTCATGAATTGATAGGTCAGTGGAACTGAAGTGAAAATCTAGGACAAACTCAAGTATATAGGGATATTTATTTTTTTAGAAGACATTTTAAATCAGTGGGAAAAATAGGAATTAATCAACAAATTGCATTCAAACAATTGGGTAGTCATTTAGAAAAGAAATTAAGTTTGGATCTGTTTCTCATAATTTCAACAATATAAATTCTAGTTTGAGTCAAAAAATTTAAATGTATATATATAAATAAATACATAATATACTTATATATTGTATGTACTGTATATACTGTGTGTGTATATATATATAGCGTATATAGTGTATATCTCTATAATGTATATAGAGATAAATTTAAAAAGTTGTTCAGTGCAGGGGCGCCTGGGTGGCTCAGTGAGTTAAAGCCTCTGCGTTCGGCTCAGGTCATGGTCTCAGGGTCCTGGGATCGAGCCCCACATCTGGCTCTCTGCTCAGCGGGGAGCCTGCTTCCCCCTCTCTCTCTGCCTGTCTCTCTGCCTACTTGTGATTTCTCTCTCTGTGTTAAATAAAAATAAATAAAATCTTTAAAAAAAAACTGTTGTTCAGTGCATAAAGAGGACAAAAAATAAATACAAAAAATATCAACAGAAAAAGGAGTAGACATCAATACAGACAGCTCATTATGGAAGGAAAACACTTTGGATTGAAAGAGTGATCGGTTGAGAACTGAAGCACAGAGAGAATATGACAGGAAAAAAAGAACCATTTCAAGCTAAGTAAAGGGCTCCTTTCTGAGATAATGACTCTGACCTTACTCCAACCCCAAAGATACTAGGTAATCAGCCTCAACCTACCATTCCTAAGCAAAAAGGAGAATTTGGGAAGTATGAATTGGCTCAGGAATACTGCAAATTAAAAAGTATTCTATTTGTATGTTTTCATTACTTCTAAATGCAGAAAGGTATACACACATCCTGTTCTCGTACCTGTGGTAGTTTATGTTTGTATATTTCAGTGTATTTAATATTCTATATAAGTTTCTTTTTGCTCAATAATATAGCATCAAAGTCTGCCAAGTAAGTGATCCAAATTTAGAGCTTTTTGATTTTTTTATTCTTTTTTCCTCCATAGCAGTTGTGCTTCCATATCTGTCTCTAGAACGACTAAGTGGTAAAAGATGCCACATACATTTAATTAAAAATAAAATGCTGCTTATTTAAAAAGCAATGAATGTTTTTCTAAAGTCACGTGTTTTGGGGATGTTAGCTGTTCTACCTCAACATGCATTTTTGTATTTTTAATACCAGGGCTCATGTCTAATGGTATGTTAAATGCTTTCCTGTCCTCTGTTTATGCTATTTTCCTGCCAGCTTTCACAGATTCAACACCTAAACTCATGGTCAAGTAGAGGGGTCTGTAAAATGTTGCCATTGCTGCCAAAAGGAAGCTGTGAGAGATGCCATCTCACATCATTAGTGACAGTCGCATGGCAGGGGTCAGTTCACATGTTACTCTGAAGACACTGGTAAATCTTTAGAAGCTGGGGTGCTGGATTCAAGCTAATAGCTCTTCCCTTAATGATACACAGTTTTAGAGACGCTGATTACTCTGACTTTTGTAGAGTGTAGAGATGAGGTGTCTAATATGTGAAGCTAGATTGACCAGCTCCGAAACTACTAGTATTTGATCTTGAGCCTATTAGTTAACCTCAGTGTAATTCAGTTTCATCATTTGCAAAATGTTACTGATGAGTTTTTAGCATTATGTTTACGATTAATATTAATTAACATGATTAATATTAATAACATATTCATGTGTTTAAAAGGCCTAGCGTGATGCCTACTAATAACATAAGATTGAGAACTATTAACTGTCTGCATAAGAAAGAATGACAAGGCACTTAGCACCAGATGATTAAATCTGAATATACAGATGAGATTGCCTAGGTGGGAAAGTCTCCACTAGCATATTTTGGAACTTGAGTTTAGATTGCCATCTAAGAGGTAGCAGGCTAGTAAGAGAATGATCTTCCGAATGTTCAGTTATAATTCTGATGTTTACCAGATATGTGGCTTTAGACAAGTGGTTTTTAACTAATTTAACTATTAACTTGGTGTTTATTATATCCCTACTATGGTAACAGATGCTGGGAATAGAGAGGTGAATGAAAGAGAAAAGCTCCCTCTTACACGGAGCTTACATTCTAGATAGAGACTTTGTGAAATATCTAGGATTCCAGTGATTTTGGAGCTTGACATTTCTAACCCCAAAGTTTCAACCCTGGCAGATCTGTCCACACAGTCTCACGTCTGTGAATCTGGATGAGGGTGCTGGCTATCTCTCTTTGCTTTTGCACAGTTAGGGGAAGGATTACTTGCCTATCACTCTGATGTTGAGCAAAATGTAAAGGAACCAGGGAGGAAATGTATTCATATGATGGACATTAGGAAAAGAGAAAGGCTCTATGCAAATGGAATTCCCTTATCAAAATAATTTGCATTCTACTTAACACATATTAGGGGAACTAATAACAGAGATAGACAAGACAGGATCTCTACCTACGAGGAACTCAGAGACTAGTCAAGTTATAACTTAGCATGCTAACCCTGGCAGACATATGGACAAAGGAAAGTATTATAGGAACACACAAAGTAGAACTTCTCTTTTTAAAGCCGGAAGACAGATGGTAGTAACATAGAGTTATATGTGAAGCGAAGGAACAGAAGTATAGGGATTCTCAGGCAAAGACCGAGCAAGGAACCTTTTAGACAGTAACAACATGTGCAAAGCATCACAAACAAAATGCCAGGTAAATTTAAAAATGATGAGAATGTACAGTGACCCACATCCCTTGTTTTACCAAACACTTGACCCCACATAACTCCAGCTGTTTACAACCTCATCAAAAGGAATTAGCTGAATTTGATTAAAGCATGACAGTGAGTTAGAGAATAAACAGCTACGTCTGGAAACTTCAGTTAGGCCCAAATTGCGAAGTTGGAGCATGCCAATCTTAAGAGTGGGAATCTTGTTCATGGAACAGGATGTCTTAGAAGGTACATAGCTGAGAAGTAAAGACCTTAGAATTGATTTGGGAGCTACCATCCTGGTAGCAACCTGCTTAACAGAGAACTAAAGAGACTAAAGTCAGTGTAACCATTGCAGATGCTGATGCAAATGTTTAAAAGAGAGAGATAAAGTCTTAAGAAGGTCTTATTTTATTTACTAATCCATAGTCATTGAGCATCTACGTTGTGCCAGGCATTTTCTGGTTTTTGGAGATTTAGCTAAACAAAACAATCTCTGCCCTCCTGCAACTTCTATTTTGGTGATCTGAAAACTAAGGAAACATCTAGCATCTGATACGTGCTCAGTAAATACTATTAAATGAATGAATAGATGGTTTGGATTAATTCAAGGAGATAGAGAATGACTTCACGTAAGAAGATTGAATACTGAAACCATTAACCCAGATGTGGTATATACTAGGCACATTTACTATCACTGGAGGAGAAATAAAACTAAATACATCTCTGTGCCTCCCTTCAGGACATTACTCTTTAAAAAACCAAGAGGTAAGGTGTGTGTAGAGATAGAAAGGCAGAGAGAGACAGAAGAGAGGAGAGAAAGAATGAATTTGCAACTTAACCAGATTGAAATGTTAGCACCAAATAAAGGACCTAGAATGTTCTCTAGTGCTTCAAACTGGGGAGGAGAGCCATATGCTAAGAAGGGAAGTTTCGAAGATGAAATAGGATTTAAAAATGGTGATTGGGATTAAATGATTAGAGAAGCTACAGATGGGAAAAGTTCATACCAGATGGGAGAACAATGTGATCAAAATACATGTGGAGAATGTGGGGAATAACCAAGTCTGTTCTTGGGGCAGCAGAAGGAAACTAGTCTGGGGGAAGAGGATTCCAGAGAGAACTGAGAGATGCAGCTGAAAATGAAATAGGCAAATTGCAAAAGTGGTGTTGATGAAGAGAGACTTTCTTCCTCATAAACCCTGCTGAACTCCTTTGCTTTCTTAATTCTTAGACTGAGATAAAGCAGACTGTGTCCTGTAGGGGAGGAAAAGGTTTTCTCAGCTCTCTTAAGGTCCCCGGCTGGGTCTGAAAATTAAACTGTTAAAGAGGAATTAACAGGAGAAAATCATATAAGTTTATTTAATATAAATTTTGTGTGACACTGAGGCCTTTGTAAGGAAATAAAGACCTGAAGAAACAATTAGACCTGAGTGCTTTTATGCTAGGTGGGATGCAGAGTGGGCAGCTGTGGAACAATATGATAGGGAAAGAATATGAGCTAAATGCAGTAAACTGAGGAAACTGTGAGGCCTGTTAGTTCCGGTTCTTCTCCCTCCTTTCAGAGATAAGGATGTTCCTTTCCTCCGAGGAAGGATATGGAAAGGGCACCTCTCACTTGAGGGTCTTAGGACCTGCTTCACAGAAGGACGGGAGGGGTCAGAGAGATCTTCCAGCTTCCGCCATTTTCTCAAACTCCTTCATCTGAAAATATTGAATAAGCCAAAGTACCACATTTGAGGTAGTATGTTCTGAACCTAGCCAGCCCTAAAATACATCGTGCATCGGTCTCTGCCATTATTTGCTGTTTGGCAGCCACTACATCATTGGTAGCTGAAATGTAGAGTCTCTCATTATGATGTTGCCAAACAAAACATGAGACTATACAGAGACCAGTTACATCTGGATTCATAAGCAACAGATACAATTTTTTTAAGATTTATTTATTTGTTTGAGAGAGAGAAAGAAAGAGCAAGAGCAAGAGACAGCAAGCAAGGGGAGGGGCAGAGGGAGAGAGAGAATCCCAAGCCGACTCCGTACCGATTGCGGAGCCCAACTTGGGGCTTGACCTCACGACCCTGAGATTATGACCTGAGCCAAAACCAAGAGTCAGATACATAACCGACTGAGCCACGCAGGCCCCCCAACAGATGCACTCTTCATTTTAAGTCTGTCTCATGAAATATTTAGGACATTCTTACACTGAAAAATATCCGTTGATATTGAATTTCAAATTTAAATTCAAATGTAACTGGATATCCTGTATTTTCATTTGCAAAATCTGTGAACTCCTCTTAGAACTATGAAAGAAATTGGACTCTGAGCAGTTCTTACCCTGTTAGTTCTAAGGATTTCAAATGAGAAGTTGAGGATCTGTGATATCCCTGTTTAAATTAAGCCCATCTAATGTTTGACTTGTGTGAAGGGAAAATGATTTCTCCATTGGAGTCATCACTGTGTAAAACTTTGTACAGTATAGTTTAGTTGCAAAGGCAAGGGGAAAAAATCAAAGAGAAAGAAAACAAGTCCCTCGTTTCAGAGTGAAGCGATGTAGAAATGTCAAGTGCCTTCTCTGACTACCAGTTCCTCCTCTCAGTGCAGGCTGAGCACATGAAGGGGTTAAGTCTTAAAGCTGCCTTTAGCCCTAGGACTCCTATTTACTTTAATGGAAATCACTTTTCCAAGGCACCGTGCTGGTTCTGAAAAATCAGGTTAAAGGTCATCCTGCGACTCCAAGAATAATAAATTTGCAATTTGTACTTTTCTGACCTCTAGAAATATTTTTAGGTGTTTGAGGCCAAAGAAAACAAAGCAGTACTTTGAAAGAACTGGGGAGCTATCAATTGATCAATTTAAGTGGGATTATCTGATAATTGGGTAAATACATTGTTATTGATGTCCAGAAGGAGGAAGATGTGCCAAGAAAACACTAATGCCTAGGCCTAGATTTATCTGCTAATCCTTGAAGGAGGCAGTTTACTGAGGACATGAGTAATTGCTCTGCTAACAGATTTATTCTTCCTTTAAGCCCCATTTGGGGCTTAAATCCTCCCCTCTTTCCAGCAGTTCAAAATGTGGCCTGAGTCCCACTGCCCACAGTGTTAGACTTTGCAGCCCTTCCTAGGCATGTTCAGGCTCCAATTTCTTTGATTTAACATGCATTGCTCTAGCAAAAGACTAGCGCTCCAGCAAGATGTGCTTTTATGTGAGTGAACTTTGAGGAATTTTGCATTTGATTGAACAACCTGGAAAGACTTGCTTCTTCTCTTTAGCTGTATTTTTAACTAGATTACTTTTAAATAGAGCCTTAATGACAAGATGGCTCAGTGGGAAAAGGCCAGGACTGGAAACCAGGAAACTGATGTTTTAATCTTGACTCTGTCTATAATTAGCTTTGTGACCTTGATTAATCTTATTACATTGTCTAACTCTTTCGGCCTCTAATTTCTCATTTGTGAGTCAAGGGAATAGAGTTGAGATTGCTTCCAGCTCGAACTATCAATGAAGGGATAAAAGTAATTGATCTGTATTTTGTGTTGAGCATGTAGACCCAACTACCAGGATTTTTTTTATGATTTTCATTTCTATCGTCTTTTATAGAGAGATACATGTTGTCTCTACAACATGAATGCTACTTGGGCTTTCTCGAAGTTTCTGCTGAGAGAGGTTAGACAGTTGCAGAGAGGAGGGCAATTATTTATCCAAAAAAATATATAATAGAACTTTCTTGTGAATATTACACTATTCTGAAACTCCACTATATCCAACTCATTTTAAAAACAGGGTCATTTTATTAAAATGAGTTCCAAATCCAAATATATAAAGGTATGTGTGTATGTAGTGAAAACAATATATATTTAAATATTTCCCTATATTCTCTCATGTAAATAGTTATGTCTTTAAGATTATAAAATAATAGGGGCGCCTGGGTGGCTCAGTGGGTTAAAGCCTCTGCCTTTGGCTTAGGTCATGATCTCAGGGTCCTGGGATCGAGCCCCACATCGAGCCCCACATAGGGCTCTCTGCTCAGCAGGGAGCCTGCTTCCCCCTCTCTTCTGCCTGCCTCTCTGCCTACCTGTGATCTCTCTCTGTCAAATAAATAAATAAAATCTTAAAAAAAAAAGACTATAAAATAATATTCTCTAGTGATTATCCTTTCTTTTCATGGATTTCTTGATCTGTTTGGGCAGACTTCATACCTTAACTCCATAGCCAACCTTTCCAGAGACTTCTATGGTTAAAGTAGGCAGTACTCAATTTAAAATCTCTTCATTTTTATTTATATATTTATTTATTTAACTATAAACTGGGTTTATTATATTTGGAATCTTTAAAGCCATCTTGATCTTCAAGAACAGAGTTAGTACTGTGATGTTAAAGGTTCTTTTTCAGCATATATCTTATTCGTGAGCAAAGAGACTTGGCAAGATTCACATTTATTTTGAGAAAAATCAACAACAACCCATCAGACAACCTATACAAGAAAGAAAAAATAATCATCCCAGCTTCATTTAAAATACCTTAGAGAATGTATTAGTTATAGAGAATGTATTAGTTATGGTGTATGCTAAGCTTCTTAAGAAATATGAGATAAGGAATACTGTGGGTCAAACAAGATAGAAATTTCTGTCCCAAATAACTAGGTCAGCAGGAAGCATGAGCAGAAGGCATGGATGTGTTGAAGCAGTGAGGGATGTGTAGAGAGCAGGTAAAAGGAAACTTGTCGGAAGCCAAGGCTGTGGCCATCATTAAAAGAGAATGTGTATTTCATGAGGTCATCTAAGGACCTATGTTCCTTTGTCTTGTTGCTCTGCATGCATTAGAATGTTCCATCTACTTGGGTCATCACTGGGTGGCTTTCATTCCAGCCACACATTTCTCCAGCTGCAAAATGTAGACTCAGCAGCTTCCTAATATAGAAGCGACTCAGAAGTTTCATACATCACTCTGCTCATGTGTCATTGCAAAAATTTGCTCACGTGGTCACTCCTAACGAGAAGGGAAGCTGGGAAATGTAATCTGACTGGGTGGCCATATGATACGCTTTTATCAAAAGTTCTGTTACTACAAAAGGAAGTGGAGAATGAATATGGGGGGCTTTTATAGCAGTCTCTACTCCAGACATATCGTGGCCTAATATTTCTTTTTATTAAGACCTATTTATGTTAGAAAGAGAGAATGAGGAGGAGGCAGAGGGAGAGAATCTTCAAGCAGTCTCCCCACTGAGCTCAGAGCCCGATTCGGGGCTCGATCCCACCACCTATGAGATCATGACCTGAGCTGAAACCAAAAGTCGGACACATGACTGAGTCGGCACCTCATGGTCAAATATTATGGTCAAATATTTATAAAGATCCCACCATCAGTAGACAAAACATTTTATAATAATTCCATATGAGCAATTCAGGCATCACAAAATCTCGGTGATAATGATAATTGAAGTTTCAAACACTAGTTTTAAACTGTCAGTTAATGAAAAAAAAGGTAAGGACAAATACTTGAGAACTTTCTTGTCAACTTGAAACACTCTAAACTAAAAAGAGGTTTACTTTTAGGATAGTGTCTTCTCAGTGTTGTCAAATCTTGAATTCTTCTTGAAGGCCTTTTCAAGCTCAGACATAGATACTATTACATTTGTGAATTGGGATTGAGACAATCTTCCCTAACTGGGCAGATGTTAGAAATATCTTAAAGATTAGAGACTTATTGGTCCTTAGAACAGGAAAGAACCCAGCTCTAGAGATAATAATTTATTTCTTGTTTAATTTATCATAGTCTTTCTCATAGCATCTACGTTCATCTGTGTGCATATGGCCCAAACGTTTTCTGCTACATCTGAGGAGTTTTTACTTAGATTCTATAATGCAAATTGTAGAGAGAGCTAGTCAAGTTTATAGAAACAGTTAACACTGAACAGAGCTCTTTCCTGCTGACCATCTCATGGTAACTGGCCAGGTTATGGAGTGACTGGCCCTGGGAAAGGTGTAACTTCCAGGATAATTCAGGGCCACTTCTGAACACATACTAGTCAACAACAGAATCCTTAAACAGGTGGCACTTTTATCTGGAAAGCAAAGGTGAACATTGCACATACTGTGATGAACGAAGCTAATGTCATATTGTATTTTATTTTATTTTATATATATTTGAATTCAAGACACACCATTTATGTATTTATGACATAGAAAAACCAATGCTGCTGCTTAAAACACAACTCAATTTGACAGAAGGTAGAGTGAAAACCTGATGCCTCATGTGATTGAGAAGACGAAGTAACCACATTGTTTGTAATAATGGAGATGATAGCCAGCAATTGTTAAGCACCTATGTGGTAGAGATGATTTTTAGGTGATTTGCATGAATTAATTATTATAACTGTCATATGAAGAACACAAGTTATTAAATATAACAAATTGAAAAATCTCATTTATTACATCTCTGGAGGTAATCACATACATTTAAAAAATAAAAAAAAGAAAGAAAAAGAGGGAACTTGGGTGGCTCATTAGGTTAAGTGTCCTACTCTTGGCTTCAGCTCTGGTCACGATCTGTGGGATGGCGCGCTGAGTCGGACTCTGCACTCAGTGGGGAGTCTGCTTGCTATTCTCCCTCTCCCTTTGCCTACCCCCCCCCCGCCGCCTCAAATAAATAAATCTTTAAAAAATAAAATAAAAAGCAGGAATGCATACTACCTCACATAGCACACCATGTATTTTTGTAAACACTGAATCCATTTGTTTATTCTTTTCCAGTTTTATTGAGATATAATTGACATGTGACATTGTATTAAAGTATGTGACAAAATGATGTGACATATATATATAGTCAAGTGATGTCACAATAAATTTAGTTAACATTCATCCCCTCACAATTATAGTTTTTTTTCTTGTGATGAGAACTCTTTTAAGATTTACTGCCTTATCAACTTTGAGATATACAATACGGTATTGTTAACTGTAGTCACCATATTATATCTTCAATCCTCAAAGCTTATTTTTCTTATAACTGTGAATTTATGCCTTTTGACTACCTTCACCTATTCCCCTAATCCCCAGCCCCCACTCTGGCAACCACCAGTCTGTTCTCTGTCTCTAGGAGTTTGTTTTTTCAGATTCCACATATAAGTGAAGTCCTACAGTATTTGTCTTTCTCTGTCTAACATAGTTCACTTAGCCTAATGCCGTCAGGGTCCATCCATGTTGTAAATGTCAAGATTGTCTTCTTTTTTACAGAGAAATAATATCCCATTACATATGCATGCTGCATTTTTTATCCATTTATTTTTTAAATTTTTTTAAAGACTTCATTAGAGAACAAGCAGGGGGAGCAACAGGCAGAGGGAGGGGGAGAAGCAGGATCCCTGCCAAGCAGGGGACCCAACATGGGGCTCTATCCCAGGAATTTAAGATCATGACCTGAGCCGAAGGCAGACACTCAACTGACTGAGCCACTCAGGTGCCCATCTCCATTTATCTGTTGATGGATACTTAGGTTGTTTCCAGGTCTTAGCTAGTGTAAATAATCCTGTAATGATCATAGGGGTGCAGATATCTTTTCAGGTTTCCTTCAGATATATGCCCAGAAGTGGAAATGCTGTATGATATGGTACTTCTATTTATTATTTTTTGAGCACCTTCCGTAATGTTTTCCATAGTGGTTGTAACAATTTGCATTCCCACCAATAGCGCATAAAGGTTCCCTTTTTTCCACATCTTTGCCAAAACTTGTATCTTTTGTCGTTTTGACAAAAGCCATTCTAACAGGTATAAAATGATATCTCATTGTGGTTTTTCTTTGCATATCCTTGATAATCACTGATTATGAGCACCTTTTCATGTACCTGTTTGCCATCTGGATGTCTTCATTGGAAAAATGTATATTTTGTCCCTCTGTCCATTTTTAAACTGGATTTTTGCTTTTTTGCTATTGAGTTGTATAAGTTCTTTATATATATCATATGTTTACCCCTTATCAGATATAAAATTTCCAAATATCATCTCCTATAGGTTGCCTTTTCATTTGTTGATGGTTTCCTTTGCTGTGCAGAAGGAAAAGTTTTTACTTTGATGCAATCCTACTTGTTTATTTTTGCTTTTTTTGTTCTTGCTTTTGGTGTCAAATCCAAAAATTCATTGCTGAGACCTATGTCAAGGAGATTATCCTCTATGTTATCTTCTAAAACCATTCTTTTTTTTTTTTTAAGATTTTATTTATTTGACAGAGAGAGAGATCACAAGTAGGCAGAGAGGCAGGCAGAGAGAGAGGGGGAAGCAGGCTCCCTGCTGAGCAGAGAGCCTGATGCGGGGCTCGATCCCAGGACCCTGAGATCATGACCTGAGCCGACGGCAGAGGATTTAACCCATTGAGCCACTCAGGCTCCCCTAAAACCATTCATTTTTGAAGGCTTCATTTTTTAGATAGTTTTCCCTCAAGCTGAATAAGTATTCTTACCAGTACCTTTTCAATAGTACTGATTTTATTACTCTTTCTAATGAGTGAAGTATCTCAGGTAAAATACTTAAAATCTGCCATCATGCCACTCTTCAAATCCTCTCTGTGATAATCCTCCCTAGACCTTACAGACATTTCTCAGATAACATGGCAGCCTGACTCGTTGTGATTCTTTTTACCCTCCTCTAATCAGCATCTGTTAAAACCTCCAGCTGCTATGACTGGGTATGGAAGCCTCATTACGGCTGGCTTACTGAAAGACTAGTCCTAACTCAGGGGTTATCCTAGAGCTCTACTACTTAACTGTGTGCTACAGGGACACAAGTTTCATCCTTCATGCCACCTGGGAAGTCCTCTTTCAATAACTCAAGTTGCTTGAGTTGTAGAGGGCACAACAGAATCTATAGTATATCAACCATCTTGATAAATGTATAAATATATTTCTAACCTACACAGATTAGATGGGCTAAAAAGAGAGAAGTCATTGTTACCTGTGGTTGTCCATCTGCATGGCAGCAGAAGACAAAAAAAATACAAAACAACTTTGAAACTAAGGAATTATAACGTTTGAATTAATTAGAATGAATTATATATGCAGATCCAAAGGTACCAGGAGGCTTGGAAATGTTTTACTTAAATCAGTCTTACATGAGGTATGTCATGATGAAGGGGGAAGTAATCTGCCTATGTTTCAAAGCCTCTGAAATTGAAAAAAATAAAAAACTCAGAATTAGGTGGTATGTATTGTCATAATAAATGCCACCCAAATTGTTATATCTTTTTCTTAGCCACAACTTCCTCTTTTATGAGCAACAAAATAATTCTGTTCTGTACCTAACAATTCCACAGCCAATTAATGACTCATTAAGATTCTATCATTTGGGTGACGTGTTATTGAACCTGGCTACCTCAGGAGGCTGGGTTAGTGATTACAGGAGTAACTAGCAAATGTTTAATTACCCACTTTATTATCTTCCTATTAATAATAAATACCAGGAGGTAGGTATATATAATTGTATTGCTAGTTTAAGATTGCATAAAAGCTTAAAGTTTGCAATATTGGAATGCTAATTTAATTTGAACAGCATCACATTGGTATTTGGGACGACAGCTGTGTAAAACCACAAGACAATATAAATCCCTGTATTTCGAGCCAGATAAACTCATTGATAAATTTGATAATGCTTAATTAATATCCTCTTTATGGAATCTGGAACCCTTCTAAATAGTACTATTTCCTTAAATGAACTATTGCATGATACTGTCTTTCAGATGATTCGTGACCTTCATATTTGAGAAGTTAATTATTAAAATGTCTGTCTCATTTATGTCACACATCCAGGGGCTCCAAACAAGGATTATCCCTCTAAAAACATTCATTTACCTGCTTAGTTATCTCAGTCTCCTGATTATTAAATGCAGATCGTAATAAGACTGAATTCTGAGTAAATATGTATGGTTCTTTCTGCTGTCTTTGAGAAAATGAGGCAGTATGTTTACTTCTAAGAAAAAGTGTTACCACTAATAGTCTCTTAAGGTATGAAGGATTTCTGTAATCGGGGCCCATCCTTCGTATTGGTCAGATATCCTTTTGGTCAAACAGCAGGTATTTTCTTAAGTACCTGCTATGTGTCAGGCACTGGTCTTTAGCCTGAAAATGCTCACCATGGACACTGATGTGGAGCACATGAGAGATGGCACTTGCCTGTGAGACACACCTCTAATGTGCAATGCACGATATGCCCACTGTTGCTTCATTTTCCTCTGGCACTCAAGAAAGAGTATCAAGATGTAACTGAGTATTGTTGTTATACAAATAATATTGAATATTGACCTTACTGTAACTTATATGACATGAATATTGGATACTTAAAATCGTATTAGTGATAAATTGCTCATGACATGCCAAGACCGACTAGCATGTCAAACACCACTGCTCAGAACCAAAGTCTTCTGAGTCCTTTAAGTCCAAATGAACTTATGGTCTCTCTCTCTCTACCATTTTCATTCTTGCTCCTGTGACCCTGATCAATGTCATTCTCCATCCTAAAAACTCCTTCCTCTCTGTTGACAAGAATCCAATATCTATCCATCCTTCAAATCACAATTCAGATCTTATTTCACTTCACCCTCCTCCAATTATTTCTGCAAGTAAAATCTGCTCATTCATTGAATTCCCATTTTAAGTATTTATTGTACATCTATAATGTATAAAGCATGCTCTGACTGCCCATTTGATTTGTATCAACCAGCACTACCTAAATCTGTTTAATAGGGTTTTCTCTATTTCTGTATTTAAATGCTAACCTTACTTTTTAAAAACCATGATGGGAAGGAGCCACACATGTCTTTCTTTCAGAATACATAGTATAACTTAAAAAATAGCACTTCAAATTCATGTTGATAGATTGGTTTATGCTGATGATAGTGTTCTCTGGCCATCCATGCTGATATGTCTAAAGGGTAAATTAAAGGTGAGGATCTCAGCAGCACTTGGGAGATTAGAAATGCAGAATTTTGAAAGTCATCTCCAATCTACTGAATCAGTGTTGTAGTTTTAAAAGACGCCCAGGTGATTCTCATGTATATTAAGTTTATGGAGCACTGATAACACTGAAGCACAAGAATTTTAAATTTTACAATATTCAGGATATATAGAATATTTACTACTCAGGATACAGAATATTTACAGCATTTGCTTACTGGTATTATTTAAAAATAACTCTTTGCCAAAAACAGAAATCTAAAGGGAAAGGATTATTTCCTATTATTAATCCCCTATTTTAAACATTAGTAAGCATATCAGTATTATACATACACTATATAACATATAGTGCCCAATATATTCTTGTATTGATGTGGAAACTAATGTGTAAAAATGATGACTTGTCAAAACGCACAAGGCCAGTGATTTACATGTTGGATTTTTAATCTGTTACATTTTACTTAATATACTTGGAAAGCCTATAAAGCACATAGTATTTTAGTGATGAAGAAACTAAAGTTTAAAGTGATAAATAAATGTCCTTTTAATTATTAGAGCAAATATCAGAAATTCCTACATAATATCTGTTCTTTGACGCCATGTTCTTTGGCATGGTGTTCAGGGATCACAACCTCCCATAGAATAGATTTCCAAAGATGTGAAATAGAGAATAAGCATGGCAAGTCCAAGGAAGTCAAAGAAGTTTAGTTTGGAAAAAGAAAGCAAGATGGAATATAATGTATATTGATGCTGAAAAGGAGGCAAGCTTCGTTTTGTGTGCTAAATTATAAATTTTATTTTTTTCTCAAAATAGTACTGAATCATTTTAAAAAGGAATGTGATATAAATACATGTTTTGTGTTTGAACAGACTAGGAGCATTATGGAGAACATATTAGAAGATAGAATGAATGCAAGAAGACAAGCTAATATTTTATTGCTGAACTCTAGGCCAAGATTAATGGCAGCTTGGTTTGGGGGATTCAGCATTAAAAAGATGGAGAGGGGCGCCTGGGTGGCTCAGTGACTTAAAGCCTCTGCCTTTGGCTCAGGTCATGATCTCAGGGTCCTGGGATCGAGCCCCGCATCGGGCTCTCTGCTCAGCAGGGAGCCTGCTTCCCCCTCTCTCTCTGCCTGCCTCTCTGCCTACTTGTGATCTCTCTCTGTCAAATAAGTAAAATCTTAAAAAAAAAAAGATGGAGATAAGCAATTGAATTTAAAGATTAGAATTAAATCAATAGGAATTGGAGATAGATTTGGTATATTGAATAAACTTAAAAACAAGTCTCAAAGAATTTAAGGTCTCTCGTCTGCTATTTGAATAGATGAAGTCATCCTTCACTGAGATAAGAAGCCCTAAAATAATAATTGGTAACAGACTCTGAAATGACAATATTGAGTTTAAGGTACATTTGAACAATTAAAGTTCAGAAGATACTTGAAAATACGGGCCAGGACTTAGAGGAGGCTTTGAGCCAAACATGCTAGATTATGAATTGTTTGTGTACAGAATGGAAAGTATCATGGTCCTAAGATTGAAGGTTGAGTAATGCCAACAGTAATAAACCTGCAACAGAGAAGGAGAAGTATCAGATACAAAAAGAGGCAAGATAACATATCATCTTAGAGACCAATGGAAAAGCAGCTCTTTCAGTAAGGAAGACCTGTGTAAAATAAAAACTGAAATATGTCCATTGGATTGAACAATATGAAGGTCGCTGGGGATTGTATTGAGAGCTATTTTGGAAGAACATTGGGAACAGAAGCCAGATTTGAATGGATTTAATAGTGAATGAGATGTGAGTAAATTGAGATATTATATATGGAAAATTCCTCCCAGAAGTTTGTTGATGATGAAGAGGAAAGGCATAGAAGTGGGTAGAAGATAGGAAATAAAAATGGGATTTTTTTTTTCATTGTATACTTAAGATGAGAGATATATGGGAGTTTCTATATGCCTATGGGAAGGATTCAGTTAAGAAAAAGAAAGAATATGTATGTGTGTGTGTGTGTACACACACATACACATACACACATATTACACACACACACACATACACAAATATTATACACACACACACACATGCACATACACACATATTATACACACACACACACATACACATGGCAAAAGGAAAAATTGATTTTGAATGATTCTTGAGAAAGAGAAGGAATAGGAAAACAAGCATAGGTTTTTTTGGATTGTTTCATTCTACCAGAGATGTTACATGCTGCACAGGAATGGCCACTGGCTTGACATGGCTTGTGAAATACTTTGGTTGATCCCCATTCACTTCTATAGCTTTTGGTGTGTCTGCCTTATGAATAATAGCAATTCATTACAGTTTTTCAATGTTCCATGCCCCCCATACACACCACATATAACATTTTGTTTTGAAATAATTTTAGGTTTTAGAAATCAAAAATTAATAAGAGATTTCCCATCTACAATTCATCTAGCTTCTCTTGGTGTTGACACATCACATACTGAAATTACACTTACCAAAACTAAGAAGTTTACATATATGTTATCATTTACAAATCACGAAATAGTGTGTGATTATTTTAAAGGTGAAAAAATTCACCCCAAGTTCTACAGTTAAAAGTTTGTCTAAAAGACCTGAAATTCTAACCTCTGTATCAGTGTTTTCAAAATGTCAGTGCATGCACTGGTATTGGTTTTTGAGATGTTTCCAAAAAAACCAAATTTATTCTGTTAAAGGACTGGTCTTTATTCTGAGATTTATTTTTATTCCCTCTATTGAGTGTGCACACATGCATACCCCCCCCCCACACACACACACACAAGTGAAATAGTACTGAGAGTTGATAGTTTTTCTTTAATACTGTTTAACTGATAAAATAAATATTGGCAATAATATGCTGGACACATTCACTTTTTTTTTTTAACTCCCATGAAAATCCCCATAATTTGGACACCATTTGGTTTAGTTTATCTTGTGATCCAGCATCATTTCGGAGCACATAATGACTAAAGGATGGTTCTGGGGTGTGATTGAATATTTTTGTGTGAGCATGTGTTTGTGGATAGAAAACATACTGTGTAAGGATATATTTGAATGATATTCCACAAGACTTTTAAGTCCAATGCCAACTTGTTAACTCTCCTAAGACTATGGGCTATAAAAACAAGAATTGCGATTGCAAACAGTAAAAACTCAGCAAATATTTATTTAATAGATGAATAAATAAATGCATTGTTTTCAGGGTTCTTTCGTTTATTGGAAAGGAGAGTGGCACACTTGATTAGCTAGGGATCGGGAAAGTTTGCCCAATTCCCTCTCTGGCAAGGTCACTCATAGTACTCTCCAGGAGGACGTAGGAATGAGGAACATTCATCTCTTAACATATGATACAGTACATTTTGTGTACATAGAATTCTACTGCAGGTAGCAGGAATATATTAATCTTCAAAAAGAAAGAAGTTTCCCGATAATGACACATTCTGCAGGGTGAACAGATAAATGCTCATGAATTTCCCTTAGTCCATCAAATGAAGCAGTGTTACAAAATTAACCTTGTGCAGTTTAAGAGAGGAAAGCTAAAATAATTTGATTTACTTCTTGGAAGTGCTCAGAAAAACATCATTTCCTATCAAAATTATGCTGCTTATCTCTGAAGCATTGCCAATCCAATAGCCAAAGAAGGTGGTGGCTTACTATGGTGAAAAGTGATTGTTTAGTTGATTATATCCAGGGCTTTTGGAAGGCTAAATTATCAAGTTCTTCTTTTTTTTTTTTTTAATCATATGTGATCACCAGACTCCCTTTTATGGTGTGTTTTCGTTTTCCTCTAAAGTTTCTCATAGCTGATGATTACCGGGTTATTTGTGTATGGGTAAGAAGTCCTTTGTTCTATAATCATCTTTTCCCTCTGGCCCAATTTAGTTAATGTTTGCCATATCACATTTTATCACCATGGAGATAACTATAATGTGACAAATATTGGAACAAATCAAATAGGAAGAGCATGATTAGAAAGCAGAATTCATTTTGTTTAAGTGAACAGCCTCACGGTAATCAACTATATATGTATATATCAATTTGTTTAAAATATATATATTTTTAAGATTTTATTTATTCATTTGACAGAGAAAGAGAGCACAAGCAGGGGGAGCAGTAGGCAGAGGGAGAGGGAGAAGTAGGCTCCCCGCTGAGAAGGGAACCTGATGTGGGACTTGATCCTAGGACCCTGGGATCATGACCTGAGCCGAAGGCAGACACTTAACCAACTAAGCCACACAGGCACCCCTAAAATGTATTTTTTAAATATATTCACCTCTTTCTCACTAAAAAAGACTTTTGATCATACAGCATTAATAAGTATCCAAGTATACATTCCTCTTAGACTCTATTTTGTTTTACTTTTTTCATTTAGTGACACAGCTCTACTTGTTTAGTAGAGTTAGTCTTTTCTTAAAGTTCCTTTAAAATTCTAAATAAGCATAAGAAGTTGACATGTAAGTGTACGTTTGGAATTACTTCTTAACCTGCTGAGGTAATATATATTAGAGAATATTAGAGAAGACTTGAGTTTCAGTGTTGGCTCCACCATTTACTAGATTTACTAGTTTTATAATTTTCAGAAAATCCTTTTGTATATGGAAATCAGATTAAGCTACCTGATTATATATATGGAGCACAGAGACTATAATTCTCATAAATACTGCATTCTGTGTGTTTTACTTCTGGGTTGAGAGAGGAAAAACAAAATCCAATTATGTTCCTCCATTCTCTCCCTATTTCCAGCCACAGAGATGATAAATTTCGATCAGCCTGAGTCCTTGAATGGCCACGTGGATCAGACTATCACTGGACATACAGGGCGAGTACGTGTCAAACCATCACAGATGTATAGGGTAAGTAAGAAACAAATCTTTGTTATATTAAGCCACTGAGACTTTGGATTGCATTTGATATAGTTTATTACAACATTAGTAGTTATTGCCTATAGTATTATATATCCCACAAAATATGCTTGGTAAAAAATGAATCTCAATATAAAAAGTACATGAAATATATCATTAATTATATATTTACACATATTCTTGGCTCACCTCACTTATTATCTTTCAGTATTTTCAAGGGCTGTTACTTTTTCCAAGTCATTCAATGTTGTGCATTCCCATGAGGGAGACTTCTATTGACTGCAGGGAATGCAAAAAAAAAAACCATTATTAATCTCCTTCCACTTGTCACCCTATATAGCTGTAACATACAGATGTGTTGTATTTGTCTTTATCTAGTTACCAGTCATTAAAATGTATTTAACTTGCACCCGTTTATTAAAAAAAGAAATAATTTAGTTATGTTTTACATCATCCTAGTAATTCAAATATATCATCAGATTAAACTCCTTCAACATAAGATTTTTATTTAATGAATTTGTTCACACTATGGAAAATATTAGTGACAAAACTGGAGTTTTTACCATGACGTGCAATAAGTATTAACTCTCATATCTTTGGGTTTGACAAAATAAACATTTTTTAGAATCATCTTTTAAATCACATTAGTAAATTAATCTTTAGGTCAGTTGGATTAGGAATACCAGGTAATGACTAAATTTTATCAATGAAGTTTAATATCCCTAACCATTTCAATATACCTGCAAATATGTTTTTGTTCAATGATGTGTCTAATATGACAAAAGTAAGCATTAACTAAAATAACATACTGAAAGCACTCTGCACTGTAAACAATGAATGTTATTGGTATTATTAAAAGAGTTGAAATAGTAAAGTCTTCATATAAACATTTGGGAACGAAGAAGGCAGCCATTGCATTCTCAGTGCAATCTATCATACAGAAATTCCCTTTGTTTTTTGCAACAATATTTGCAGCAATAAGACTGTCAGGCTTATCAATAACCATAGACAACCTGATCTTTGTTTTCCAGGGATATCTAGTCAGAAAAAAAGACAAAGTAGTTCAGAAAGCAGGGCTCCTCCAATGTTTTGTTTTAGTGACTATTTCACAAACTTCTTTCTAGGTTCTCCTTTGGAACAGAATTAAAACTTATTTCTTTCTCCTGAATAAAGCTTAATAAATCTGAATTTCTAGCCACTTCCTGTTTGCCACTAAAGTTTCTTCCTTTACTCTTCAACTAATAATTCTGGAAAAATTGGGAAGTGCATTTGGTGGCACATAATCCAATCGTAAGAAAACTATACTTGGAGAAGGGAGCCAGAACTGGGTTTTTTTTTTTATTCCAGTTGAATGATCTCATGATACTAACTAAGCAATGTGTGCTCTCAAGTTGCAGGAAAACTGTGAGAATGTAATGAGCTCAGAATAGTTTTCATGTATACCTGCTGACACAGTGTTCCCTCACATGCAGCATTTGTCCTAGATTTTCCGTTTATTTAAGACATGGTTATATTCAAGACTTTGTACAATGCAATGGTATATAAAGATAAATAAGAATGGTTCTTTATTTCAAAAATCCCATTCTTGCAGGAAAGGTTTTATGTACATATGATGCTGTCCGAAGTTATCCTTATCCCAACTCAGAGAAATTCAGTAGAGGTGACTGGAGAAGCTGGCAAAACAGAAGAGATTCTAAAGGACAAAAAAAAAAAAAAAATCCAGAATATTCTGTCTGGAATATTAGTAGGATTGGCTCAGGCTAAGTCTTTTAAAAAGATTTGGAAAATTTATATGTCAGTTCTAGAATGGAAGGAGGAGGCGATAAACCGGCAATGAGTTCAGAAGATCACCAGTTTAGCAGACTACATATGGAATGTAACTAGAAGCATCATTCTGCATAACTTAGGAGAATCAGTGTCTGGAATTTATGGCTCAGAATCTATGGTTTGACTTACAGGGTAAGTGACAGTGGAGACAGAGGAGTAATATGCGTGAGGGATGAGATGTAAGCAGAAGTGCAGAATGATTAAATCTTGGATTGTAGAACCAAATAGACCTGTTGAGATAAGGGCAGTGGTTATCAGCTACATGAATTAGGACACGTTTTTTAATCTCTCCTTAACTTAGATTCCCTATGTGAAATTTGAGTATTTAAAATAATTTTTACATGAGGTATAAATTAGATAAAATACAACAGTCTATGCACTGTGTCTAGCCTATACCAACTATTAATAAATACTAGTAGTATTATAGAAGAGAAAATAATATGAGATGGGACCACATATAAAACCAGTTATTTTCATGAAAGATTGGCCTATCTATGACCTGATTAGGTCTCATCAAACTTTGTGAGAGTAATAACTTTGAATTAGGAAGTATTTGAAAGATGGGACACAGTGACTCTGGTAATTAATGGAATAAATTCAAATAGAATTCAGCAGTAATTGTATTTGGTATTTAAATGTAGATCATCTTTCAATTGCTTTGCCTTCTCACTAATTGCCCTCCGGTATGTGTAAAGTATTGTAAATCTCAAGAGTTCTGGTGACTCATAGTATGGAAAGAAACTTAGGATTTTATTTGGATTTAAATGGGTTCTGAAATACGTATCTGAGAAGAGGCATAAATCAAACTACTGTTTATCTAGACTGGTCAGGGAATACAATGATCTGGTAGATTGAATATTTAGGTTAATAGGTCATTAGAATACATACATACCATGAACTAATTATGTATTTCAACACTTAGGCTAAAACTAAAGTAAAAAAAAAAAAAAAAACTTTTTGTATGTTTAGAGGCCATTTGGAGTTCTTACTAAGTCTTGTATTCTCCTCGTGGACGTCACTCATTTTTTAACCTTACTTAGACCTTTTCCAAGCTGAGTTAATGTAGCGTCAATTGATTTTTTTACCTGTAACTTCAGTCTCTGTGCTTGTCCAGAAATTTTCCACTACTGCATCCATATAACAAAGCATGTACTCTGCATTAAACTGCAGTTGCTTAGCACTTTTCTAGGGGGAAAAAAGGTATTGGGAAGAATAGCTTTCAGTATACATTTGTGGTATCCCATAATGGACTCATCCTCAATATTATTGATGATTTTGATTTTAATAATTAAAGAGAGAGTTTATTCTCCATGCTTCTCAATAGTTCTTCCAAATGTTCACTGTTTCCTCAAGTCCCCTGCAGCCTCCTGCCATCATCTCTGTCAAAGGGTCACGTGACATTGTTTCATTGTTAGAGAGCAGAGATTATGTGAGATCAACACAGACCACCTCCTAAACTCATGTGCTCCTTTACCTGCATCGGCCCAGTTCTTAACCCTTCACAGCCTTCTTAGAGGGAGGGTTTACCCTCTTATTGACTCAATAAATCACTTTTAAGCAGTATAATTCTCCATATTGGTCCAGAGTCTCAACAGGTCAAGTCAGCAACTCACAGGTTTAGTACCAAAATATCTCATTTTGTTCTAGTGGATTCACACATCACTTCTTTATATTGCTCTAGGATTCCAACTTCACTTCCCTGTCCCCAGAACCTGCTTAGAAAAAGTTTTAAAAAATTACTCTTTGTTCTCCCAGGGAACCTAAACATTTATAATGACTTATTCCAATAAGGCAGTGCTTATCATAGATGGATAAATGATTATTGCACTTACACTAGTTTATTAATACCTTTGGAGCTGTGGGTATTATATATGAAACTGAAAAATATATTAACATATATACGTATTATTAAGAGGAATTATTCTGTCTTTGAAAGAGGATTAAATATGTAAAGTATGTTTGTATTTAATAAAAAGGGAGAAAGGAAAGGAAGGAAGGAAAGCAAAGGAAGAAGAGAAGGAGGGAGAGAGGAGTGAAGAAGGATGGAAGGAAACAAATTTTTTTTTAAAGATTTTATTTATTTGTTTGATAGAAAACACAAGAAGGGGGAGGGGCAGAGGGAGAAGCAGGCTCTCCACTCTGCAGGGAGCCCAATATGGGGCTCCATCCCAGGACCCCGGGATCGTGACCTGAACCAAAAGCAGACAGTTAACCGACTGAGAGCCACAAAGGCACCAGAAAACTTTTTTCTTCATTACCTAATGTACAGTTACATGTCTGTTTCTCCTTTTCTTTCTTCATTAGCAGATTAAGAACAATCTCCAATTTACCCATTTGTTAACCTTCTGTTAGAAGTGAATTTTCTTAACAGACGTACCTTCCTAAATTATTTCACCGTATTTGATCATTTATAACACACTTCATATGAAACTAAACAGCACTTTTCTCAATAAATATTTCTCACAAATAGGGGTGCCTGTCGTTAAGTGTCTGCCTTCGGCTCAGGTCATGATTCCAGGGTCCTGGGATCGAGCCCCGCATCGGGCTCCCCGCTCAGCGGGGAGCCTGCTTCCCCCCTCTTCCACCCCCTTGCTTGTATTCCCTCTCTCACTGTCTCTCTCTCTGTCAAATAAATAAAATCCCTAAAAAAAATCTATTTCTCAGAAACAAAATTACATGATAAGAAGTACAGGACTAATATTTTTTTCTATTTACATACCCAACAGCAGCAAGTACTATTTTTTGATTAAATACTCATTTAAGCCTAACCATAAGTAAATGCAAAATAAAAAAAAATTTAATGGGCTTGGGAGAAAAAAGCTTAGAACTTCTAAAAAAGTTATTCATCTCAGTAAAATTAGTAAATCTTATTTTGATGTTTTAGTGATCAAAAAAATTTCTGGCAAGCTGCTTTTTACTGCAGTATGCCTTGTGATTTGTGAAAATGTTGATATAGGAAATGAGTTCCGTTCAGAGATTCATAACTTAAAATTATAGCAAAAGATTAATTATGTTAGTAATTTGAAAAGTCTATTCAGAGTTCTTATTTCCATGGCAAATCTGACCTACTTAAATAGGGGAAATATATTGGCCAGTATGAACTTGGTGTTCCATTTCTCCTTATTTAATACACACCAAAAACTTCATTCTGAACTATGTTCTGCTTGGATTTACATGAAGCAGCTTCTGGCTTTTTCACTTTATTCAGAAGAACAGGCATAAGATCCAATTGCTTCTACCCTGAAATACCGACACTGACTGATTTCTGTGGCTTTCATTTCCTTTCTCTTTTCACACTAATGAAGTGAAGGTCTTGTGGGTTCTAAAAGGAAAACGTTGTTTTAAAACCTCATTAGTTTGAAGTCTCAAAACCCTTCTTATAAATAAATATAAGGGACATGGTGTTATCAAACAGATTCCAAAATTAATGTCAGTTTGATTATTTGTTTTGTAGTGGATATTTGAAGAGAGCCATCTGAATACCACTGCAGAACTCAGTTTTTCAGTTGCCAAATGTGTCGGCTACTGATGTATCACTTTTGAGTCCCTTACTGAGAAAGCCATCCTCATTTATTAACTGACTGATGGAGGCAATACGAACAGATCCTTGTTTGATGGAGCACAGTTCTATAGGGCCATCCCTGTTTCACAGTTCCCCGTATGTTTGACTGACATCACCAATACAAATGTATGTAGTTCGAATTCTGCCTCTGCCAAATCCTGCTTTCCTCCCTCCCTCCCTCACATGGTTATCCTAGAGATAACTCCCTAATAACTCTCCAGTAAACCTGCTACAAGCAGATCTCAAAATCTCAAAGTCTGTTTCCCTGAGAAATCAGCCATTTGGTGTCCAAAAGTGGTTGTAGGAGGCAGACCCTAAAATGACCTTTTGAAGTTGGATGATGATTAGGAAAATGAATTGTTAAACTTTTAGTGATGGTGGACTTGGGTGAGGCAATGAGAAAAGGAACTGCACTCTCAGGCAATTGAGAAATACTGAAGGTAGTAATTATAGGGACCATATTGCTATTGCTGGGATATTTGATACATTAGAGAAAGAAAATGAGAGATTGAGGGTGATTAGTCTTCAATCTCTTCGTCTTCCAGTATCTTTCCAATAAAGATATTTTTATCTCCTTTAGCCAAAGGACAGAAAAGCTTCAGAACAGGTCCAGGACTTACTTATAGAAGACTTACAGAAGAGGTTGAATTCTCAGCCTTCAAAAATTAGAGACACCAAGGTCAGAGACCGGACTGGGAAGTAATGGGACTCTGAGACATTGGGTGAACACATCTGGGTGAATACACTAAGAATCTTAAATCCTTAGATTAGTCTCGAATCCTCTGAGACTTTTGAAGTCACTTACTTCTTGTTGCTAAAGAATGATTAATCCCAGTGGTATTCTGGTCAACATTTATCCATCATCTGAGAAGAAAATCAAATTAACAAATGAGCAAAGCCCTGCTTGGTAGCGTTTGCTAACTTGCATGATGTAAACACTCACCCTGTGATCCATTTCAGGCTACCAGCAGCTTAACAGTGGCTCACAAAATTCCTGGAATATTTAGCAATTGTCTCTTATGAGTCAGAGCAAGCCAGCCCTGGTACATCACAGAACCAGGCAATATGTGTCCCACTCATGATCTCTTCCCCTCGCCACCACAAAAAATAGAACACAACACCAAGTTAAGTCATAATATAACCTGACTGGGGACATGTTTGGTTACAGAGGAAAGGGACTTTATCTTGAAGGAGCTGCCTGATTTTGGCAATAAGTACAGTCAAGCACAGAGATTGACTAAATGGCACTGGCCGACCATGTGCTGGCTATGGGACTAGGTCTTTGGGTGTCAGAACACAGGATGATGGGTCAGAACATAAAGTTGGATAGAGAGTGTATTGATACAGGACCACTCTTCAGTGATACACGAATTATCACTCTGGAACTGACCTTGGAAGACGGCACTAAGTGATTACTGGCATGGTCTTAGAGATTTGGAGAAAGCAAAGACCTACAAAAGTGAAATAGAAATTTCAGAACTGCCATGGCAGAAAGGCGAATAAATGATCAAGAGACTCAGAGAGATGGACATACCATACATACCATAGTATTATTGCCAGAACAAATGAGTATGGGCTATAGAAGAATCCAGAAGATGCTCTATTTACCAAGGTGATCATGGCACATTGGTGAATGGGACAGAAATACTCTTCAGAAACATGAAAACTCTTCCTGAAACTAAAGATCATAGGATTGCAAAATAATAGAAGCCAGGTGGTGACGTTTACCGGACAGAAGCCAAGTTTGTGTTGTTATCAAAACAAATAAAAAGGACAGAGTGGCTTAGGTGTCAGATCGACAGGAACCTGTGGAAATGCTTTATAAGAAGTGTAGCAAGTACAAGGGAGAACTTGATAGGACATGCACTCTAGGGCTAGGGTGATATTGTTGGATGCTAAGAAGATTCAGAGGCCTGTCATATCAGAGAGTGTTTTACGTGTCCAGTGGTCTGAGACTTTATAGAGCATCCTCTTTAAAATAAAACGCCATGCCTAGTAGACCTCTTCACATTCTGGAGGCATGAAATTCTACCCTTTGGAATCTTGCCCAAACCCATTGACTGAATGATATAAAAGATTGCCTGCTTTGAGTGTAAATTGGCCTCTGAAACATACCCAGACTCTGATGCAGGACACTCTGCCTCATGGGCCATATGACTTGGTCTTCTGTATAGTTTTTGAGATATTTGTTACAGGGAAAAAACCTCTTATAGAATTTATAGCAAGCACCAGTAGTAGAATCACAATGTAAACTTATAGGATTCTGGAGCAGGACAATGCAATCTGTAACAGGTCATCTCAGACCAGACAGAAAATAGCTTGTAGCATTGGCTGGGCCCTGATGGAAATGGAGTGCCTGGCCATTAGACATCCAGAGGCCATGTAGCTGGAATGGCCACTGTGGGATGGATTCTGTCAGACCCACTGAATTATAGGTTGAGCAAGCCCAGTAGTATCCTTCATAAGATGGAAGTAGTACATCTGGAATGAAGGTCAAACATAGTTGCGTGACTAGGTGGCTTGAGCTTCTATGTTATCTACCACAATTGTACCGGGGCCTCTCCTGTGGTTCACACACATGGCCGTTTTGTAGGAGAGTTCCTTTATGAGCAGCTTACAGAAGAGAAAAAAAGCTAGATATGGGTCATGTAAGCTCAGTATGTGAGTGGAAGCTGAAAAGAAGACTGTGGCTACACTCAGCCTTACTCATGGGTGTCTTTGAAAGACAGGGTTTAGAGAATATCGTCCTAATAGGTGGAATTTTGGTCAGTGAACCTGGTTATCCAAATTGTGGGGGAAAAGAAATATTCTAAGATAAGAATATATGAAGACTCCTAGTGCTCCGTGGTTTGGCCCTTGAAGACTCAAGGACTTGGAGAAAAATGAGAAGGGTGAGGACAGAGTTTGGGGGAAGACGCATGTTGATGGGACAGTGGTAGTAGGTATGAAACATAAAAGCATCTACCATGGAAAAGGCATTTTATATCCAAGTAAACTAAATGTCTCAACAAGTTGATTTCAGCTAGCCTCTGCATCCGGCTCTCTAGTGCTCACACACTAGGCTTATGAACATAGTTAGCCATTGTGTCAAGAATGGAGGCTATGCATAGGCCCACTGATATGTACTTCCACAGCCTTCCCCCCAAGATTTCTTTAGCTTTGCTGCTAAACATCCAAACTTCCAGCAAAAAGGAACAGTGCTATACCCTTGAAATGGTCCCATTCTTTAGGGACCCCAACCAGTTATGTTATGGCAAGCTGACTAAATTAGATCATTTCACCCTGAAGTCTCAGGAGTTCATCTTGACTATATTCAGCATAGTCTTCCCTGCTCTCCCCCACCCCCACCCAAGCCTCAAGTAGCACCAGCCTCAGACAACTTAAAACATTTTTGGTTTGCAAACACATGATACCACATAACCTCACATCAGACCAAGAGATCCATGTTATAGTCAAAGAGATATGACAGGGGATACATGACCAGATATCCACTGGTTCTGTCTACATATACCAAAACACCCCAAGGTTGCCAAATTGATAGGGCAATGGAACTGTCATTTAGAAGTACAGGCAAGATGCCATCTTGGAAATGGTAACTGAAGGATGGGGTGCTATCTCCCAGGATGTACAATACATCTGAAATCAACAGTTATTGTGTGTTGTGTCCAATATGTCTTGTTTCCAATAGTAGTATCTATGTTCAGGGAGTAGGTGTAGGAATTGTCTCACTTATCATCTCTCCCAGTGACCCACTTGGGAAGTCTGTGTTCACTCTTCTATAATTCTAGGATCTATACCCAAAAGGGGCATACTCTAATTCAGAGCATAAGTCCCATAAACTATAATCGATGGAACCCACACACTAATGTTAGACTCCTTATACAAGGAGACCTATAGGGAAGGGAAAAACAGGAGTCACCATCCTGGCAAAGGAAAACAACTCTAATTATCATAAGGAAATAAAACAGGTATTACAAATAAATGTGGTTTGCCACTCTGTCAGGCAGGGCTCATGCAAAAAAATAGAACCCATAGGTGATCTGTACTAAGAGATTTCTTGCAAGAAATTGGCTTCCATGTTTGTAGGACCTGGCAAGGAAAGCCCTGTATCAGTAGGGCAAGCTGTCAGGAAGAGCAGGCTAGAAATGTTGGGCATGGGCTGAAGCTGCCATCCACAGGTAGAATGTCTTCTTCCTCAAGGACGCCTTGGCTCTGTTTTTAAGCCAAGTGATGGAATCAGGCCCACCCAGAACATTATGGAACATCTCTCTTAAGATCAACTGATTATGAACATCTGCAAAATATCGTCAGAGCAACAGCTACGGTAATATTTGATTAAATAGCTGAGGACTTTAGACTGTCCTGGTTCACCCATCAAAAAGACGATCACAGCCACTCTTGCTCTATTCAGGACTGAGGAAGGGATGTTGTTTATGAGGGTTAAAAGCTGTAGCCAGGCATTGCCCTCAGCCAAAAAGCTGCTTTGCCTGAGACAGCGCTCCCTTTCTGGTAGAACCTTCCTCCAATGAGTACTATTTGTGGGGATGTGCAGTTTTAGGATTCCCCGTGTACAAGACTTTTGGGGGAAATTCTCTGAGGAACAACACCACTGAGAGACAAAGGAAGCAGGGGTAGAAAGAGGGAGAGATTGACTTGCCCTGCAGTGACAACAGATCTTAGTCACCAATTCAGCTAAATGACCGGAAATATGGAACATGCTGCCTGTGGGGAGTTGTTAAGGAGGGAAAAAAAAAAAAAAAGTTTGTGGCTTTTGTTTTGTTTTTTAGCGAAATCCCTGTTTTTGATGAAAATAGCAAGGCTGACCTGAAACAAAGCCTCATAGGCTTATAAATTTGCTCCCCTTTCTTAGAATCTAGGCCAGTAGATTCTTATAAATAAATAACTAGCTCAACAGTAGGTAAGGACTCTGATGTTGTAAAGGAAATCAGATAATATTCACTTTCTAGAAACTATTTTAAGACTCTTATCATAATTTCCAATTTGAACTTGAAAGCAAGCCATAGGGTGACTCTGTGGAATACATACAAAGTAAGGCAGGTAGGGCATGGAGGAAGAGTGCAACTGAATGGTTTCCTCAGCAACGATCTTATCTATAAACCCAGCGTTTCTCCTCCCCTCCTGTTTCTCTTTGACAAAAAATAAAAAAAAATAAAAAAATAAAAATAAGAGCGAGCTCTAATATATTTGGAAGTTAACAGAATCTAATCTGAGCTTGATTCATTATGACAGACGGTGGGTGGTATAAATACCAGGAAAGATGCTATATTCATGCAAACTGACAAATCCTTAGCTTTACCTCTAAACTCAGATGTCTCCCAGCTAGCTCACACATCCTGCACTCGAGTTTGAATCATATGCATCCCTATCCAGTAAGTTCAGGAGAAGAGCTGTCTTATTATTCATGAATAAAGATAAGTACTTTCATAAAATTTCCTTCGCCAGTGCAATTCATTAGTCTATCCTAAGCAGAGTAGCCACCAACTGTGTTCTTAGACAATTATCGACCCATTCCATGAATTATATATACATTATTTGTGCATGTGGCCACGTCCTGTAGTTTTCATAATGCAGTGCTCTATTTCTCCAACTCAAATCGTGATGCGGAGCAGAGAGGAAATCTTGATTTAAAAACCATTATCAGGAACCATTTAATCTATTTGAATCATTTGCATGGCATAGGATTTTTCGCTTGTTGAGCTCTAAATCTTAGGCGTCCTCAAAGTGACCAGTGTCTTTAGACTACATTAGTAGCACTTTGAGGTTGCCATTCCCTAACAGTGCCATCGGGACTAGGAAGTAGGTGCTTTCCTGGCAAAATACATGAAGAAGCAATGACTCACTAGCGTTAAGAAGAGCTATAGACTATCAAGAAAGAAGGTGCTCTTTTATTTATTTTGGAATGGTGTTTAGGTGATTTTCAGAAAACCAATATTAACTTCCATAAAATACCCGTAAGACTTGTCGGAGAAACAATACTATTAAAATTGCTTTAACTGTGAGAAGCTCTTAGGAAAGAAAAGGAAAATTATAGGCCAATAATTAATATTACACGGGGCAGTTTCAGGGAACCATAAAGTAGATTTTATAGAGCTTGGGGAAACGCTTCCACCACGACAGTTGCCATCAAGGATTTTATGACAATATGGAACCAAGTTGTAAACTCCTTAAGAGCAGAGACCTTGAAAAGTCTCCTAAGTACTTCTCAAACAGCCCACACTGGGCTGGGTGCCCCTATTGCTCTCAGACCAGTCACCATAAAACTGCGTCTGGTCATTCCCAAATGGCCCATCTCCCTATGGTTTTGATGATTTCCAATGTGAGAAAGATTTGATGCAAGACTGGTATTCCTCCACCTTTAAGCAAATGCCTTATAAAGAGAGACTCCTCTCAGGAAACTTTAGCCACCTTCTTTGTTAACCTCAGCTCAAGGGCCTAGCTCTTCTCTGTCATCCATAAACTGTAGTTCACAAGAAATCTCCTTTCGCATTTACACCAAAACCAACATACAGACCCTTTCCCTATAATCCATAACACATGAGACAGTTCTGTCCGCCTCTTCCAATGTAACCTGTGACTGATATGCAGCCTCTGTGTAAAATAATGTGGGTTTTGTTGTTGTTGTTGTTCTTTTGTTTTGTTTTGTTTTTGTATTCCGTCCTGATCCAATTTTGAAGTGCTGGTTAGAGGCTAGTCGGGACTCTTCCCAGTCAACTGTTGAAGTCTGCATCCCAGCAACTTCCTTCTGACACTCTAGGCCACTATGTATCAGCTCTGATCTTCCCGGGACCGGGTACCAGACAACTAGGGAGAACCTCATGCCTAGGAGCCAGAGAAATTATTCAAGTTAGTGAATGCACAGGGAGCCTGAGAAACCTAGCTAACCCCACCCCGCTTGCCATACCTATGCTGCCCCTTGCGGTTCCTGCTTGCTGCTGTCCTGTCCCTGGGCAGAAGCCCCTGTGGGTGTGCTCCGGGTTGGTAGCTCACTCTCCTTTGGAGCTGTGAGTAACCGAATTCTGCTTTTCTTTTTTCCGAGTACCATTAGGTTGTGTCCCGCAGACAGAGGAATCTTGAAATCTTATAAACCACCCTGCCACCAGCATCATAACCCAAAATTTAAAGTCAGACCTTCCCCTGCCCATATCTGCAAGCATCATGACTCAGTCTGCTAATTCTAATCGGTAATGCTGTGATGGTAAAATAAATATGTTTATATCATTTGTATCGTATTTTCTCGTATGAGATTGTTTACTTACAATATATCGCTGATAAGTATTGATCCTTATTGATCCTCCTGGTCATCATCTTCCTGTGGAAACTATGTAGTTTTATACATAACTATAGACAGCCTTTTAAATAAATATAAGGGTTTTAACTTTGGTCTCTTTATGAAAGACTTACACACCCTTCTATCTCTCTTTTCCTAAAATTATCACATAAAACTACCTTATCCTAATTTTCTTTTCCTTCAATTTGTGTTCCTTCATTATATTTTTCTGTTGTTTCTTCTTCTAATCGGTAAATATGTGAAAAGTTTTTCATAATTTGTTTATTGAGTACCATTCTCATTCAATAAGTACTAAGCTTTTACTATGTGCTAGATACTTCAGTAGGCAGAAGCTAAGCATTGAAATAGACACCTGTAATTTCTGCTGCTAAAGTTTATAAGCTAGTGAAGGAATTGGGGATTTACTCTCAATGTCCATTGCATTGGAGATATCATCTCTCTCACATCTTTACTTGCTTCCTTATAATTCCTAAACATCCCTACTTTATTTTCTTCCAGCTTATATTTTTCTTCATTCATTCATGCATGTATTTAGTCATTCATTCTTTTTCTTCCTCAGAGAAGTTCCTAGAGTCACCATTTTTTTCATACTGATAAAGCATACTGCTTTTTTCTTCTTTTTTTAAGTTCTGTAAAC
>CM052884.1:34615167-34633958 GCA_028534135.1 Potos flavus
CGCACGCACACACACACGCACCAAGAAACAGACTCTGAACCCCAGAGAACGAACTGAGGATAACTGGAGGGGAGGTCGACGGGGGATAGGTGAAACAGGTGATGGGAATAAAGGAGTACACTTGCGGTGAGCACCAGGGGATGTATGGAAGTGTTGAACCACTATATTATACACCTGAAACTAACATAGCACTGTTGTTTAACTGTCCTGGAATTAATATAAAAACTTTTATAAATAAATGGGAAAAAATCATTATCCTCATTTTGCGTAAAAGAAAATAGGGGCTCAGAGAAGTAACTCAAATCAAATTACCCAGTTAACACTACAGTTGGGATTGGACACTAGATCGGCCCTTTTCCAAAAACAAATCTTTTTTACCTCAGGACACAACCTCTCAGTACAGATGAAAATCACAGTAGAGGCAATGCATGTTCTTCGGTTACTCCTCCAAGGTTTTCTGTCCCCAGTTCTTGTTATTTTCATAAAAAAACCCATGTCTAGTCACCTGATAGTTTAGCTCTTTTCTCTTTATAACTTTCCTCTTATCTGTTCTTTGCCTTTTGTAAAGCACCATTGGCAGGCCTTTAAAATATATGTTTTCCTTTCTTCTCTCTTAGCCCCTATTTCTCTATCCTTCTGATCCCCAGTTAGAATGTGTAATTCACTGAGTGGGTAGCTGAGTATTACCTATTTTTCAATATTTTAAATCCAGTGTACTTAATTTGCTTTAGGCAACATTGCCTTGTTGAGAAACATGTCCACATAGACTGTAAATGAAAAGATATTATATAGGATTGCTTTTGGTTCATTCTTTCCCATTTCAATTTAGTCTATTTATCTTTGAGGACAGCATTGCTACTTTGTGATTTCATCAGTTCTTCTACTTGTCATCCAAATGTGAATTGCCTTACCGATAGCCCATTTGGCCAGTAATATAGTTAATTTTGACATTGAAATAGATTTCAAGTATCAGAAATAGGCATTTCCACAGTTGGAGAAATAAGTAGCATGGGACACTTTCCTGCTAGTAATAAAGTTCAAGATATACTGACAGTACCTACTTTGACAACAAAGGGTAAATTAGAACTGTTTTCACGTAAGAAAATAAAGTCAAATTGTAGCATATCACACAATCAGAACTCTTATTAGTGGTATGTTTGTGGTGATAGTGGTTAATGGTGTTATTGGGACTATGGTGGTTGCTTTAACTGATTCTGCTTAGTGTTAGAATTTTGATTCTAATGGTTGGTTAATTTTTTTTTTTAATGGCTGGTTAGATTTGGCTTTTTTCAAATAGTTTCTATAACAATAGCTGGATAGCTCTTTTTTTTTTAATCCCAACACTTTATAAAGATAACAAATATGAGTTGAGAATGTTAAGAAAATAATTCCGTAGACCATAGTGTTTTCTGTGCTATCTACTATAGTCATTTTATGCAATAAGATAATGTATATTTACTCAGCTTCAAAATTTTCAGTTTTTCTTTGGTAATGACACTTGAACCAGCGTGCTGAAGAAATAAGCTCCACGGAGGCTACAAAGCAGTTCTTTCCTGAGAGGCCCAGTGTTGTTTCTGTGCCATATAATCCTCCCTGCTTCTAAGTCGTTTTGCTGAGCGGTAATAGGTCTTCATGTTTGTTTATATGTTGCAGCTTTCTGCCTTATTAATCAAAATGTTCCATTACTATTATTTATCAACCAGCCACATTCTTTTTATGAAGTCTAATTTTTTGTGCCCAACACCTGTTAGACTCAGTTTCTTTATTGGAATCATCATTTTTAGGGATAGTGAAGGAGTTTTTCTACTTTTTTTTTTTTTGGTAGGGGGAAACAAGCTCCTGATTTAAACCAGATTTGAAAATAGATCTTCCATATTATTAATACCATAATACTTCCCTGTAGTATCGTTAAGCATCACTTGGGGATATAATATGTTGGATTTATCACTTACTATGTAAGTTAACTCAGGTTTATCTGTGAATATGACACTGTGAGGAGAGAAGAACTTGACCCAACTGGATCTTCTGATTTCAGGAATATGATTTTTTTTTAAATAGCATTGTATTTCACATGGCAAAAAAAGTTTCATGGATTTATTTTTGAACTCTGTGCTCAGAAGACCATGAAGAATATGCCATTAAATATCTTTGTCTAAACCTATTTAGAAGTTTCTTCAAAAATATGCCCCAATATTCCATGCTATTAAACTTAGATTTAAAAAAATATTGGTGACAAATGAAACAGGAGAAAATTAATAGTAGGATCTTTAACTTTGATTTAAGCTCATGAACAGCTTTAGCAGGGAGGAATCTAGACCGGAATAAGTTCCAGATGGGTTCCCTAGGTCACTGAAATCTTTGAAGAGTCAGTGGCAAGTGAAATCCCAGCACTGAGATGGAACACTTTTAATTACTAATAAAACACAGTTGACAGGTTCAAAGATTTTGACCAACTTAGGTTGCTATTATTATTTGCAGTTTAGTTTGAGCAGTAAATACAATTGAGACATTCAAAATTGGCCAGAAAATTGTTAGAGTTTCAGAAATTTAAAAATGATCAAATGAAGTAAAATAATGTTAAAAATAACTGTAGAAATGTAGAAAACATGTGACTTCACTATATCCAACTGTGACTCCATGTTGAGGCAGGCCTAAAAATTACTGCCATTTCAGTGGTGAGGATTAGGTGCCCTAGGGTCAATATACATTGATAATAGACATAATTAATTTTAATTATAAAATATTTTGCTTTTTATTTACTTACCTATACTGTAAATATTTCAGAATCAAGTAATATAACAAGGTACACGAATTTATCCTCACTGATCTTATTTTGTCCTTGGATATCATTTTTATTTTGAGCATTTCAATTTCTTCCTGTATCATGAACTCGGTATGATTAATTTGCCCAAAAAAACCCTAACATTTTAATATTTATTAACTATTTTTGCTTCGAATAGGAAATTATATAGAATAGGTATTTTCCATTTTATGACATGGATAATCTCAGTTTTTCCTATTCATTCTGTAATAGAAAAATATTACATAGTTTAAGAAGAAGCTAAGGGGATCCTTTTTCATTTTGATTCCAAATAAATTATAGATCTTTTCTTTTCTCTTTTTTCTTTTTGTAAAGATTTTATTTATTTATATGACAGAGAGATAGAGCCAGAGAGCGCAAGTGGTAGGAGCAGCAGGGGGAGAGGGAGAAGCAGGCTCCTGGCTGGAAAGGGAGCCTGATGCAGGACTTGATCCCTGGCTCCTGAGATCATGACCTAAGCTGAAGGCAGATGCTTAACGGAATGAGCCACCCAGGTGTCCCCGATTATCTTTTCTTATACGAATTTTGTTGTTGCCACACATACTCAGTTCTTTCTCTCTCTCTTCCTCTCTCTCTCACACACACCCTGCTCCTCCCTAACCTTTCTCCTGGTAGCTCTAACATTCTTACCCAGAGATACTCATTTGGGTAAGGCATTCTATTCATGTGATACCCGTTAAAATGAGTATGTATTCCCTGAGAGGAAGGGACATGTTGACTTATTAAAGTATATTGATAAAAAATAAGTATTTTGTAAGAAATCAAAGACTTGGGCCTCTAGCATGAGACTAAAAACCATCCAGGTTTTCTGTGTGGAGGCTCGAGCCTTTTGCTTGCTCAGAATAATATCTTATGTGAGTTGGGGCAGTCCGAGGCGGGCCCCACTGGAGGAAATGCTAGGCTACTTGAGTCCAGAGAAGGCCTGGGAAGGAAGGGCTACAAGAATTACTGCGAAAAAAGAATACAAAGTGTTGGGAAGGCAGATGGAGGTCTAACAGAGGTCAGCCCCTATTTCACACTTTGCCACAGGCCAATTATAGTAGATTCTGTTCAGCGCGTGGACAGTTGAACCTCACCTGATCTCACACTTCTGCCTGAAGATTCCCCACATCTACTACGAACACAAAACCAAATATCTTTTTTAAATCTTCCACATATATCTATATTTTTCCATCCCTATTGCCAAACTGTAGTCCTGAATGTCATCATGCTTTACCAGGATTATGCCAACATGATCCTGAATGGACTTCCTGCTTCTGATTTATGAATTCTGATTATTTTCTTTACCATTCTCCCCTTAAATGTGTGCCCTCAGGACGAAATCCCAAAATGATCCATGAGTGTATGGGAAGAAAATCAATATTAATTTTAATAGCATTTAAAAATATTAATAGGTCCTTTGACTTAATTTTTTACAAACATATAAGAAAAATATATTTACTACTCACTGGTGTCCACAATGACACTAATCCCCTTGCTTGGTTCCTCAGGCTATCACATCAAGCAGGTACCCTGCAGAGAGGATAGGTATTCAACAACATATTTGGGCCACTGGAAACACTGTGCCTTTATTCTTGTTTCTTTCATTGTGTTGTAACTAACACAGTATATATGTATTCCATTAAAGGGTTATGGGATTATATTGCCTAGTTTTGTGTAAAAATATCACATGAGTTGGACAGATGGCTTAAAGTGTCTCTACCTAGAGCCTGTGTCATGTTAATGAAATAAAAGAAGCAATAACAAGGACAAAAAGTGTATGGGCAGTTTTCTTATTCCTCGTATATATAGCTTTATCAGCTGTATTATACACTGGCATCAAACAATGATAATTTAATCATTTCTAAAAGAAGTGGGTCCCAAAAACCAACATTAAAAAAGACTTTACATATGAATTTACATATGGTAATGTTCATTAGCAAAGAATCTTACCACAAGTGTGTAACTTTGCTTTGAAATACGGGATACTAAAAGGAAGAGGCCAGAAGGATTAACAAGACATTAAAACATTATTGTTTAGTTGGACTTCTTTCATTTTTTGTTAATGCACACTTTGCATGGTTTATATTGTATATATTTGTATGAGGAAATGGCTGTGTCTATACAGGCACCCAAACTATTTACTGAGGGGGGGATGGCCAAAATGGCCAAAATTACTAATAGAAGTCCTTGATCAAAAATATTTGAATACCACAGCAAACCCAGAGTGATGTTTCTAAAACACCATTTTGATTATATCATTCTTTTGCTTAAACTCTTTGCAAGCTTATCCATGTTTTTCAGGATGACATCCAAACTCCTTGCCATAGCATTTGAATCACATTTGGTGGCCTGCTGTGCTTGCTTCTCCACATCTCTCACTTCTCATGCTACACATTGCATATTTTCTCATCTTTGCACATCATCTCCTGATGCCAAACACATGCATTTTCTACCCTTTATAGGTACCCAGTAACTCTAGAAGCTTCCATGCTTGACTCTTGTGAACTACGTATTTGCTTCGTTAGTTAAGTCAGTGGAAGCAGATGGGCTTTGTACAGTAAAGAATAATTTGCTTGCTATTCCATGTCAGCCTAAAATTGGGAGGAAGTTAGCAAGAACGCTAAGTGATAGGAGGCTAAAGGAGTTTCTACTGAACTTCCAGGTCCCTTTGGGTGCCATGTTCTCTTGATCCAGTGAGGCTATATCCTTCCCTTCTTTTCAGCAAATTAGTTCCTATCTCATTTTCAAATCTCAACCTGCACGTCACTTTTTCTAGGAAGCTCCCCGATGTCCCCACAACCTCTCCTATGTGTTCCTCTGGGGCCTCCTTCTTTACTCTCATCATGACACTCGCCTCCCACTGAGGCTGTGGGCTCCTTTCAGAGAACTTGCATGTCTTATTCGCAACAGTATCTCAAGAGCTAGCACAGCATCTAAAATGCAGTTGATGATTAATTAATATTTATTAGATGAATGAACACAAATTTAGCTTCAAGATTAAAAGGGGGCAAAATGAGAATCCAGGAATATTCATTTTTCCTGCTACTCCCTTCTCTTTCAAAAGGCCTTCTCCTTTCCAAGCACCCCCTTTTTCTGCCTGACCCCTTTCTTCTCCACCAGATATATATTTAAGTCTAACTCCAATTCAGAGGCCAATCAGTCCCCTGAGGTTATTTACTGATAACAAAAGGAGGACCTCTTTGAGTTGTTATTTGATACAAAATAATTCATACAGCATTTTCTATTTGCTTCACGTGCATTAAATGTCAAGAGGAATGTGTATACTGGATCCCTGATAGTGGAGTGACAGATTCTAAGACTGAAGTTTCTGGACATGTAGCCTTTCCCAAGACATCCTGAGATGTTCAGTGATTACTCACAAGGCATGGGCTTGTGCATTCTGAGAATGAGTTTGTCTGTAGTAGGGCAATGATACCAAAACTTTCACATAAGTAAGGCGCTTTACGTTAGTGTTTCTTAGCAAATGTCTCATGAATACCAATGATAGCTCTTTCAAATAGGCTGAGAAGATTCTCACTTGAATCTCTTCCTACATACACACACAGACGCACACACACACTTTAAAGTTGAAAGAAATGAGGGTTAGAATTTAAGTCCCTTGGCTGTGCCACAAAAATGTGAAGAGCTAATCCCATGCTCTTCTTGATTCCTAGTCCAGAATTCATTTCCATGCCTCAGACAAGTCATGGCTCTTTTCTCTTCAGATGCAAGCAGGTTATATGACTAATACCTCTTGGCATCCGATCCAGCACGCACCCACGCATGCACACAGGTGTGCGTGTGCACACGCACCCACACACACGAGCACGTATGCACACGCACCCACAGCGTGAGGAAAGTAGGGCCATCCACAGAAGAGCTGATGTGAATCACTGCTCCGTAATTGCAGAGAAAATGTTTTGCTGATGAGTCGGAGGCAGCAGTGTCTTCCCAGTGCTCTGTCCACACTTTGATATTACACCACATTGGAAGGGAAAGCCTTGATCTGCAGAAGAGTAACTGCCCGATTTCCAATTTGTGACAGTCCAAACAAGAACAAGCTGTGACATGATTATCCATTAGAAACTCTGTTTACATATTAATCAGGCCAGAAACCTGCACAGAAGTTGCGAAGACATTAGCCGAGTTACCCATTTGCAATTTCAGAGGGAATGAAAACAGGGCAGCAAAACCTACAGTTGAGCATCTTCCACAGAAGGGAGGTATTGACAGTTCTTTTTCATCACCTGAATCATAGTGGCTCTGTTGACTAAAACTCATGATTATATTAATCATATTTTAAAAGAGAAGTTGTCATATAGAAATACATCAGCCCAAGCACGCCCTGTTTTGCATATATATGATTAATTGTCTGACTCTGGGCATCTACCATTTCACAAGTGAGAAATCAAGACATCGGCAGGCTGGCCATTCGTATGTAGCTAAGAAGCAGCGAAATTCAAACCCAAATCTTTTTCCTTTTTTTTAAGATTTTATTTTTAAGTGATCTCTACACCCAAGGTAGGGCTCAAACTCACAACCCCAAGATCAAGAGTTATATACTCCACAGACTTAGCCTCCAGGCACCCCCAAAGCCCACTCGTTCTGACATCCAAGTCCAATCCCTTAAACACATTTATATATTATGGTTTATGTACAATAGGATTGTAGACCTGATTGTAACAGTGAAAATTGGCGCTATTGAGCACTGCAGTTAATGGATTTGTTCACCTTCACCTAAAATAATTATAGAAGGCATCTCTTATCTCAGAATTAAGTATTCCAGCCTGTGAGTAGACTTCATGATATAAAGCATGTACCATAAGGATCAACAATTTTCTTCTGTTCCTGACAGTAGATTTTCTACAATTACACTGGTCCTACCTGTCCGAAACTATTCTACCTGCCATTTGCCCTCAGGTATCCCAGTACTTTGTCCTGAAAAATTCATCTTTCAGATTTTATTTAACCCTCGGCTATAGTGAGTAGAAGTAACACACATCTTCAAAGGACCCACTCCAACCTTTCCAGGGCAAAACATATTTTCTTTTCTTAATTTATTCTTTCTCCATCTTCCTGAACACCTTAGCACTTTCTGATCACTCGTCTATTCTCTGATGGTACTTTCTTCACTCTGGTTCCAGACTTCTGTGTTAAGATTTCTGTCTGGCCATGATCCTTTGCAATTCTGATCGCTAACTAGTATATCTCATGGCAATTCCTAGATTTTATGTTCTCCTTACTTCTACTTTCTTTGTGCATTTGTACTGATGAGACAAACTCAATGGAAAATCAGAGAAAAGAGAAAGATACTTAGAAGGCATAATAGTAGGAAGAAAATAATAGAGTGAAAGTTGTTCAGTTGAGCAAAAGAAAGATTTTGTTTGTTATGTTTTCTTGTTCTTGTCTGGTAGATAATTTACCTGGAAGGTGCTAATGGAACTAAAATGCCTTCTAAAGATCTACACCTGCTTATAGAATAGATGCAGGAGTGAGACACAGAACCATGAAGTCTTGTGTTGCTTCTGTAGGCTGGAGCCAGGATCAAGGAGACGTTGGAGGTAATGAAAGAAAGAAAAGATTATGGAAAAATAGGGGACAAAAGAGAAAGAAGAGAAAATAGCTCATGGATTTCCTTCTGAGATGATTCAGTGGGAACAGCAGCATGATTCACTGTGCCCTCTCTTAGACTCTATCTGCCTCTCTAATTGCAAAATAGTACAAGTGATTATTTTTTTCAGGTAGAAGTCTAGTTACACTAAGTCATGCGTATATTTCATCATTTCTTACCACATTTTGGAAATAAGAAAACTAAGTCTTAGAGAAACAAGAGCGAAACAAAACAAAACTCATGGCCAGTAAGTGGTAGATCAAGACTTAACCATAACAATGCTTATGTCTCAATCAGTATTCCATGCAACCCCTCCAGTGAATCTCCAGCATCTGTTTTCTTATGTATGCTTTCTTAACATATAGAAGGTATGCTACATGTTAAATACCATCCTTACCTATCATTTTCCCCCATTCTCTTCAACTTATAAATGATAGGTAAATATCACGCTGGATGCTTTGCATGGGGAGAAAGACAGCACACATGTAATGTTAATGAAACCCTTCACAGTTGTTGATCAAGTGAAAATTCTATCCAGGAGTCTGGGCCCGTGTTGAGATGGAAGCCATGGCAAATAAAGCATATTCCTTGGACAGGCTGACTCCAAAGTAGGAAGTGGTGGGTGCTAGGAAGTTTCGAGAAGGTTTGCAAAGGCTTTCAGCATCACATTTTCATTTCCTAGCTGCCTATAAAAAAAGGAAAAGCCCAGAATTGAAGTGCCATCTCTGTGTCAAACAAATGAGCCACTTAGATTTTCTTCAGAGCACCTACCTTCCAGAGGAAAATATAAAGCACCAGCAAAACAACTTCACCTGCTATCCTATTTGGCATTGTTCTCCTACTAAAAACTGCAGGGAGTAGTCTCGCTGTTCTAACCTATGTATTAGTGCTGAAATTTCTCTAAAAGTCCTGAAGCCAGTAAGCAGTCCTCGTAAAATTAAAGTCATACTATATTTTATATTTTCTCTCAATTTCTATTTACTTTAATAATCACGTTTTGTTTTTTTCTGAGAGAGTGAAACAATTTTCCCTTTCTGTTGACCTCCAACATTTTAATTTCACCTTTTATGTTAATAATTCAAAAGTGTTTTTGCCCTAAGTGTGTCCTAAGACAGGAAATATCACAAACATAAGAGCAACAAAGGTCATTTATTTGGTCTGTTTCCAAGAAGAGCAAGGCATGACTCTAATTATTGAGCATAATATTAATCAAGAAGATTAATTTCTGGGTCCAGGTTTAAGTTTTACTGACTTCCCTTGGCAATGTATTCCATTTTTTGACTAAAATGTCAGATATCATTTCTAATATCTCAGTGTTTTTAAGTTTATGTGATATGTTTTGTTTCTGGCTTTTAAAATGCCACGTCCTCTCTAATCAAGTCTTTTTGTTTTACCACTTTTTTGAAAACTAGACACTTTGTCTTATATACCAATATAAGAGATATAGTCAGTGTTCAAAAAGCATGAATTTTTCTCAGAAATATACCTCTTCTAGCTTACTAATCAACACGCGATTACTAATATATGATGTATTTTACTGAACTGTTTTGCATATTGTTTGACAGTAAAATCAGCGATGTTAGGGAATTTGTGTATGAGTTGTCCACTCTTATATCCCTATAGCAAAGAATAGCACTAGGCATGCATCATAAAGTAACCACTCAATATTACTTTGATAGAAGGATCAATAATATACATTAAGTCCTAACCCGTTGTGCTAATTGATAAGGCATTAGCAATGCCCTAGATCCTTTATACTCATGTAGAGAGAGAGCACATAATAATAATTACTCACAGTCAGTATTCATGAGCTCCCTGGCATTTTCCTTGTATTTGAGAAATTAAAAATTCTAGAAATGATAAAAAGTTATCTTTATTTAATAATGCCAAGTAGCCTTTATAATTATTTCTTAGTCTGGCCTGCTGTGCCATATGGTCATTCACACTCATATGCTAGAAATACTGGCAAATGTAATTGTTGTTGTGTTTGAAACTAAGCTCATTTTGCCCTCCACAAAACTCCACAAAAGTGGAATTCCCAAGAAGTGTTCTCTCATGCCTCCTGTAGTGAGCATTTCAACCCTGCTTCTGTATGGATCACACAGATTATTAACTGGATTTCACACTGTCTCATAAACACTGTTAGTGTTTATTTCCTGAAATAGACACTACCGAAGCTCTTGGGAAAAAAATGATACTTGAGTTCAGCCTGAATCGCAAGGGGAGATTCTCTTGAAACACACAGTGATGTGGCACGTGAATCTTGCTGTGCCAGAATGTCTAGCAGAGGTCTAATGATAACAATATTCATTTATAAGTATTCCCACAAAGGCACTGAAAGCCATATCCCCATAGGATATGGGGATCCCAAGACGCAGCTGACAGCTCCTTTTATCCTTACCCCACAGGATGTGTTTTCAAACCAAACATTCTAGAAATTTGACATAATAAGCTGTTAGCCTAGGTGAAAGTGCTTAGTACAGTTTCCTTTCCTACCCCACAGCAGGGAAAGAAAGACCCCTGAGAGCAAGTGAGTGGCACTCTAAGAGAATCCATCAGAGGTCCTTCCAAAATGTATCTCAGGGAAGAGCTAATACTTAGACTATGATCAAGTTCAATCATTATTAGCTAAGAAAGAACTTCAACTCCACTGATGATTTATGACTTTTTGCTTCTCTCCATCTAATATGCCCTCCCCATATTGCAACCCTAGAACAGTCCAAAAATGAAGTACAGGACAAGGTAGAAAAGAATGAAAGAATACGCCGCTTCCACTTTCCCCAATGCAGATTTGCAAACAGTGGGTCAGATTTGATCTCAAGGGAGAGTACGAGCTTTGACCTGGAGATAAAATTGAAGGTTTGTTCTGAGTTTAAATTTCATAATACCGAGGAATGACTCTTAATAAGGGAGGCAAGACTGTTGCTATAATCAAAAACTATCAGAAAGCAACTGTAACTGTCTGAAATATGATCAATGGGTATGAAAAGGTTATCCAACAGAATGTTTATTATTAGTGGTGGGGGAAAAAATGAAAGGGTTTCCTATTTCTTCCTCATTGAGTTCTGCCTTTTCAAAAGATAGCTACATTCACATGTGAGAATGTCAGAATTATTTGTTCATCATAAAAATGGATTTTTCATATGTATCCAAGAACATGCTTTCCCGTCATGCTTTCTGCTCCATTTGGGAGGCTATCTTCAACTTCATCACCCTCCTGCTTATTTATCTGATAAGGTTCATTTGCTTTATCCCTGCAGAAGTCCTTGATTTCTACTAATCCCCACCTCTATGCTTTTAATTGTAATATCTATCACCTCCTTAACAAATATTTACCAGGAGTTTAATTTTTAATCTCCATGACATGAAACATAGAAATAAAAAAGAAGTAAGGAGCTTACAGTCTAGTGAAGAAACAGTCACATAAACAGTTTCAATGCAGTGTGAAATGACTGCACACAAAGTAAAACAAGAACCTGAAGAAATTACTGTTCTTTAGTGGAAGCTGGAGGAGCATGGTCTTATGGGAAGCAAGGAGTCAGCATTAAAGAAGGATTCAGAGAAGGGGATGCAGGAAGTGGGTTCTGACAGATGTCGTGGGCTAATTAGATACTCTTTATTGCTCTGACTTAGATGCTGTCTCTTAACAAAAACGAAATTTTCTCTCCATTTCAAGCTGTTGAAACAATATGGAAATAGAGTATAGTCATATGGAAAGCCCTTAATAATGCAAAGATGTGTAATGCAAATTTTCAGAAGTGTAAAATCCATGAAGGAAGAAGAGAAAGTTAGTAGCATGACAGTAAAAAAAATTAGACATGAGAGGTAAAGTTTAACTACATTAATAACAGAACTCTGGAGTTAAATTCTAGAACCTACTTTTTATAAAGACCCTAGAGTAGTCTTGAATGCAGATCCTCACTTAGCTCCTATCTCTATATAGCCTGGCATTTTTCCCTCACCTACCCGTAGGTACATTTGAGATGTCTCTGAGGTCCTCAGAATCAGCCTCCTCCTCTTTAGCTGGATTGCGTGGGGATCTGTTTCTTGTGATTAGAATATAGTGACAGGAATGTAAACAGCTGCTTAAAAAAATAAGAAATATAAACAGCTAAATTAAAAATTGCATATAAAAATGCTATTAATAGAGATCTAAATTATGTTTGTAGAAGAGAGAAAGCTAGAAATTTTAAGTATTGTGAAGATCAGTAGTGCCTTTTTCACCTTTATTTTTACACCCCACATGTGTAGAAAAATGTTTTACAGATTATAGTTTCTCTATCAATGTTTATATGAGTTTAAGTAAAATAAATTATTAGTGAACTCCTTTTTAACTAAGTACTATAGAGGAGGTAAAGACATGGTCAGTAATAAAAGAAAATTATTGCTTTTAAAGAACTTACTATCTGTCCAGAAAGGGAAACACCAAGCAGATAATTTCAATGTAGGGCAAGTATGGAGAGAGTGGTAAAATCCAAGTAATTTAACTTCTGGGAAAATAAATATTTGCTACAGAAAGGTCAAAATTAGTTATAAAAAGTAGCCTTTTTTATTTGTATAATGATGATTTCTGTTACTTGTGAATCTTTCTCAAAGATCCTTCTGACTCACACTTTTAAGAAGTGTTTACTTCCACAGAGAGTAAGTCACGATCTTGTGAACAATACTTTTGGTGAGAAAATTTGAATTTCCTTAAGAGACATGTCAATAACTGGGTAAATTACTTTCTGTCTGTGATCAGTCTACCTTTGTCCACATGGAGGAAACACATAAGACTTTTGTTCTTCCCTTGGACTTAGTCTGATTGAGGTCCTGTAGTATGGGAGTCAAACCAAAAATGTTCATCTATTTCATAATGACTGTAAAATCATCTGTTTGTACAAGTATTAAGAATAGACATAGAGAAAAACTGACCTGAATTGGGGTTTTAGTATGGAGATGTAATAGAAGTACTAATATTGCCTCTGTTTTACTGTCAGCATTCAGAATAGCGTAACTGCTTTATATATAAAAATAGTTCTATATGGGCTATGTTAGTGTATCTTATAATTTGGGGGCTTGGCTAAATTATTTTTAAGTCTCATTCTAGCATTAAACAAACCTAAAAGTCTTGGCTATTATTTCTCAACCTAGATTTTTGGAAGCCCCAGAGGCTGTTGACTATTTTTATAGAAAATGCTAAGGACTGCCCTTTTCTTTCTTAAAAGCCCAAAACAGGTTGATGAACCTTTCTTGATTGTCTGCTTTTTATAATGGTGGATATTTCTGCATAAATTATGGATTTAAAATTACCAGATTAACTTGAAGATTTTGCTTAAATCAGAACACAAAGGATCATTTCAAGATAAAATCCTCTTTGCAATTAGCTGAAAAGCAAGGTTATTTTTGTTTTTTCTTAAACAGCTTTTTGAGGTATAACTGATACATGAAGAAATTCACATATTTAATGTCTACAATTTGAGGAGTTTGGATATATGCAAATACCACCACTATAATCAAGGTAATAGGCATATCCAACACCTCCCAAAATTTCCATGTATCTTTTTCATTTTTATTTTGTTTTGCTTTTGGTAAGAACACTTAACATGAGAATTAATAACTTTTTTTAAAATTTAAATTCAATTAGCCAACATATAGTACATCATTAGTTTCAGATGTAGTGTTCAATAATTCATCAGTTGCATATAATACCCAGTGCTCATCACATTATGTTCCCTCCTTAAGGTCTATCACCCAGTAACCCAATCCCCGCCACCTATCTCCCCTCCATCAATCCTCGATTTGTTTCCAAGAGTTAAGAATCTCTTATGGTTTGTCTCCCTCTCTGATTTCTTCTCATTCAGTTTTCCCTCCCTTTCCTTATGGTCCGCTACACTATTGCTTATATTCCACATATGAGTGAAACTATATGATAATTGTCTTTCTCTGATTGACTTATTTCACTTAGCATAATACTCTCCAGTTCCATCCATGTCGATGTAAATGGTAGATATTCATCCTTTCTGATGGCTGAGTAATATTCCATTGTATATATGAACCACATCTTTATCCATTCATCTGTCAAAGGATATCTCGGCTCCTTCCACAGTTTGGCTATTGTGGATATTGCCGCTATGAACATTGGGGTGCGGGTGCCCCTTCATTTCACTACGTCTGTATCTTCGGGGTATATATCCACTAGTGCAATTGCTGGGCCCTAGTGTAGCTCTATTTTTAACTTCTTGAGAAACCCCCATAATGTTTTCCAGAGTGGCTGTACCAGCTTGCATTCCCACCAACAGTGTAAAAGGGTTCCTCTTTCTCCACATCCTCACCAACATTTGTTGTTTCCTGTCTTGTTAATTTTGGCCATTCTAACTGGTGTGATGTGGTAACTCATTGTGGTTTTGATTTGCATTTCCCTGATGCCAAGTGATATGGAGCATTTACTCATGTGTCCGTTGGCTATTTGTGTGTCTTCTTTGGGAAAATGTCTGCTCGTGTCTTCTGCCCATTTCTTGACTGGATTATTTGTTTTTTGGGTGTTGAGTTTCATAAGTGCTTTATAGATCTTGGATACTAGCCCTTTATCTGATATGTCATTTGCACATATCTTCTCCCATTCCATAGGTTGACTTTTAGTTTTGTTGACTGTTTCCTTCGCTGTGAAGATTTTTATCTTGATGAAGTCCCAATACTTCATTTTTGCTTTTGTTTCCCTTGCCTTTAGAGATGTGTCTTGCAAGAAGTTGCTGTGGCTGAGGTCAAAGAGGTTTCTGCCTATGTCCTCCTCTAGGATTTTGATGGATTCTTGTCTGCCAATTAGGTCTTTCATCCATTTTGAGCTTATCTTTGTAAATGGTGTAAGGAAGTGGTCCAGTTTCATTCTTCTGCATGTGGCTGTCCAATATTCCGAGCACCATTTATTGAAGAGATTGTCTTTTTTCCATTGGGTATTCTTTCCTGCTTTGTTAAAGATTAGTTGACCATAGAGTTGAGGGCCCATTTCTGGGCTCTCGCTTCTGTTCCATTGATCTACGTGTCTGTTTTTGAGCCAGCACCATGCTATCTTGATGATCACAGCTTTGTAATATAGCTTGAAGTCAGGCATTGTGATGCCCCCAGCTTTGGTTTTCTTTTTTAACATTCCTCTGGCTATTTGGAGTCTTTTCTTGTTTCATACAAATTTTAGGATTAAATTTGTTTCAGCCCTGTGAAAAATGTTGATGGTATTTTGACAGGGATTACATTGAATGTGTCAATTGCTCTGGGTAGCATAGACATTTTAACAATATTTATTCTTCCAGTCCGTGAGCATGGAATATTTTTCCACCTCTTTGTGTCTTCATCCATTTCTTTCTTAGGTGTTCTGTAGTTTATAGAGTACAGATCCCTTACCTCTTTAGTTACATTTATTCCTAGGTATCTTATGGTTTTTGGTGTTTTCGTAAATGGTATTGATTCCTTAATTTCTCTTTTGTCAGTCTCATTGTTGGTGTATAGAAATGGAACTGATTTCTGTGCATTGATTTTGTATCCTGCCACATTGCTGAATTGCTGTGAGTTCTGGCAATTTTGGGGTGACTCTTTTGGGTTTTCCACATAAAGTATAATGTCATCTGCGAAGAGTGAGAGTTTGACTTCTTCTCTGCCAGTTCGATTGCCTTTTATTTCTTTTTGTTGTCTGATTGCTGAGGCTAGGACTTCTAGTACCAAGGAAATACAATTTTAAGAACATATTATAAGCAATTATATGCCAACAAATTTGACAATCTGGAAGAAGTGGATGCATTCCTGAAAACTTATAAGCTACCAAAACTGAAACAGGAAGAAATAGACAATCCGAGTAGACCAATAGCCAGCAAGGAAATTGAAGCAGTAATCAAAAACCTCTGAAAAAACAGGAGTCCAGGGCCAGATGGCCTCCCGGGTGAATTCTACCAAACATCTAAAGAAGAAATAATACCTATTCTATTGAAGCTGTTTCAAAAAATAGAAATGGAAGGAAAACTTCCAAACTTTTTTATGAGGACAAAATTACCTTGGTACCAAAAGCAGACAAAGACCCCCACCAAAAAGAAGAATTATAAACCAATATCCCTGATGAACATGATGCAAAAATACTCAAGATACTAGCCAATAGGACCAACAGTACATTAAAAGGATTATTCACCACAACCAAATGGTATTTATTCCTGGGATCCAAGGGTGATTCAACATTCAGAAATCAATCACCGTGATAGATCGCATTAATAAAAGTAAAGACAAGAAACATATGATCCTCTCAATTGATGCAGAAGAAGCATTTGACAAAATACAGCATCCTATCTTAATTAAAACTCTTCAAAGTGTAGGGATAGAGGGAACATACCTCAATATCATAAAAGCCATCTACGAAAAGCCCACAGCAAATACCATTCTCAATGGGAAAAACCAAAACCTTTTTCCTTAAGGTCAAGAACGCTACAGAGATGCCCACTCTCACCATTGTTGTCCCACTTAACAACTTTTGTACATAATGCGAAATTGTTAATTATAGGCTGTGTAGCAGATGTCTAGCATTTACTCATTTAGCACAACTGAAACTTTATTCTTATTTAACAACCAAGAATACACAGTGGGGAATTGATTATTCAACAAACAGTCCTGGGAAAACTGGATATCCAGATGCAAACTATAAATAAAAAAAAATTGTAGTCCTTCTTTATACCATACACAAAAATCAACTCAAAGTGGATTAAAGACTTTCACAAAAGACCTAAAACTGTGAAACTCCTAAAGGTTACTTTTGTTTTTAACTTTATTGCAAAACTTTTAATTCATTTTATCAAGAGAAATTCAACACAGAGAAAAATAGCTATCAGCAAGTTGAGGCTACCATTCCTTTAATATAATTTCCCTTTGTACAATACTGAGAAGAAACAATTGTTTGTTTGTTTTGCTCTTTTGTAAAATGTAATTAAAAAATATGTTCACTACAAATGTAGTTGGTTATATGAATAAGTCTCCAAATGCCCAAACCTATATCAGCTCAAGGAGATAAAAGGAAAATGAGGTATATAGAACATTAACTGAAGTATGGGTATATTGAAGGTTCTTTTGAATCCTCAATTTTTATTAAGCTTTCATTTCTCCATGCTTTCATATATTTGGGGGCAAAATGGTTATTTTTTTTTATACAAGTCAGTTAAGCCGGTTTAATGCTCATTATAATCAAAAGCAGATAACAAAGGACTATTGGGGCATTTACAATTGTGATGTTACATTAAGCCATTACCAGGAAGGTCAATTGTTAGAGTTTCTCTTTAACTCCAAAATATTTAGACCAAAAATAATTATCTTTCTCTTTTTTACCTTCTCATATCCATGTCTGTACATCCGATTGAAGTAAAGTATTGTAAGTCAGGAAAGGTAAAGAGTTGCTTTGATGTGCTCTTTGAATTTCTCAATAAAGTACAAAAGTTAAACTCTTTAAAACCTACCAAGTGACCTACATAAACTAAAACATTTTGGAATTCAGACAAATCAAAGAAAGAATTCTTTGAGACAGAAAATATATCTCCTTTGGTGAGCCACAGAAACTATGTTTTTTCATCAGAGAAAAATTGTACTTTTAACAGAGAGAAGATATTTATAGAGCTCCTTTTCTGAATATCTTTTAATAAAAGATACCTAGTCTTTTCCTCAGGTCAAAAAGCTAAGCTTTTATGAAATGCACGACATAGTTAGGTCTGCTGGATTGCGATTAGATTGGAAACATTAGAATTATTTTTTTTCCTCCTGATTGTTTCAGTGCCTTTCTGTCTCTTCTATGTGTAACTTGGTATATAACTTCAAAATATATATCCCATGTATATTCAGTAAGATATTATATGTGGAATAAAACAAAAGAGTTTCTGGTGAAATAAAATGATTACAGAATTTCTCAGAGCTTTTGCTATCATAACTTAATATAGTATGGGTCCTAGACCAGGAGTGAGATGGAGAATAATATTTAGATTTTCCATCTTAAACTTCATTAACCTGAGATAAATATTCACATTTGTCTAAAAATACTTCTCTAGATTTAAGAGCTAAAAACAAACTATAATTACCATATATGCTGCCATTCCTTATACTCACTACAACACTGCCACTGAAATCCCAAGAAAAAGATATGTTTGTGTGTGTGTAACTTTTCAATACATTGCTCATTGACAAAAATGTATGGCATCCACAGACGGCTAAATGAAGGGAAGGCAGAAATCCTGAGGTATAAGCCAACACTCAGATAGCTTTGAACATGGAAAACGTGAGAACTCCAGGTACCTGGAGTTTCTGCTTTAATGCTAATACAGTTCACTTTTAAAAGGAGGGTATTCCTGAATGGGGAATTTAATAGGAGATTCCCAGATAAAA
>CM052884.1:34634458-34658707 GCA_028534135.1 Potos flavus
GCAATGACTAACCCCACAGAGAGCTCTAGAGCTAAAATGGCCCTTCTGAGTTTTCCTAAACTGGGTTGTGATATCCAGGTCCACATGATCAGCCACAAGATCTCAGGCCATCCCAGCACGGGGTCACTTTAGATTCTCTGTAACCTAAAGGGGCTGGCAAAATGAGTGTTTAATTTTGGAGTGTCTAGTTAGAATTTTTACCTAGAACCTAGTAGGAAAAAAAAATTCCCGAAACCAAAACCAAAGCAGCAGAAAGAAGTAAATAATAAGGGTAAAGGCAGAAAGCAGAATTAAATGAAATTTAAAACAAAAATGCGAGAGAGCAAATAATAATAGAAAATCGGTGAAACATCTGGTTCTTTGAGAACATCGATAAAATTGACAAACCACCAACACTGGCAAAGAAAAGACATGCTACCAACATCAGTAATGAAACATGAGTTATACCAGAGACTCTTCAAACATCAAAAGAATAAGTGAATAAAGTGATCAGCTCTACACACATACATTTGGCCAGTTAAGACTCTGTGTAATTAATTATGGAGAGACGGACCACTAAGCCATTGGGACAAAATAGAACCCAGATAGAGAGCTACACAAATATGCCAGCTGATTTCTGATAAAGGAGCAAAAACAATGCAAGAGAGAAGGAATAGCCTTTTCAATGAATAGCGCTGAAGCGATTAGATATCCACAGGAAAAAAATTAAAAGAATATTGATCTAAATTTGCACTTTATACAAAAATTAACTAAGTGAATCAATGGTTTAAATATAGTGTAAAGTTATAAAACATTTAGGAAAAAAATGTAGAAAATCTTCAGGATCTAGGTCTAAGCAAAGAGTTCTAGATGACACCAAAAGCATGATTCATAAAAGAAAAAAATTGATAAGATGTAATTCATTAAAATTAAAAAAGAAAACTTGTTCTCTGCAAAAGACTCTGTTAAGGGAATGAAAAGACAAATTATAGACTACATATCTAACAGAAGACTAATATATAGAATATGTAAAGAGCTCCTGAATCTCAACAGGAAAAAAAAAATCTGGTTGGAAAATGGGCAAAGATATGTAGAGACATTTCACCAAAAAGGATATACGTACAACAAATAAGCACATGAAAAAATGCTCAACATCCTAAGCAATTAGGGGAGTACAGATTAAAACCACAGTGAGTTATAACTGCCCATAAAAATGACTAAAATAAAAATAGTGGCAACACTATGTTGGCAAAGATGCAGAGGAACTGTATCACTCATATGTTGCTATTGGAATTGTAATTCTGAAAAACAGTTTAACTGTAACCATCAGTTTGTTCTCTATGAGAGGTTGTTTCTTGATTTGTCTTTTATTTATTTATTTTTTTTTGCTTTTGGTCTTATGTTTCTTAAATTCCACATATGAGTAAAATCCTATGTTATTTGCCTTCCTCTGACTGACTTAGTTTAAAATTATACTGTCTAGATCCATCCACACTGTTGCAAATGGTAAAGATTTCATTCTTTTTTATGGCTGAATAATATTCCATTGTGTATATATAACATTTCTTTATCCATTTGTCTATCTATGGACACAAGCTGCTTCTGTAATTTGTCCATTGCAAATATTGCTGCAATAAACACAAGGGTGCATGTATCTTTTCAAGTTAGTGTTCTTCTATTCTTTGAATAAAATACCCAGTAGACAATTACGGGTTCATAGGGTAGTTCTATTTTTAATTTTTTTAGAAACCTCCATACTGTTTTCCGTAGTGGCTACAGCAGTTTGCATTCCCACTAGCAGTATAGGAAAGTTCCCCTTTTTCCACATCCTTGCCAATGCTTGTTGTTTCTTGTGTTGTTGATTTTAGCCATTCTGACAGATTGATGATATCTCATTGTGGTTTTGATTTGCGTTTCCCTGATGATGAGTGATGTTGAGCATCTTTTCGTGTGTCTGTTGGCCATCTGGATGTCTTCTTTGGAGAAATGTCCATTCATTCTTCTGCCCAACTTTTTAATTAGATTATTTGTTTTGGGGGTTTTGAGTTGTATAATTTCTTCATATGTTTTTGATACTAACCTTTTATTGGCTTTGTCATTTGTAGATATCTTCTCCCACTCAGTAGATTGTCTTTCAGTTTTGTTGATTGTTCCTTTGCTCTGCAGAAACTTTTTATTTGGATATAGTCCCAATAGTTTATATTAGCTTCTGTTTCCCTTGCCTCAGGAGACATATCTAGAAAAATGTTGCTGTGGTTGATGTCAAAGAAATTACTGCCTGTACTGTCATCCAGGATTTTTATGGTTTTAAGTTTCACACTTAGGTCCTTAATCCATTTTGAGTGTATTTTTGTATTGTGTAAGAAAGTGATCTAGTTTCACTTTTTGCAAATAGCTGTCCAGTTTTTATAACACCATTCATTAAAGAGATTATTTCCCATTGCATATTTTTGCCTTTTTTATCTAGGATTAATTGACCACAAATCATTTGTTTGTCATATTTCCAGAAATCATATTTCTGGACTCTGTTCTGTTCCATGGATCTATATGCCTCTTTTTTGTGCCAGTACCATGCTGCTTTGATTACTAAAGCTTTGTAATAAAACATGAAATCTGGGAATGTGATGCCTCCAGTTTTGCTCTTTTTTTCAAGATTGCTTTGGCTATTCGGGGTCTTCTGTGATCCTATACAGATTTTAGGGTTGTTTGTTCTAGTTCTGTGAAAATGCTGTTAGTATTTGATGGGGGTTGCATTAAACTTGTAGATTGCTTTGGGTAGTAGGGACATCTTAACAATATTTGTTCCCCCAATCTTTGAGTGTGGAATATCTTCACATTTGTTTGTGTCATCTTCAATTTCTTTCATCAGTGTTTTGTAGTTTTCAGAGTAAAGGTCTTTCCCTCCTTGGTTAAATTTATTCTTAGGTATTTTATTATTTTTGGTGCAATTTTCAATGGGATTGTTTGCTTAATTTCTCTCTCTGCTGATTAATTATTAGTATACAGAAATGCAATGGATTTTCTATACATTACTTTTGTATCCTGCTACTTTACTGAATTCATTTATCAGTTCTAGTAGTTTTTTGGAGGCATCTTTAGGATTTTCTATATAGGGTATCATATTATCAGCAAATAGTGAAAGTTTTACTTCTTCCTTGCCGATTTGGATGACTTTTATTTCTTTTTGTTGTCTGATTGCTGTGACTAGGACTTCCAGTACTATGTTGAATGAAAGTGGTGAGCGTGGAGATCCTTGTCTTTTTCCTGATCTTAGTGGAAAAGCTCTCAGTTTTTCACAATTGAGTATGTTAGCTGTGGGTTTTTCATAGATGACCTTTATTATATTGAGGTATGTTTCCTCTAAACCTGCTTTGTTGAGGCTTTTATCATGAGTGGATGTTGTACTTTGTCAGATACTTTTTCTGCATCTATTGAAATGATCTTATGGTTTTTATCCTTTCTCTTATTGATGTGGTGTATTACATTGATTTGCAAATATTGAACTACTCTTTCATCCCAGGAATTAATCCCAGTTGATTAGGTGAATGATTTTTTTAATAATTGTTGGATTTTGTTTGCTAATATTTTGTTTAGGGAATTTTGCACCTATGTTCATCAGAGATATCAGCCTCTAGTTCTCTTTTTTTGCAGTGACTCTATTTGGTTTTGGTATCAGGGTAATAGAATGAATTTGGAAGCTTTTTTTTTTTTTTTCTATTTTTTGGAATAGTTTGAAAAGAGTAGGTGTTAACTCTTCTTTAAATGCTTGGTAGAGTTTAACTGTGAAACCATCTGGTCCTAGACTTTTGTTTGTTGAGAATTTTTTTAAAGATTTTATTTATTTATTTGTCAGAAACAGAGAGAGAGAGCACAAGCAGAGGGAGCAGCAAGCAGAGGGAGAAGCAGGCTCCCTGCCAAGCAAGGAGCCCAATGTGGGACTCGATCCCAGCACCCTGGGATCAAGACCTGAGCCAAAGGCAGCCGCTTAACCAACTGAGCCACCCAAGCGTCCCTGTTTGTTGAATTTTTTTTTTTTTAATTGATGATTCAGTTTAATTACTGGTGATCAGTCTGTTCAAATTTTCTATTTTTTCCTATTTTAGTTTTGGGAGGTTATTGGGAAATATATCCATTTCTTCTAGATTGTCCAGTTTGTTAGCATATAATTTTTCATAATATTCTCTTACAATTCTTTGTATTTCTGTGGTATTGGCTGTTATTTCTCCTCTCTCATTTGTGATTTTATTTATTTTGAGTCCTTTCTCTTTTTTTCTTGATAAGTCTGGCTAGAAATTTATCACTTTTGTTGATTTTTTCAAAGAAACAGCTTCTGGTTTCATTGATCTGTCCTATTGTTTTATAGTTTCTATTTCATTTATTTTTGTTCTAACTTTCATTATTTCCTCCCTTCTGCTGGTTTTAGGTTTGGTTTGTTCTTTTTCTAGCTTCTTTAGGTGAAGGTTAAGTTGCTTGAGATTTTTCTTACATCTTGAGGTATGCCTGGCTTTTGCTGCATCCCAAAGGTTTTGAACTGTTGTATTTTCATTTTTGTTTGTTTCCATGTACTTTTTTTATTTCTTCCTTTATTGCCTGATTAATCCATTCATTGCTTAGTAGCATGTTATTTAACCTCCACGTTTTGTGGTTTTCCAGGTATTTTTTCTTGTGGTTGACTTCATAGTGTTGTAGTCAGAAAGGGTGCATGGTAGGACTTCAGTTTTTTTGGTTTTGTTTTGTTTTGTTTTGTTTTTTAATTTGTTGAAGCCTGTCTTGTGGCCTAGTATGTGATCTATTCTGGAGAATGTTCCTTGTGCACTTGAAAAGAATGTGCATTTTGCAGGATGAAATGTTATGAATCTGTTAAATCCATCTGGTCCAGTGTGTCATTCAAAGCCACTGTATCCTTGTTGATTTTCTGTTTAGATGATCTGTCCATTCATGTAAGTGGAATGTTGAAGTTCCCTACTATGACTGTATTACTATCAATTAGTTCCTTTATGTTTGTTATTAATTGTTGTATCTATTTAGGTGCTCCATATTGGGTACATAAATATTTACAGTAATTATATCTTTTTGTTGTATTATTCCCTCTATGACTCTATAGTATCCTTATGCATCTCTTGTTACAGTCTTTGTTTTAAAGTCTTTTTTGTTCTGTATAAGTATTACTACTCAGGCTTTCTTTTCACTTCCATTTGCATGATAAATACTTTTCAATCACAAGAGTCTTAAATGTGGAAGAGGGAAGCAGAACAGTCTGCTTCTGAGTGATGTGGAGAAAGAAAAATTTCAAAGGACATTGCTGGCTTTCAAGAAGGAATAAGGCAGCCACTAGAAGCTGGAAAAGTCAAGAAGATGGATTCTCCCCTAGAAACTCTAGTTAGGACTCCAGCAGTGTTGACACCTGATTTTAGCCCATTGAGACTCGTTTCAAACTTCTGTCCTCCAGAACTGTAAGATGATAGTTTTGTTTGTTTTAAGCCCGTAAGTTGTGGTTATTTCTTTTTTATAGCAGCAATTCCTGAGGTGATCTTGATTGTGTTTTGGAAGTTTTGGAAGATGTTACCATTGGGGGAAACTAGATGAAGGGCACATGAAATCTAACATTGGAATCTACAGTTATCTCAGAAATAAAGTTTAATTTATACACACACACACACACACACACACACACTTTTCTTAGCAATTTGGAATAGATTTAATTTTAGAATTTCATTAATATTTGTATAAGAGTTTTAAAATCTTATTTTCTCATTTAAAAGTTGTCTTTTTTGAAGCATATATTTTAAAAAGATAATCACAGTATTGAGATGATGGTCTTGGTATCAAAGCATTTTTGCCAATAACTAGCTCCATTTTTATAATGAGATACTGAATTTATATGTGCCTTTTCAGGACCATATTCTATACAGAGAAATACTATAATGTAGTGTGTGTATTGGGCTCTGGATTTGGATGTTTTCAAAGCCAATCTGAGCAACAGTCTAGTCTAACCTTAAACAAATTATTTAAACTTTTCTGAGAAATTTTCTCACCTGTAAAATTGGGGATAGTTACTGGATGCCCTATGGTGCCTGCTTATTGTGAAATGTTGATAATTAACTATTTCTTTAAGAAAATACGCTACATTTGTGTTTGCATCAGATTAAGTTGAAAAATGTAGAGTATTTAAAATTTTAATTATCTGAGAGTGAATAAAAATTCCTACGTACCAATCCACGCCTACTTAGTAAAAAATTCTAATTTGTGTGATGGTCCTCACCAGAAAGTGCTTTCTTTTCTATTTTTTTTATAGATTTTATTTATTTATTTAAGAGACAGAGATCACAAGTAGGCAGAGAGGCAGGCAGATAGAGAGGGGCTCGATCCCAGGACCCTGAGATCATGACCTGAGCCAAAGGCAGAGGCTTTAACCCACTGAGCCACCCAGGTGCCCCCAGAAAGTGCTTTCTAAGTGACCCTGAAAAGATCCTTTTCTAATTTATCTTTTTCATGGCGAAAGGGCCAAGTGATTTAAGGCATTTAGAAAGTGACTTTTGACTTAATAACAGGTAATATAGTTGGGATAGATCTATACAAGTACTCAAAGTAGGATTTTCTGTTTGTTTTTCTGACATCTTACAGTGTTTCTGATTGAAGGATAAGTTTCATTTTTCTGACAGTGTATGGCTTCTTCAGAGATCAAATTAAACCTATTTTCTATTAGAAAGAAGGCAAATTGCAAGTATTTTCCTGGGAAACTAAAGGCATCTGAGACTCACATACTTGTTTGAATATTAAATATCATTTTAGGAAATAAAAGCTATCCATATAACTTTTATTCTAATTTGCACACATATAAATTAGGTTCTAAGCTTCTTCAGAGCATAAGTGGAAATCTTTAAAATTTCCTCTGAGAAATAAAAAAAACACAATGAGCAGTGATTTGATTTCTAGCCTCTCTTCATGAATTCATTGAGTGTTAAGTACTATTGTATTTTACTAGATGGAGTAGTTCCATACGGTATCATCTCCATGTATTCAAAGTAGAACCCTGAGTACCTGAAAACCAATTCCTTGCCTTTTGAGATAAGGGTGCAGAACTGTGTGAGATAGAATCCAACTGAAATTTAATTATCTGAGCATTCTTTTCACCGTGATTATGCTAAAAGGAAACAAAAGTCAATGTGATGGAGAAAACCAAGTAAAATGAGAAAGCTTCTCACCTGGTGGAATTATCTACTTGATTCTATGGATATGCCTACTCACAAAGGGAGTGCATCCGTGGTTTTACGTCTCTGGCCCCCCTGGGACCTAGACATCTCTATATTTGCAGTGGACTCTCCCTATATCAGTATTAATATTTTGCCCAAGCTGGCAAGAGATTTTTATTATTGTTTAAACCATCAGCTTCTGTGAATAGGAAAGTAGGTCAGCATCACATGTTAAGAAGATAGAGCATAATTACAGAGGTCTTTAAGGCAGAGAGAGAGGTGTCAGTGACAGCAGGAAGCTGATTAAACTTTGTATAATCAATTATTCAGAAAACTTATATAACTTTATAGTATGCTTATAATATATTATGAATGAACGAAGAGAACCCTTTGTGTTGAGATAGAGAAATGAAGAGACCACTGTGGTCAGACCCCAGAAAGGATGGGTTAGGGGTGGGGTATACAGGCGTATTGGGGGAGTGTAGATGGCACACAGGATGTGTAGAGCTATGTAATCATTTGTGCTGTCTCTTGGGCCTAGCTGGTGGAGACATACCTTCTCTTCCTTTAGTCCCTATAGGATACAGAAAAGACTGTAATAAATGGATTGAACACAAGTAAGCTTGCTTTTGAAATGGGAATTATGCATTCATAGGCTGGCCTCTAACTCAGGGAATACCTTAAGTAAAAAGTTAAAGTTATCACAGTAAAATCATCCCTGCTTTAAGATTTTTAGGGTAACATTGGCTTCTGAAGAAGATTATTTTAAAATAATATGTCTACAATAAAATTTACAATAAAATACACAAAGTATTCCATCTCAGAACCTTCTGTATGGTGACTATGAAAGTTGAGGGGTTAGAAAGATTTGCTGCACTCATGATTTTTGTGTTTTTGCTTCCCACATACTTTGGAGATATTTTCCTGGTAAAAAATAAATGCCATATGAATATAGCATATTATTTGTCTTGGCCCTTGTTATATTCAAGCAGAAAGCTTATTCTTATCAAGAATAATATTAGTTCTGGGACTAGCCTGCAAGTAAAGCTGAAATGTATTCCAATACAGTCACCTTCACTCACTTACTCATCCAACAAAATTGAGTACTCCCTGTGCTCCAGATACTATTAAAGGCGCTGAGAATTATTCAGTGAACAAAACAAATTACTCCTATGGGCTTATATTCTAATGAAGGTATATGTTAACAAAGAAATATATACTGTGCTAGTTGACAGTAAGTGCTATGAATAATAAAAGTAATGATAATAGTAAGAAAAATAGTAGTAGTAAATAGTCATGTAAAGGAGTAGGAGAGAAAAATGGCGGGAGCTGAAGTCAGAGAAGTGGTGGGCAAGGCTACGAGAGTCAGAGCAAGTGGGACCTGAGGCCCTAGCAAAGTATCTTGAATAATAGGGGAGTCTTTCGAGTTTTGAAGAGATAAGTACAATATCCAAATTAACCTTGGGGGAAAAAAAAAAAAAACTACCTCAGGTGATTTTGTGGATAGTCAACAAATATGGAAGTAGTGAGACCAGTAAGAAGACTAGAACAATAATTCATGTGGTTTGAACTGGGGGGACAACAGTAGAGGTTGGAAGGTGAGAAGTGGTCAGGTTCTGGGTAAATCCTAAAGCCCTTCCCAATAGGGTGTTGAAGGAATGGAATTGGTAAGTGAGAGAGAGAAAGCAGTCCAGAAACTCAGAAAGTTTTGGTTTGAGCAAATGGAATAGAATGGAGGTGCCATTACTGAGACCTAGAATAATAGGTGAGGAAAGAAACTCAGAAGCCTATTTGGAAACATTGACATTGGTGGCATTCTTGGACATGCAAGAGATGCTGAGGGGGCTTATTGAATGTTCATGTCTGGAGTTCAGAAGAGGGAATGAGGCTGTGGTTATAAATTGAGAAGCCTTTAGCATATAGATTCTATTTAAATCTATGGGATAGGATGATATCACCTAGGAAATAAATATAGATAGAGACAACTTAAAGCTTTTTTATGATTGATGTGTTTACATAGCAAGAACTATACTAGTTCATAATTTAGGTCTCAAGTCAGCTGGCAACAGGTTGCCCATGTATGAGCATTAAAAGGTGGGGGGGGACCTTCTGCCTTTTGTATCAAAATTGCTGAGTTACTAGAACACCTTTAATGAGGGTGGGTGGTGGTGTGATCCATAGAAGAGTTTTCTACCCTATGGAGAAAGAGATACCAGAGGTGGCGACTGTGGCCCAAAATAGGTCTTTGCTAGAGAGCCAGACTTGAAAATTCAAGTTTTTTTCCTATTCCTATAGGGCAATACTGATTGATTCAAAGATATAGGCAAGAAAATCAGTGATTCTCAAAAAAGATTTGGGGAGATTAAATCCCAAGAAAGGGCTCCACTTCCTAAGAAATTGGCCAAGGAGTGTTGAGAGCCATTTCCATTTAGAATATGATGTTGAGGGGCGCCTGGGTGGCTCAGTGGGTTAAAGCCTCTGCCTTCGGCTCAGGTCATGATCTCAGGGTCCTGGGATCAGGCCCCGCATCTGGCTCTCTGCTCAGCAGGGAGCCTGTTTCCCCCTCTCTCTCTTCCTGCCTCTCTGTCTACTTGTGATCTCTCTCTCTCTCTGTCAAATAAATAAATAAATAAATCTTAAAAAAAAGAAAAAAAAAAGAATATGATGTTGGTATAAACTCGGGAACAGTCACAGCCCGCATGACCTGGAACCTTGTTTGCGGTTAACACCAACTTTGTGGAGTCTGATTTCTACAACTCGAAATGCTCATTTATAATAATTCACATTCTTTGCTTAATTTTTTTAAGAGTTTTTCTAAGTTGCAGACAGGCAATGAAAAATATAAAGATGTCAATTTTTTAAAGATTTGCTATATTGGTATTTGTAATACATTGATATTGCTGTCCTCTTTAAAGATTCTCTTTGCTCCTTCATTCATTTGGTTCATTTTTCAAATAGAGATGCAGTAAGCAAAATAATTTTATACATTATCTGGGTTTATTCTGTGTTTTGGGTAATAGCATGTGACAGTAGAATGTTTTGTTGCTGACAGTCATTGAGTGAAAAGGACCAGGGAAAGGGCCAGTCACAGACTTGGATTTCCCTCTGCCTCCTTGCTGTAATGCGCATTTGTAAAGAAGCTTTGACTTTGCATTTTTTATTTTTCACACTTGCAAAGAAAGAGAAAGCACTGCAATTCTGGGCATGTGTAGTTAGCTATGATGGCTCTCTATGAAGTAGTCTGAGGAAAACTGTGGTGCATAAAACCCCTTCATTCTAACAGATTAGCAAGGGGCTAGATGTCTTTTGGTGGCGTTCCCTTCTTCAGAATCCTGGCAATATTGTCTCTAAGAGTACTATCTAGTAATTGTAAATCAGCGTAATAAAAGTAAGATAAATTAAAAAAAAAGGGAAGAATTCAAAAGAAAAGAAAAGGAGAAAACTAATAAAGTGGCAGAGAGTACTAGAACTCAAACCGATTTTCTAGTACTTGCTTTACTATTAATTGTGTGACCAAGGGCAGGTCAGGAAGCTCTATTAATTTAACATAATAATCTGCCTAATGAGGTGCTATGAGATAATATATGAAATTGTTTAAAAATAATATAAAAATGCCGAATAAGTTTGCTCAGGGCATAGCAAAGTAACATAGGTAAATCGCTGTCTTAGTAATAAAATCTACATATTTTATCCAGCATATTATGTAGCTCCTTTAAAATCGTTAAGTAACTTAAATATTTAGAAGTGTTGCTCCATTGATTGGTTCATTAACTCATCGATTAGTTAAGAAAACTAATTTGTTTTTTAATTTCTTGTGTGTGAACTTGTGTCTTGTTAAATAAAGGGCTCCCACAGAACTTGTAGCAAACATAAATCTCTCTCAGAGCCATCACCGCCTTGCCACACGAAACCTATTTTCTGCGCGCGCGCGTGCACACACACACACACATCACCTAGGCAACTTTTTAAAATTGGGACATGCAGAGAATATTCAAAATGAGGATCAATTTAGAATTCCATTAAGCCCTTGGTGGACAGAGGAACATGATAAAATTCTTAATCATTGCATACACAGAAACTTCATTTTTATCTTTTGGATATTTCTTAGAACTGGTTCATTGTTCTCTCAACTACAAAAGGCTTTCATGACCTCTGCCCCAACCCCCCTCTTACCTCCTGTTAGTAAAAATCCCTTACTGCCTGTTTAAACATTGTAACCACAAAGGTGAAGAAGTCAGCGAAGTTTTACTTGGGAAAGGGGGCTTCTCTTCTGGAAAGCAGCACTTAAGCTGGGGAGATGACCGCTTGCTCACTTCAGTAATCAAGCATTCTCTTTTGAAATTGAAGATTTCTCTTAGCAACAACAAAACACAGTGTAATGATATACAAAGGTCTTATGCATTAATTAGGCTTATGTTGGCCAGCTTGTCACCTCACCAGAATTTTTAAAATTGATTTCACGAGTAAGACATTCTGGGATTTAAGCTTTTATTTCCAAATGAATTCTTGTAAAAATTACGTGTTTTCAGGATGGGGTCTGCAGTTTTGACTTTACCTGACACTCCCTTCTCCGATAAATAGCTTGTTAAGTTCTGAGTATCTTATCGAGGTAGAAAACCTATATGTGGAAGCTAAATTGTTTTCCATAAACATTAATTTGCTTATCAGATTATTCATTGGTCATCTGAGAAGGAGCAGATACCTGATAGAGTGGAAAAAAGAGGACTGATATTTGAAGAATCTGGGAGAAAAGTCTGCAGAAAAGAAAGCAAGAAATGTATAGACTGGGATTCTGGTATGGGGTAGGTTTTTTTTTTTTTTTTAAAGATTTTATTTATTTGAGCGAGAGAGATTACAGAGAGAGAGCACAAGCAGGGGGAAGGGCAGAGGGAGAGAGAGAAGCAGACTCCGGGCTGAGCAGGGAGCCCAATATAGGCTCCAACCTAGGACCCTGGGATCATGACCGGAGTTGAATGTAGATGCTTAACCAGCTGAGTCATCCAGGTGCTCTGTTTGGGGTAGGATTTAAGAGCATGGAGTGACAAATGGCAGTGTGGTAGCAGCAATCATTGGGCCAGTGGAGAAGAAAGGATAAAGAGAAAGAAATGAATGAAGCCTAATGGACAATACGTTCACCTGCTTAAGAATCTTGTCTAGAGCTAGCTTTGCTACTTTGTGTCTAGTCTGTGAAGAAATAAATGTGAAACCTCATATTAAACAGCCACAGTATTCTTGCTATGATTCTACTAGGGCCAAAGAAATAGCCCCTATCACTTACAACGCATTTTCTGTCTTCAGTTAACGTTCTTGGTTTCTGAAATTAAATATTCCAGACTGATGATTTTTGTGTTGACTCTTTAGAATATCAGAGTCCTCTCTTCATTTTTAAAAAAATAAATTTCTAAATTAAATGTTCAAAATTTACTTCTTTGCACAAGATGATGAAGCTGGTAAAACTGTAGGAGCAATTAAGTTCTATTAGACTGGTTCAGTGTCTCGGGGAAAGTGCTTCTGGGTTTATCATTTTAGTCAGTTTAAATGAGATTGGACGAGTCACCAGGGAATCCACTGTGCAGAGCTGGCTCCTGGCTGTGGACTAAATGGCCAGCTCTAGCAGGACTTTCCTCTCCATTATTTTGTTACAAGTGACAGCTGTGTTCCTAGTGCAAAAATAAAAACTTAAAGCCACCCACAGAGTTCTCCCCCAAAATAACTTATCGTCAGATCTGAATCTGATCTAGAAAGGTTTTTGTTTGTTTTTATTTTTGGTTTTTTATTTCTTTTTTTTTTAAGGGATTTTATTTCTTTGAGAGACAGAGACAGAGCACGAGCAAGGGGGAGGGCAGAGGGAGAGGGAGAAGCAGACTCCCTGCTGAGCAGGGAGCCTGATGCGGGGCTCAATCCTAGGACCCTGAAATCATGACCTGAGCAGATGCTTAACCGACTGAGCCACCCAGGTATCCTTATTTTTTGTTTTTTTAAAGGATAGTTTGAGTCAGTGTATTTTGACATCCAAGTGTTTGGAGATATTATAAAATACACATTTTTATAGATAGCAGATTGGGGAATATTGATTGGAAATCAAGTCTTTGGGATTTCCAATAGCTTGATAGTGGTTGTCCCGTAAATTCCCTGATAATTCTCAACTCAGGTGACCGAGGGAGAGTATATCAGACTCTGTGCGTGTGTATGGGGTGGGGAGGGGGTAGCAGCCCAGGGATCCTCTCCTCTGACCCTCTGCCAGTCCCTCTGCCGTGTAAGAATCACTGCTACAGATGACATGACTGCCAGTCTGACTTGCTCGGATGACTTTCTCCTAATACTGTTTCCAGTTCCTTCCTCTGAACAATAGAATATGTGATTGCTTCTGATGGACACAGTTATTAAAAATAGAAGCAGAATGAATCTAACTGGCATAAAATCTTGAAACACGGTAGTTTTAAAAAGCTAACATATGAGAGCACCTCAGTGCAATTTACAAATGAACGAGGCGATGCACGTTTCGCCACTATTTTTCTGAACAAACTGAGCAGCTGATATAAGCAGGCAGTAGCCTATATGTATATAGGCTTGGGAGGTTCAATCTGCCTTCCTCGGATAGAAAAAAGTTTTGAGGTTGGTATAAATCCACAGAGTAACTCCTTATGGATTGGCTGGTACCAGATGACCCATCTCTTTAATTGGATATCTTTTTAAGGTGGAGTTGCTGCTATGTTCTGCTAATTATGACTAGCTCCAACATCTCATTGTTCCATTTCAATATTTCCATATTTCATTGCCCCACTTGTCTGGTTTCAAATCTTTCTGTCTCCATCTGCTGGTTTCTTGCACATCTTTCTTACATGACTCCAGCTTCCTTAACCCCATTCCATTCTATCTGGTCTATTTCCTGACCATCATGGCATGGAGTTAGATATTTAAAATCCGGAAAATGAGGATGTTATTAGCACTTGCTTCATTGAATTGTTGTCAGATGAGAGAAAATGGTACATGTTAGGTATGGTTAAAATTAAATAAAATAATGAAATTCCAAGAGTGGACTGGGAAATTCCCCAAGCAGACAAAACCATTTGAGCCACATAAGTGAAACTTAATTTAGCTTTTTCTGCAAAATGAGCAAAACTCAATTTGGGCCACTTCTTGTGAATGCCTCTGATAATCATAAAAGAAACATAAATTATCTCCCTAAAAATGGTTTACCATAATCGCTTTTAACCAATTCCTTGTCTTCTGGAAACCCCAATCATTGTAAAGGTTAAATTTCCCTTTATAAGCCATCCTGTAATGTCACGCCCCTGTGCCGCCTATCAGTCTTTGAATTGAAAGCTCCCAGTTCATGAACTGTTTTCTGTGTGCACAGTAAACTTTTACTGATCACTATTTCAGTGATCCAGTGGTTTTGTTCCTGCTGTTTCTGAAATGTGGACAGCCCTTAGCACAGGAACCCACCACTGTAATTCTCCCAAACAAATGTTTGCTATTACTAGTTTGTTTTTGTTTTTGTTTTTGTTTTTTTTTATGAGTAATAGTATTTTCTTTATATCTCAGACCTGGCCTTTGCAGTATTCACTTTGGCCTCATCTCAAGCTCTGCTTTTCATGGAGTCTCAGCTGAGCACAAATCTCAGCAAGGTTCCCACCAAAGCCCCCTTGACTTTCTAATCATCTGGCTGCCTCCTCCTATCTGATTCTGTCTTGGACTTGATGGAATTCTATTCATAGTTCTACCATTAAATCTCACTTGTCTGAGAAGGAAATGGTAGGCAATGCCTAGATTTTATCTAAATGACAGTCAGGCACACAATACAGATTTCAGATATTTAATGACTAATGGTCACCATTAACTGGAATACTCTTCTGTTTTTGAGTTCACCTTCTTGTCAGAAGGCATTCATTCAATCATAAAATATATTTTGGATGTCTTCTTGGAACTTCAGACTTTCACAGTATATAATCTCAATATAAAAAATAGCCTGTTAATTGAAAATCTGCTTAAGAGAGGTTTCATGAGTCTAGAGCTGTGCTGTCCATTAGGGCGGCTGCATATGTGTCTTTGAAATGAAATTTAAATAATTAAAAGGATATGAAAACAAAAACCAGTCCCCCTGTCACACTAGCCACACTCAAGTCTAGAGTCACCAGAAGTGGGTAGGGTCTACATTTATTAAATAGCACAGTATAAAACACCTCCATCATCACCGAAGTTCTACTGGATAGTGCTAGTCTAGAGAGAAGTAGCCAATGTTCTAATTTATCTATAGTAAAACCCTCAAAATGCATAGTACAAAACAGACATAAAGCCAAATGTAAAAGAAATTGGCCTTACAAGGGCTCTGACCTAGCAACCAGGAAGGACACCGAGTAAGTAGCTATTTCTTTAAGTGTTTGGACATGTTGTTTCCTGGGGGAATCAATTTGGTTCAGACTATTAGGAATTCCCCATCAGGCTGATGCTTCTTAATTGTGTCAGCAAGCTTATTCATGGCACAAATTAGAGACCTTGAAAAAGCATCAACTGTATCAGGAGACTTGTGGATCTCACTGGCATCTCATTGCTCCAGATACTGAGCAAATTGTCAGCTGCAATAAACTGGAAAAATATGATCTCCTCAACTTAATTATTTAATACAAACTTGGATGGAGTATCTAGTGACCATCTCATTCAACCTAAAGAACTCTGGTGATACATCCCAGGATGTGGGTGGTTATTTAACCTCAAAGAGTATGGGATGCATTTGCTCTAATTGATTGATATTCCTGCCATACTGGTCATTAAATATCATCATGTGAATATTACTCTTGCTCAGGAGTCCGTTTGTAGAAAACCCTAAATTAATGCCTAGCGATATACCAGATACCTGGATTTTAGAATGTTGATTTCCTTGTTTTGTTTCAGAATTCTGGAAATCAAAATTAATACCTAGAAAAATTGAAGATATTCAAAAAGACTTTAAAACTGCAAATTTTTCCAAAAGGAGATAAAGAATGTACTTTTTTAAAAAATAATAAATACGAAAGATAGACCATTGAGACAATGGAATTGGAAAACGGTATCCTGCATGGCTTAAGAAGTCTAAAAAAAGACCATGTTGTTGATTGGCTCTACTTTTGAAAAACTCCTTTTTATCACATCCTTTACTTAAATACTTCCAGTTATAGTAACTCAAAAGGAAGTGTATAAAAAATATACTTTCCTAATTAAGAAAATAATACACCTTTATTGTACAAATGTCAGAAAACACAGAAACATATGTGGCAGAATCATATATATTAAGATGTTAACTTGGATTTTGTTCTTAATATATCTTTCCACCCCCTGTTCCAAGAGCACGGTTAGAACTCTTTGTTCTTTGTTACCTCAGGAAAGATTTCCGTAACTAAGCTGAAAGCAGAAGTTGTTTGCAGATAATTTCCTTTCCTGGATCTAGTTTTCTGAAAGTCTAAAGCCCTGGGGCAAGAAGTTTCTCTTGGGAAAGGACCAGTGAGTGCTTTCTGATGGAAAGAAGTTGCTGCAGTGGGCCTATGACTAGGAAGGATGGTAAAACAGATGCAGAGTCTTGGGTTTGAAAGGGATTGGGACACATGACATGATTATTTGCTGTACCTTAAGAAAAAGTAGTAGGTATAGCGGGTTGTGGGATATTGCCCTTCCCTCTGCTTGCGTGCTCTCTCTCTCTCTCTCAAATAAGTGAGTAAATAAAATCTTCAAAAAAATACTCTGAAACCACAGGGGAAAAAAAAAATAGAGCCCTCTGATTGCAAAAAACTATGGAGACTTAAACAGTGGACATCTTACCAAAACCTGAGACCAGAAGGGCTTCTTTGATGTTTTATGCCAGATCTTTTTTTTACTCCTACCTTTGTATACCAAACTCCACAGGCCTTCACACGGCTTGTAGTGGCTTGTGGTGGCAATAATAATTGAGATAGAATTTTTCATCAGCCAGGAATAGAGCTTGGAATTAGGTTCCATTCAATTGAATTCCATTCAATTAAAATAAATGATACTTCTTACATATTTGCATTTGTGAAGTAATATTCATGTACTCTCTGTATATGCAGAACAAAATCTAAATCTCAAGATTCAGAGGTCTAGTTCTGTTCTAAAACTAAAATATATTGAAAAGAATTGAAAATGATAAAGAGTTTTATTGTAAAGATTAGTATAAGCTGAAAAAAATTAAGTACAATGTTTTTCATAAAGATATGACTCTTATAGTTGTGTAATGAGGGCAAAAAATATATGGCTGGACTAATATATCGTTTAACGGAGAATCTCTGTCCTTTTTTCACATCCATTATTGGCCATTAGTAAATGAAAGCAAGCATGAATTTCAAGTATGCTCTCAGACCTTAGCTTAATTTCCATATTTTTATTCTGTATAACAAGGAACTACTAAAATAAAATTTTACTTAAATAATTAAGTTCATTTTGCAGAATTATTATCACATGGATAATTCATAATTTGTTTCAGCTTAATGTATCTAAAGAGAAAAGCCTATAATACCTGCTTTGTTCTTTCTTCTCTGGATGAAATAACAATTCTAAACTTTTGGCAAACTCCCAATCCTTCCAATTGCTGTTCCAGTTCTGTGAATATTAAAAAGTTCAGTACTTGGTTCAGACATCATATAAAAAAATCCATCATGGGATTAATGCATTTATTAGGAGGCTAAGGATGGTTCAAGCTGAGGAGATGGGGGAGGTCACTCATGTATATCCATCTGTATGCATATTTTAAAAAGCCAGAAGTCTGTACTCTGACCTATTCTGCAATGCTGAAAGAAAGTGACACCTCTTCTCATCCTCCCAACAAAAAGTAAATAAATGAATTTCCTTATGCATTAGTCACCTGCAATAAAAACTGTTGTGTCCTTTAAAGTAAATTGACTTTTGCTCTTTTAATATTCAAAATACTTAAGATTCTGAACAAAATCAGAACTCCCTCTAGTGTTGAGAGTTGCTCTGCTTCACTATGAGAAAAAAGAAAACACCTTAGAAATGTTCCCTTTCCTTCTGACCAGAGAGCCAGCCTAGTTTCCCTATTTGGCTCTCTATCACAAGCATGTGGGGAGACTCTGGCAGCTACTGACCAGGAGGCTCCCAGGCAGGCTCTCCCATGACCTAGAGGCAAAAACACCAAAATACCAGTCTTTGCACTTGCAAACAACTGCCCTTCTTTTTGTGCATCTTGATGCAAATGGAAAAGGGCATATTGGTTCCATTCCCGAGAGCAAGCATTAATGCTATGCAGCTGGCTGGCATGAATTACCTTCTTTCTTGAGATTTGAGTTCCCTGGTAGCATATGTTATTCATCTAAGCACAGCTGATTTCACATGTTACAATTATATAATGAGCATATAGGCTTATAATGCCCTCCATAACTCCTGAGTTAGGTGAACAAGAGCCCCATCCTCCTTTTGTCTCTTGCTTGCTTTGTTCTGAGCCTATTCTCAAGGTAGTGTCACCTTTTTTTTTTTTAAAGAAAACTCCAATTTAGACTTGTCTGCTTATAAAAGCCACAGGGGTGTCAGCATTCGTCAGTGCCCACTATGAGGGAAGACCAGGCAGAGAAATTAATAAAATCACCCACAAGAAAAAATCTATGTGGATGTACTCATTGGGAGCCAAGTGTTACTGCTGTGTTCCCTAGGAGTTGAGTGTGAAATACTTGAGAAGTGGGCAGAGTGGGAGTTTTCTGAAGGTAAAATGATACTGACGGGCTAGCCCCCCTCAAGTTTTTGGCTGTGGTTTTCTTTGGTTCATTATCAAGAGCATCTCTCAGATTTTTCTGTCACCATTGTTCTTTTGTCCCTTTGTTTGTTTGTTTCCCTGCAAGGAGGTATTAATTTTCACGTTCCTAGTATTTTAACATCAGCCTGACAAAATGGTAGTAGATATTGACAGGTTAGTTGGAATTGGCAATAAGAGTTTGGGTATTTACATATTGGTGGAAATGTTGTTATGCCTGCTTTTATCGAAAAACATTTAAAAAAAAATCTTTAGTCAGACAATTCTGAAGTCTCTCCAGTGGACAAGAATAAAGATTTGTGTTATTACTTATTTAGGAACAGTACTATAGAGAGCACTAGGCAGAATATCAAGTCAAATAAAAACTACTGAACTCACAGAAAGCGGGGAAAGAGAGGTTTTTGGCATATGTGTGACTTGTCAGAGTCATTTTGAATAATTAAAACTGGCAAATGATTTCATACCCAGTGAGTATGAATATCTTCCAAGGAAAGTTAGCAAAATGACAAGCATGAATTAGGATTCTGGGTGACCATCTAACTATTTCTGTGAAAGCTGAACTTTGCTCTGAGATGTCCTGAGCAATTTGCTTTCCTAAACCATTCCTTACTTGGGAAGTGGAATTCAGATTGGTGTGGTAAGTTTCACCAACTGAACTAGGGTTAATTAAAAAGTGTCCTTGACAGAGAAAAGGAGTCGAAGAAACATGAATTGAAGGCTGAGGGGGATTGTCCAAGAAAGAAGAAATTCTCCTCACTTTATCTCCAGTGAAACAGAGTCCTTTGTGAAAAGTAAGAGAGTAAAGAGTTTAGCCCAATGACTGACCCATCACAAGGTACCATAATAAGAACTTGGAATAGTAGAATGTTAGCACACATCCATATTCCCTTTTGCACCTTCTTAATTTGGAACCAGTGTATACAAAATAAGTAGGGGGATGGGTGGGATGTCAGCCTTATTTTTGATAAGCTAAAATGTGAATGTAACTTTGACCTGCAGGCCAAAGGGCTTGCTAGCATGATTCTAAGGCCCTCTACAAGTATATACTGTGGAAGCACATTCAAGGAAAGTTTGAGTGTACAGAGCACAGGAATGCTGTCTCTTGCTGGTCTGAGGCAGATAGAAAAGGAATAAAGTGAACAAATCCCCAGCGATTGCCATACTTTAACAAAATAACTCAGGAACAGGGACCAATGAATTTCACTCACCAATTTGCTGGAATGTAACTCTAGGCAAAATTCCTCCATATGGAAATAGCAGACTAAGGGGAAATAAGGTCCACTCCCCAATATTAACTATTGTTATTTATTATTATTGCCACTACTACAAATTTATGGTAGCCATTATTTGCTTGTTCAGTTACAGATTTAGAAGTAAAGAAAACAAAAAATATGTGAGCTTATGGAGTTTAGTAGGAGCCGTCCTTGGAAGCAAGGAAGATCTAACACTCCTGTTGCATGTGTTATTTCATTAATGTTATTTTTCGCACCATTTGCAAACAAACTCTTTCCTGCTAGCTGCCTTCCTTATATACTCCCCAGCCACCTTTTCCCAAGATTCATGGTCCAGCAGGGATTGGTCCCCATCAACGTGAATGAGTTCCCAGAGCAAAGCAAGCAAAACAGAGTGGACCTTGCTTAACACAGGGGAGACCTTAAAGCTGATATGTAGAAAAATGGCCATGTGCTTTCATTTCAGGGATGAGAAAGTCTTGCCACCAACCACTCTTTTGTGTGCGGGTATTAAATTCTGTAGTAGGAGAGGGATGGGGGAGAGTTGCCTGTACCAGTAGGAAAAACCACACTGTGCTTTGGTTATTAATACGCAAAGAGAGATCGTTTCTAATGAAACCTGAGAGTGGGAACTGAAATGAACAAAGAAGTTAGAGTAATTTGGGTTCAAGGTGAGAATAAAACATGTGGAGTAGAGAATATTCCAAGAAAGCAAGAGAACTTCAGCAAGGAGGCAATCAGCTGATTCCAGGTTCATGGAAGAAAGTGATAGAACAGGGAATACTAACAAGAGTAGAGCACTTGAAATAGAGGACGAGTATATTTACAGTGTGATGGAGGGAAACAAGAATAACCTGCCCTGACATTCATTCATTCATTTTCATTTTCCTTTCCTTTCCTTTCCTTTCCTTTCCTTTCCTTTCCTTTCCTTTCCTTTCCTCTACTCTACTCTACTCTACTCTACTCTACTTTACTTTACTTTACTTTCCGTAAAATACAAATAGCCTTGGATGCCTGGGTGGCTCAATCAGTTAAGCATCTGCCTTGGGCTCAAGTCTTGATCTCAGGGTCCTGGGATCAAGCCCCACATTGGGCTCTCTGCTCAGTGGGAAACCTCCTTCTCCCTTTCCTTCTGTGCTCTCTCTCTCTCTTTATCAAATAAATAAATAAATAAAATCTTTAAAAAAATACGAATAGCCTAAAATGTACCATGTTAATCATTTTATGGGATACAATTCAGTGGCGTTTAGTTCACTCACAGTGCTGTGAAATCCTTGTGATCCTCCACAAACAGTTGCATCACCGCAGAAGAAAGCTCCATATCCATAGTCACTCTCCATTCCCTTTTCTCCTGAGACCCTAACAACCACTATTTTCTGCTTCTATGAATTTACTTGTTCAGAATATTTCATATAAATGGGTGCTACATGTTGAATTGTGTCCTCCCGAAATATGTGCTCTGGTCCTATCTCCCAGTGTCTTAGAATGTATGCTGCTTTGAAATGAGGGTTGTTGCATATGTAATTAATATGAGGACGTATTGATGAAGTTTTAGAATATAAGTTAGGTTCAGTGGGGTGAAGTCCGGAGCCGATGACCAAGAAAGAATTCTTGAGACGTCTTTGGTGCAAAATGGTGGTTTGTTAAAGCACAGGGACAAGACCTGTGGGCAGAGAGAGCTGCTGCCCCAGAGTTGTGAGGGGTGACTGAGTATATACTATGGGATTGGAGGAATAAGGAAAAAGGGAGGGTTTGAAAGAACTTTCATATGCTAAAGAGGATCTGCAGGATACCTCAGGCCTTGCCATGTCAAGTTAAGGTTGTTTTTCTTTTTAGTAAAACATTAACAGTAAGATAGTTGAGAGCTTCCTGGAGGAATGTCACATTCCTGCTATCACACATCCTTATCAATGAGCTTTAAGTTTAGAAGAAATTTAACTTTATTTACATTTCCCTCTGCCTTAGCCTCCCTCAATTTTATGGAGGGGAGGGTGATGTTAGGGCTTCAGGAACTGAGTTATGGGTCTTTGGAAGTTAGGCTATTGATAAGAAAGTTTCTTCCCTGTAAATCACTAGGACATTTGTAAACGGAGGGAGACTCAGGTCTTGCAGGATTGTGATCTCTACAAGTTAAATATTTGCTTTTCCTTTAGGGCAGCCAGGAATGCCTGAGGAATGTCACATATATCCCATGGGAGGGTTTGTGGGGTGTCAGCCTCTGCTTTGTCCTCAGCTTGTCTTCTGTTCCCTCATCAGTATTAGGGTAGAGTGGACTCTAGCCCAATATGATTGTTATCCTTGCAAAAAGAAAAGAGACACAGATACACATGGAAAAATGCCATGTGATGCTACAGAGGCAGAGGTTGAAGGGCTATAGCAGCAAGGCAAGAATTGGCAACAAATCCCCAGAAGTTAGGAAGATGCACAGAAGGATTCTACTTTATAGGTTTCCGAAAGAGTATGGGTCTGGGGTGCCGAGGTGGCTCAGTCGGTTAAACGTCTGCCTTCGGCTCAGGTCATACTCCCAGGGTCCTGGGATCGAGCCCCACATCGGGTTCCCTGCCCAGTGGGGAGCCTGCTTCTCCCTCTTCCCCTCTGTCTGCTTGTGCTCATGCTGTCTCTCTCAAATAAATAAATAAATAAAATCTTTAAAAAAAAAAAAAAAAAAAGCGTATGGGCCTGTCCATACATTGGTCTCAGACTTCTAGACACAAGAGCTACAAAGCAGTGCATTTCTGTGTTTTAAGCCACCTAGTTTGGATGCTTTGTTACAGTAGCCCTAGGATGCTCATACAGTATGATTGTACAGTGTGTGGCCTTTTGAGTCTGGCTTCTTTCAGTCAACATGTTTTCAAGCTTCATCCAGGATATTACACATATTAGTATTTCTTTTATGTGGCTTATTAGTATTCCGTTTTATGGCTATACCGTATTTTGTTTATCCATTCACCAGCTGATGGATGAACATGGCCTTTTAGACACACTTTTAAATTGCAAACTTGTAATAACGTTAAGTCATATAAAAGAGATATAATAAGGTGTAAAATATCTGAGACTCAAAAAGCAGTGCACGTAAAACTCAATCCTAGCCTCCCTAAGTAGAATTGCTTTGAGGTAAGGCATTTCATTTTATACTCTGTATTTTTACATTACTACAATGGAAACAATACCCGCCATGCTTTTGGAATTGTTTTTAAGTGGGTCTTTTCATAGTTCTCCATAAGTATAGTGCTTCTTTTTTTGTAAGGATTTTATTTATTTCTTTGAGAGAGAGAGAAAACACAGGCAGTGGGACGGGCAGAGGGAGATGGAGAAGCAGGCTCTCCGGTGAGCAGGGAGTCCTACGCGGGCCTCGATCCCAGGACAGCGAGATCATGGCCTGAGCCGAAGGCAGATGCTTAACCGACTGGGCCACCTAGGTGCCCCAAGTCTAGTGCTTCTTAAGCTCAGACTCATCCTACATGTGAACAACAAGCCTAGTTATTCACTTTCCATGGAACTCTATCTTTGCATGCATTCCAGTATGTTGTAGTAGCTTGCTCGTTCCTGTCTCTCCCCTTTAGATTTTGAGAGTATGTACTATGTCTCATCCATTTTTGTTTCCCATTGCATACTTGGCCCCTAGCGAGTTCTCAACAATTATTCCCTGGTCGAGTGGATAAATAGATGAATTAGGCCATTCTGCTTTCTTCCACTGGGAAGATTATCATTCTATCATTTCCCTGAGCATAGCATCACTTGGCAGCAGTACCAAGCCTTAGACCCATATTAAACTAGGAAGGATTAACAGTCAACTTCAAGATGTAAGGGCCTGAGCCACGCTCCCTTATTAACATTTGTGGCTAAAAGAGAATGTTTATAATTAGCTTCATCTCAGAGTTTTCCAGTTTGCTTATTTTTATATTTAGATCAAATATGTTTAGCCTCAGATATACACTTGCTTTTGGAAATTTTAACTTTTTTCCCCAAGTTACCACATTTTAAAGAAATAGTGAATTAATTATCAAGCAAATACATAACTTGTTTTGTAAAACTGATGATTGCCTAGAAATCCAGTATTATATTTGAGAGCAAAAAAAAGGTCTTAAAGACC
>CM052884.1:34659207-34740946 GCA_028534135.1 Potos flavus
AAAAAAAAAAGATTTTATTTATTTATTTGTCAGAGAGAGAGAGAGTACAAGCAGGCAGAGGCAGAGGGAGAAGCAGGCTCCCTGCCGAGCAAGGAGTCCGATGTGGGACTGCATCCCAGAACCCTGGGATCATGACCTGAGCCGAAGGCAGATGCTTAACCGACTGAGCCACCCAGGTGTCCTGCGACAGAGCATTTTTAAGTGATTAAATTTTATAACACAAAATTCAAAAATAATGATGAAGGTAACTTTAGATGGTATACAATTACCACATATGAGTAGATTGAAAAGATTAATAACTGTCCAGATTTGGGTATATACAATGAGATAGAAAAAATGTATGTGATAAATCACATGCATGAAGCAAGGTGATGTAGGGAAGAAAATGATGCTAAGGGATATTGTCTAGAGGATATTTAGGGGCTATGGACTAAAGGTGAAATATAGGAAAAGTCAGCAATTCCAAAGGAAGATGATGCCTAGGATATTAAGTAAGATTATAGTAATAGTTATCTGTAAGTTAAAGAAGTGGGGGCTATGATTTGTTTGAAAAATACAGTAGACTTTGCTTGGCAAAGTGGAGAGAGTAAAATATCCAATGCAAATAACATTTCTCCTGTTAAGCCTTGGGGAATTCCATAAGCAGCACACACACATTTTCAAAGAGCACACAGCACCTCCTATGCCTTTCTGAATACCCCGAATCCTTCCACCTCTGACTGCCTCCGCTGCTACTACTCTACCCCAAGCCACAGCCATCCCTCACCTAGCCATCCCTCACCTGCATCAAACTCCGCATCATTATTTCTGCCTCCATCCTTTCCTGCCTGCTCTCTATCCTCTTCTCAGCAGCCAATTCCTCTCAACCTCTGCCCAGAATCCTCCACAAAAGTTTCTTTGGTCTTCTAATTGAGGATAAAATCCAGTCTCTTTACTATGATCTATAGTATTTCTGACCTCATCACTGATCACTCTTCCTCTTTTCTAATCACAGTGGTGTCTTTGCTCTTCTAACATACCAAATGCATTCCTATATCAAGGTCTTTGTACATTTTATTTCCTCTGTTTCTTCCTGCAGATACATATACATCCTGCTCTCTCATTTCTTTCATGTGTCTCTTCAAATGTCACCATATTAGTATGGCCTGCCCTGAATCCCCTGTATAAAATACTGACATTTAGTTACATTTTATTCCTCTCTCTAGGTTATTTCGTAGCACTCATCATCATTTTACAAACCACGTGTCAGATACTTTTATCCACCCCAATCAGAATAACTAACAGTGCCTGCCATAAAACAACTTCTAATGTTCATTAAGTCATTTCTCTCCACCCAAAGATAGTACATATTATAGGCTAAATATCTGTGTCCTCTCAAAATTCGTATATTGAAGACTTAACCCCTAGTGTGGTATTATTTGGGGGTGGGGTCACTAAAGAAGTAATTAAGTTTAAGTAAGGTCATGAGGATGGGGCCCTGATCTGAAGTATTAGTGTCCATATTAGAAGAAACAGTCCTTTCCCCCCTCCTCCTCCTCATAGTATTCCAAACTCTTCTGCATTCTCTGCCATTAGGTGACCAGTGAAATATGAGACAGGATGGAAGATTAAAAAAGATATTTAAGAGCCATTTCTGAAAGTGGCTTAACTCCTATTAGTCAATATTTAGTAAATGGCTAATACAATGGACTAGTAAGTATTGTCTTCTTGTCTGCCCAGAAACATAGTTTTCTGTCTGCCACAATTCATTAAAATACAGCCTCCTCAAGGATGTGAAATTTGCTTATATCTGCCTTGTTCACAATGTATCCCGAGTAAACAGAACACTGTGTAACAAATATTTGTTCTGATTATCAGTTGAAGCAGAGATGGAATATCATAGAAAGAAAAAGTCATTGTATATTGATCATCAGCTGTGTTTTTGACACAACCCATAACTTAAACATTTTAAATTTTCACCAATCCTGTGCAGGGTTGTCTGCCGAGTCAGTACAAGGGCACACCATCTGAAGCTCTTCTCAAACTACAGAGAAGCTAGGAACTCTATTTCTCTCAATCACCTACCTTTTACAGTCCATGTTATAGTTTGCTAATGAGGGAATCTCACACAATGTTGGAAGGCAGAAGGAAAGAAATGACATTAATCTCCTGGAATGGCTGTAGTCAATTATATAAGAACATGTGATAATCCTATAATAAATTATTTATTTGGGGAATATTTAGGGTAGTTCCGATTTCCTGCATGAACACAGATCGATATCTCTCCTTCCTCTTTGTAAGGGACACATCAGCTATTGTCCCAAGAACTCACTTGCAATTACATTGGATTGATTTTTAGAGAAGGAAGTCCACTGGTTTCCCATGTTAAGGTGGAAGAAAGCTATATTTAAGATTAAAATATGATAAAACTCTCCCTCCTAGAGACTCTCACATTCATTCTCTCCTTTCCTAGGATCCTACATGTGCACACGCATGCACACGTGAACACACACGTGCGTGCACACACACACGTTATTGTTGTGGCTGCCTTGAGTTTGAGGTTTGTTTTGTTTTGGAGAAAGGAGCCAGGCTCCTCTGTGGTCATTTTTGAGTTCTAATCAGATAGTATGGGTATTGATTATCAGTGTCCTATAACGGAGTGAATTATTTGACCCAATAAGAGGAAATTTACTTTGAAGAACCACCTTGACAGTTTCATCTCTCATCCATGATCTCTGGCTTAAATTTAAAAATTGACAGAGATTGTAACCTATCCATTAAGTAATAGAAAGTCCATCTCAAGAAGTCAGTTTAATTGGGATACTCAGATTTTGTATCAACATTTGTTCCCTTGTGATTCCTGACATTGTACTTATGGCACCATAGTGTCTTTTTGCAATGTTACACTGAACTTCATGGAAGTTAACTATGTCACTTAAAACTATACATTCATGTTGGCAGTTTAGTGGAAAGACAATACTCATTCATATCCCTGCTGCCCTTTCCAAAGTCTGAAGTCAAAGAAAGTCCAAGCTGTCATTTAAAAAAAAAAGAGAGAAGAGAAAGCAAAATGAACCAAATGCCGTATTCATAGTAACACTGAAAGAAAAATTTCCTGTATAATTTCAGCTCTGGCTAAAATTAACAACATAGGAAACAACAGATGTTGATGAGGAACCCTCTTGCACTATTGGTGGGAATGCAAGCTGGAGCAGCCACTCTGGAAAACAGTCTGGAGGTTCCTCAAAAAGTTAAAAATAGAACTATGCTGGGGCACCTGGGTGGCTCAGTTGGTTAAGCATCTGACTTCGGCTAAGGTCATGACCTCAGAGTCCTGGGATTGAGCCCCACATTGGGCTCCATGCTTAGTGGGGAATATGCCTTTCCCTCTCCTTCTCTCTCTGCCCCTCCCCCTGTTCATGTTTTCTCTCTCTCTCTCATATAAATAAATAAAATCTTTTTTAAAAAATAGAACTACCTCGTGATCTAGCAATTGCACTATTAGGTATTTACCCAAAGGATACAAAAATATAGATTCAAAGGGGTACATGCACCCCAATGTTTACAGTGGCATTATTAACAATAGCCAAACTATGGGAAGAGCCCAATTATTCATCAGCTGATGAATGGATAAAGAAGATGTGGTATATATAAATACACACACACACACACACACACACACACACACACACAATGGAATATTACTCAGCATCAAAAGAATAAAATTTCGCCATTTGCAGTGATGTGAATGGAGCTAGAGTATATTATGCTAAGTGAAATCAGTCAGAGAAAGACAAATATCATATGATTTCACTTATGTAGTATTTAAGAAACAAAGCAGATGAATGTGGGAAGGGTACAAAAGAGAGACGGGAAGATGGGGAGGCAAACTGTAAGATACTCTTAAGGATAGAGAACAAACTGAGGGTTGATGGAAGGAGGTATGTGGGGGATAGGATGAATTGGTGATGGGTATTAAGGATGGTAGTTGTTATGATGAGCACTGGGTGTTATATGTAAGTGGTGAATCACTAAATTCTACTCCTGAACCCAATAGTACACTATATGTTAGCTAACTAGAATTTAAATAAAAATTTGAAAAAAAATTCAGCTCTGGCTGAAAAGTAACTAAGATGTTTGAAAAAAGTACTAAATATCTATGGTTGTGAATAGTTCTAGAAATGAAGAAAATTATTCTAAACTGTGTCTTATTATATCCAATAGTCTCTCATATTCTTTTTTCCTCAATGGAGATAGATCTTTATGTGGAACCTTATAATAATAATATATATACATATTATTGTATAAAAAATATATATATATATATAATATATATATTCCTCACAACACCAATGACACTTGTGTTTTCCGGTAGTTAAGTTAGTCAAGTATACTTTGATATTATGAATGCAAAAAGTCTACACTTCAGTGGTCTTGTTTTGAAAGCAAAAAGTCAACATATAGACTGCTGGCTTTAGCTCTAACATGTGGAGGGTTTTGACATCATCACTCCTATTTTTATAAGAGAAACCATGACAGACTGAAAACACCTGGCCTTTCTTGGAACCATTAAAGAAACTGGAATTTCTGGGCACTCCTTCCCCAATCTGGAGAAACAGTGAAATCCTGCTTAACTAGAGGAGAAGACAGTAGAGTCATAAACCAGGAGGGACACATAAATGGCAATTTTCATGAGGTGATGGGGAATTAGATGAACTATCTTGAGAGTGAAAAACTCCTGGGGCCACAGTCTAATAGGTATTTCATAAGTTCTGGGGATTTTATCTCCATGAACTCCATCAGGTGGTTATGATGAAGAGTCTAAAACATGCCTTCATGACTGTGGCAGGGAGAGAGAAAGAGAAGACCTTGTGAAATATTTCCATAGCTTTCTCCATACAAAGACCTGTCTCCAGGGTCTTTTCTGACCTGGAGAAAGGGCACTTCTCTCCCTCTATCATTCTATCTTTTCTGTCTAATCTAGGAGTGGGGAGAAGACTAACCACCTGTGAAGATTATAACCCAGAGAAACAAGCCCACTAAAAGACTGAGATTTAGTCATAAAATTGTAGAATGCTGTCCCTTTCTCCCACCTAACCACCACACCAACAGAACACTAGTAAAATAATGGGCATTATAGCTAAAAGATCTCTAAGATGCAAGCTCTGCTTAAGAGGATTTCTTAAGGAATTTTCAAGACACTGGGGGAGAAAAAAAACAAAGACAATTTGGAGAATTCTGAAGAATTTGAAGTCTGGCAGTTCCAGCTATAAAAAATGTTAAACACAGACCAATTCCTAACTATATTAACTTTAATGCTCACATTGAAGGTTTATTTACCTGATTTCCTTTAACCTAATACAGCATGCCCAGATCTCAACCCCAAATGACAAGGCATGTTCAATGGTAAGAAAAAGTCCAAAGAGACAAAACTGTCTCCAGAACCTGACTCAAATATGACACATATTTGGAGTTATCAGATAGGAATTTAAAATAACTGATTACTATGTTAAGGACTCCAATGGAAAAAAGTAGACAACATGCAACAACAACAAAAAAATGAGTGATGTAAGCAAAGACACAGAAACTCTAAGAAAGAATCGAAAAGAAATTTTATAAATAAAAACATTGTAACAGGAAATGAAGAATTTTATTTTTTAAGAATGTTTTTGATGGGTTCATCAGTAGACTAGCAGGACAGAGAGAATAATCAATGCCATTGAAAATATGCTATTAAAAACTTGGAACATCACGGAAAAGAGAAAAACAAGTCAACAAAACCAGAACAGAATACCTAATATTTGTAGATCAGTTTCAAAAGGTATAAAATATTTTTTTACAGGAAGAGAAGAAATAAAGAACTGAAGAACTATTTGAAGTAATGATGGGGAATTTTCCAAAATTAATGACAGATACCAAACCAAAGATTTAGAAAGTGCAGAGAATACCAAGCAGGATAAATACCAAAAATTTATAGCTGTGCATATCATATTCAAAGTATAGAAAAACAAACACAGAAAACCTAGAGAGTAGCCAGAGTAAAACTCTGCCTTACTACAGAGGAACAGGGATGATACCGGCAGATTTATCATCAGACCATGCAAGCAGTAAAAAAGTGGAGGAAAATACTTAAAAAGTATTTTTTGAAAATACTTAAAAAGTATTTTTTTAAAATACTTTTTTAGGGGCACCTAGGTGGCTCAGTCGTTAACCATCTGCCCTCAGCTCAGGTCATGATCCCAGGGTCCTGGGATCGAGCCCCATATCGGGCTCCCTGCTCAGCGGGAAACCTGGTTCTCCCTCTCCCACTTCCTCTGTTTGTGTTCGCTCTCTCACTGTTTCTCTCTCTGTCAAATAAATAAATAAAATCTAAAAAAAAAAAAAAAAAAAAACTTTTAAAAAATCTAGAATTTTTTCTAGAAAAAAAAATCTAGAATTCTATATCTAGCTAAATTATCCTTCTAAACTGTTAGAATATGAAGATTTTCTCAGAGAAACAAAATCTAAGGGAATATATCACCAGCAATCCTGCCTTGAAAAAATTTTCAGTGGAATTCTTTAGAGACAAAGAAAAATTATATAGGCCATAAACTTGGATCTACATAAAGAAGAGAGTTAAGTGAATAATGATGGTAAGGTATTTTTTCATATTTTTACACAAACAATGAATCTTGGAACCCTATATCAAAAATTAATAATGTACTGTATGGTGACTAACATAACATAAAAAATAAAATAAATAAGCATTTATTTATTAAAGTAATAATAACACTGTGTTAGGTAATTATAGCACACAGATAAATGGCAGCAATGACATGAGGGATGAGAGGGGGGAATTAGGCATACTTTCTTATAGAGCACCTGTACACCTAAAGTATTATGTTATTTGAAGGTGGACTTAAATTAGTTAGAAACGTGCATTGCAAACACTATGGAAATCATGAAAAATTTCAAAAAGAAGTCTGGGTATTCTATGAGAAGAGATAAAATGGTACCATATAGGGCACCTGGGTAGCTCAGTGGGTTAAAGCCTCTGCCTTTGGCTCAGGTCATGATCTCAGGGTCCCAGGATCGAGCCCCGCATCGGGCTCTCCGCTCAGCAGGGAGCCTGCTTCCCCCTCTCTCTCTGCCTGCCTCTCTGCCTACTTGTGATCTCTCTCTGTGCGTCAGATAAATAAATAAAATCTTTAAAAAAAAAAAATGGTACCATATAAAATGGTCAATTAAAACCATAGAAGGTAGAAAAAGAAGTGACAAAATAAGGAGCAGACATGGTAGGTGCTGGCATAACCGATAATGGACTTAAAAATGGATGGTCTAAATACACCAATTAAAAAACAGAGACTGACAGAGTCAGTCTTAAAAAAATAAGACCTAAGTACATGTTGTCTATGAGAAATTCTCTTTAAATATAAAGATAATTTAAAAATAAAGATAAGAAATATGTATCATGTTAACATTAATCATAAGAAAAGTAAAGTAGCAATATGAATTTCACACAGAGGAGTTTTCAGAACAGTTATCAAAGAAAATTGTCAAGGAAAGAGAAGGACATTACAAAATGATGAAGGGGTCAATTTTCCAGGGATAAAAAAAAAAAATGAAATATGCCTGCACCTAATAAGAGAGCAAAAACATTTGAAGAAAGGACTGATAGAGCTTCAAAGAGAAATAGGCAAATCCACTCTTATAGTTGGAGAATTCAACACCTTTATTTCAGTAATTGATAAATTAAACAAGCTAAACATAAATAAGGATATTTGGTGACCTGACTGGCCAATTGACATTTATGGAATATTCCATCTAAGAACAGCAAACATATCTTCTCAAGCTCCCACACAGAGCACTCACTAAGAAAAAGCACACTCTGGGCCGTAAAACACATCTTAAATTAAAAAAATAAAGTCATACCTAGTATATCCTCTGAGCACAATAGAATTAACCTAGAAACCAGTACTAGAAAGATATTGAGAGAATGTCCAGTGTTTGGAGATGAAACAACACACTTCTAAATAACAAGTGGTCAAAGAAGAAGTCTTAAGAAAAATTTGAAAATATCTTAACCAAATCAAAATGCAAATAGCACTTATCATAATGTATGAGGATGTGGCAAAATCAGTAATTACACGATATATATAGTGTTAAATATATACATTAGGAAAGCAGACAGATTTAAGGGGCACCTGGGTGGCCTAACAAGGATTGTTAGGTATTCTTGATTAATTGACCCTTCATTATAATGCCCTCTTTATCTCTGGTTATAATTTATTTTTAAAATCTCTTTTCTGGGGCGCCTGGGTGGCCCAGTGGGTTAAAGCCTCTGCCTTCGGCTCAGGTCATGATCTCAGGGTCCTGGGATCGAGCCCCACATCAGGCTCTCTGCTCAGCAGGAAGCCTGCTTCCCCTCTCTCTCTGCCTGCCTCTCTGCTTACTTGTGATCTCTCTCCCTCTGTCAAATAAATAAATAAAATCTTTAAAAAAAAAAAAAAAGAGGACAGATTTAAAACCATTCATCTAATCGTTTACCTAATGACTCTAGGAGAGCGTATAAGCTAAAGCATACAGAAGAAAACAAAAAGTAGAAATCAATGAAATTGAAAAAAAAGAAAAATTTTTTAAAAAAATCAATGAAACCAAATCCATTTCTTTTAAAGGATCAATAAAATTGATAAATTTCTAGCTAGGCTATTCAAGGTGAAAAAGCAATAGACACAAACTACCAATATCAGAAATGAAAGAGCATTATCACTACTGACCCCATGGACATTAAAATGATAAAAAAATAAATAAATAAATAAAAATAAAATAAATAAAATGATAATAAAGGTTTAGTATGAACAACTCCATGCCCTAAAATTTGAAAAACTTACATATAATGGACCAATTGTTTGAAAGACTGAAATGACCAACTAAGCACTCCAAACTGCAATTTCTATCTCCTCCCACTCTTCAAGCCTGTTGAGCTTTATTTGGGCACAACTTCTCTGTGCCGATGACAAGAAATTGTCTTCAGGCAGAAAGCTTAGGTTGATGGTGGGACGTATGTCATTTATTCCCTTCTTTAAGGAACTGCAGGTTTATAAGCCTTGTCTAATTTATGAAATGATTTGTTTTCCATATTATGGCTATTTTTATAGTTGCTTATGGGAGAAAGCTATCCTCATCCCTGTTTTCATCATGGCTGGCTTTGGTACACTTTTAATTTTATCTCTAACACAATCCTGAACTTATATTGCTTATTTACCAAACTCCAGGTTCTCTGTTCATCTACACACAAATCACTCTCGTAATGAAGAACATATAGACCTCTTCGTTTGTTTTCAATTATATCATATTCTTAATACTATATACTTGATTACTCGTAATTCAAACCCTTCTTCTCATGGTGGAAAAATATATTTTAAAAAACAAACTTGAGTGTGCCACATTTATGTAAACAACTGAAACATAAGAGTGTATGGTGGATGTAAATCAAAGTCTCTAACCCTTTTCTCTTCCCATTGAATGGTCCATTAAAAAAAACGATAGGTAAGAAATAAAAATAAATTAAGAAAAAAAGGAGCACTTTGAAAAGGAACACGAACATACTTGTAAATCAGAATCAGTAGAGAATCTTAGTTAGAAAGCATTTTTATGATGGGCCACCTGGGTGGTTCAGTGGTTTAAGTGTCTGCCTTCAGATCAGATCATGATCTCGGGGTCCTGGGATTGAGCCCCATGTCCAGCTCAGTGCACAGTCTGTTTCTCCCTCTCCCTTTGTCCCTCCTCCCTACTCATGCTCTCTCTCTCTCTTGCTTGTTTTCAAATAAAATAATGAAATCTTTTTTTTTTTTTTTAAACCATCTTTATCATGGCCCTTTCCTTACCATCTTTTGGAAAATGTATTTCAGGATGACTACTGTATATGACACATTTCAACTAAATTGGGTTACTTATTAGTTGACAAGTTTGTGTGCCAAGTTTGCAGAGAAAAGGGGAGGAGATGTAGCAGGTAGGAAGGCTCGGAGAGATATTTTTGAGTAATTTTTTGAGTAATTCTCAAGTCATGAGATCCAACACCCAATTTTATAGAAATGTAAGTAAATTGTTATTTAGTGTGTTTCTTTAATCAGTGTCTAAGAAGCATATATTACAAGGTCTAGTGATGCTTCATCTATAGGGCCTTCATTTCTGGTGTGTCTGCCAGCCTTCTGACCCTCCAAAATCCCATTCTATCTTCCTTAATACAATTACTCCATGTTGTTTCCAAGATGTTTACAGTTTAGTAAGTGAAGCTACGGATATACTGGAGCAAGTAGAAAATGTCTATTTATTTTACCCAACTAGATGAAATTTCTCTATAGGATAGTCTCTCCCTTTGAAAAGGATCTGTGAGCTTTTAAGAATTTCAGAAACATGGCCCAATCTCATGTTCAATAATAGCCTGCTTCTGAGTTTGCCTGTCTGTAAGGAATAGGAAGCTTCAGCAGCTGCCTCGGTGCTCTGTGATCATGAGGAACTGCGTCAGACTCCACGCAGCTGTCTGAAGGGCTCTCCCCTAATTATGACCATTGATTGTACTCACCCATCTCTATCGAGAATTCCATTTCCATCTATAGTGCTAACTGCCCTTCTTTCTTTGCTGATTTAAAAAACAGACAGATGTCTGCTCGTGGGCTTGATGGAACTGCCCAATGAATATTTCCCAAGGCTTTTGCCTGGATTCCCCACATATGTGTACCATTTGACAGGGCTTGCTTTCATAGTATTACTACAGTCAGGCCCACGTGTACGCGAGGTTTGCTCACCAGCCTTTTCTTCCATTCACACATTCAAGGAGAAATTTGAGATTGGTTCAGGAGTTGTTTTTACTCTTAACTTTCTTCATTTCACTAATATCTCAACACTTATCAAGAAAATTAATGCTTTCAGAATTTTTCTTCTCAATAAATCTGTTTTAGAAAAATTATATTTAATCTGTGAAATCTATTTTTTCTTGAATAATTGTTTCATCAACACATGTAGAAAGAATATTATAGATGTGCCAGAAATATTAGACACTGAATTTCCATGTCTAGAAGAGACTCTGAGGCCTAGGCAGCACAACTTTGAAGGCAGATTCCACTTATCCAGGTGTGATTTAAGAAATCGAAGAGTGTGCTCCTTCAAATATTCTAATATTGCCATAGCCATATAGAGATACCCTTTGTTAAAGTAAAATTCTGTAAAGAGGATGCTTGCCTGGGTTTCCCACACTAGGCAACAGAATCTTAACTCTTATTGTCAAGTAGTCTCCACCAAAGACATAAATATGGTGAAAACAGTCCCTTGAGGAATTTTTGTGATGTTAAGGAAAATCAAAGTATTTGTCAAGACCTATGAAGCCTTCACAGTAGAATGAGAGATATTTAGTTTATTTACATCAGTATAAAAGAATTAATGTTAGCAGATATTTATGATATTGGCCTTCACCTATGGGAAACTGATCCCTCACTCTCTCATACTCAGCGTGGATGCTAGCATGTTTTTATTTTATCCCAGCCAGTAACCACAGTCAACCCAAGGATAAGCAATGATCCAGGTGGGACAGAATTATTCCCAAGGATTTCTGAAACTGAGAATAAAAATTCTGTCCGTGTCTGGTGGTACAAGCTCTATGATGTGAGATTGGCAACTCAGGAGCCATGATTCCTGCCCTGGGGAGCAGCTGGCCTATGGTGAGAGACTGTGAAGCTAACATATAAAGAGAAATAGAAACGAGAATGAGAGAGAGATAGAAGAGAGACTGGAAGAGAGGGAGAGAGAGCGTGTACTTTGGCGGGCACTTACTCAGTGATTGCATTCATAGTTGCAGCCATGCTCTAGTCTTCCCCGTAGTTGGATGGCATGGATAGTCTTTCAATTACCATCTTTCCATAACTCCCTCTTCTATTATCCATTTTTATTTTCTGCATAGCATCTCTTACTGTCTCACATGCTATTAAATATTTTGTTCAATAATGTATACCCGGTGCCTAGAATGGTGTCTGATATTATGGACACTTAGTACTTAACTGAAAAAATGAAAGAAGGTTTGCCTGATATGAGATATTCCAGTACTCTTAAAAACCTCCCTATAAGCTAGTTCAAATTGGTTCAGATTAGTTCTATTTTATTTGCATGCAAGAGTTTTGATTAATAAACTTAAAAGATTAAGGATACATATCCATTTCTTCTAAGAAACTCCATTTACTAAGGTAAAATTAGGGATTCTCAACCTGTGGGCCAATGGAACTAGAGACATCATTTAGGATAGGCTAGACTATGCTACAAAAAGAAAACAATAATCCTAGTCATTTAAAATAATTAAATTGTATTCCTCATATATACTATGTGCCCAGTGAAAGGCACCAGGAAGATTCTGCTCATCATAACAATTAGGAAAAGAATCTCAACACACGCCTCCAAAGTCACTAGGGTGGAGGGAATAGAGCACGGCAAACTATGCGTTGGCTTCTCATGTTTCTTCCCAAAAGGAACACATTGGCAATCTTACTCACATTTTTTTCCCCAAAAGCAGGACACATTGATCATGCTTAATTTCAAAAGGAGTTGGGAAATACAACCTACCTACCATAGTCCTAAAAGAAATAGAATAGTTTCTGAACAGCAAAAATGAACACCACGTTGAGATTCTATGGAGTTACTTCCAATAATTTGGAACTGTATATGTGTAAGAAGCATTTCTATTAGTACCAAGAGTCAGCATGCTATGACCCATGGGCAAAATCTAGCCTACTGCCTAAATTTATAGTAATGTTTCATTGGAACATAACCACATCCATTCATTTATGTATTTTCTATGCCAGCTTCACACTGCAATGACAGTTACATAGTTTAAACAGAGACCATATGGCCTGCCAACCTTAAAATATTTACTGTAAGTAAATTGTCTGCCTCACGTTGTATATTTTCTGCTATTTTAAAAATTATATTTTGACTAAGAAGTTGTAAGTAAGAAGTAAATTGTCTGCCTTACATTGTATGTTTTCCACTGTTTTAAAATTATATTTTGACTAGGAAGTTGTAAATACTAATTTTTAGTATTTTTTCATTTAATACATTTCCAGAAAATCAGTATGGCAAAATTTTTTCTCATAAAAAGAGTTCTTTATTTCTTAAAAAGAAATAGAAATCAGTAATCACTAGGTATTCTGGAATAACTTGATCTTGGGGTCATGAGTTCAAGCCCCACATTGGGTATAGAGATTATTTAATAAAAAAAATAAATAAAATGGAATAATTTCTGTTCTGTCCTGATACAGATTCTGCTTCTTCTAGAATCTTATGATTATCTTTAATCTTTAAGTGACCCAAAAAGTGATAGAAAAGCCCCTTGCCTCAAATGCCTCTCTTAAGACTAGCAGCTCTGCAGAGCAGGTCTCATCTAAAATGTAACAATTAATACTGAGAATTAACCTTTCCTGACCACAGCACTTGTGAGACAGTGTTTTGAGCATGTTATTTTACTATTTCTTTTCACCTCTTCAAGAGCCTCTGCCTCTACCACCACAGAAATCGTCAGGTACAAGACCCTGGGAAGACAAGTGCAAGTCCCTTTACATGTATTAATATGATCACTGGGAGAAAGTCTCTTTCCCTCTGAGACAGTAAAATTTAGGGACCAGGTAAGCCTGGACCTGTGGTAGGGAATTATCGTAGTCACCAAGAGATGTTCGGACAGGATACCAGAGACTGGGTGGCTTAAACAGCAGACATTTATTTCCCCCAGTTCTGGAGGATGGAAAGACCAAGAATAAGATGCCGGTTGATTCAGTTCATGGTGACAGCTCTCACAGATGGCTGCCTCCTTCCTGCCTTCTCTCTCAGTGAAGAGAGAGAAAGCAAGGTCTCTGGTCTCCTCACATAAGGACACCAACCCCCTCATGAGGATCTCATCTTCAAAACCTCACCTAAACCTAATTACCTTCCAAAGGTACTACTTCCTAGTATCATCATATTGGGGGGTAGGATTTCAGTATAGGAATTTTGGGGGAAAACACAAACAATAGATCTCTAGTAGAGATTTCTTCCCTTAGAGTCTGAGAGAGAATTGAACACAAAGGAAGTCGGCTGCAAATGAAGAGACAGAGGCCATCCTCAATACCTGATTTCGGCAGCAGATCCTGCATATCTGAACCAGGATATTTTATATTGTACAATATTGTACAATAAGAAACTGATTTCATTTCACTCCCAGCTTTTTCATGTCTTTCGAAAATGAAGTATTTCTGGGAAAAGTAAAATGTTGAGACTTGAAAAGAAAGGTATTTCTTATAACTTTTAACTGATTGAAGATTTAAATACTGAGAAGGAAAAAAGCACCTACCTCACTTCAATCCATCTATGAAATGGTTAAATATGAAGTTTTATCATTAAATGCATTAATAGTTTAACATGCCTTAAGATTAAATTTTGGGGGGAAAAAAACTTTTAATTGCTTAACCTGAAACTGAATTAGTTGAAATCATTCCGACTTGGTATAATGGTGATGAAAGAGATGCTTGGAGATATATCAATTTTGCAAGATTTATTGAGAAGATTGCTATGCTTAGAATCAGACAGATCTGCACTCAGTTGCTGGTCAAACTGGGATAAGTTTAATTTCGCACTTAAATTTCTTACTAACTCATGGGAATTCCATATGTACATGTATGTGTATCAGTTCATATAATGCTAAGCCTCAGTTTTCTGTTTGATTAATGTAGATGATATAATGTAAGTACCAGGTTATTATGAAATTTAAATAAAATTTTATATGAGGCACCAACACCATGGTTTGCCTATGGTAGGTATTCAGTGAATTTCTATCTTCTTCATCACTTTCTTTCCAAAGGGCATCACAACATAGTTGTCTACCCCATTTCATTCAAATGTCCTCAACTCTGAAATGTGCTTAGTATTAATCAGAGTTTGTTTACAGTGGCCCTACCACCTCTCTTCGAGACTCTTCATGGTAACCCATTCTTCGTGATGATTAACAGTTTGTTGAGTGGGTTTGCAAGTAGTACCTTAGGGAGGAGATTCTGATATTTTCACAGTTTACAGACTAAGGAAATGAGTTCAGAGAACTCTCTTGATTATGTGATCTGACGCTCATGTTAACTTGGAGGAAAATTGTAGCATTTGTCTTCCTTGTCAATTCCTTTTAAGGTCCTTGGTAAATAATTTCTTCAGATATGACATTGCTGATGTTTTTTGAAGAACGACGACTTGCCTAACTGATTTGTAAATAAATTTCTATTTTTTTTTTTTTTCCACATTCAGCAATGTTTCCTAGCATAATACCTCTCCCCAGGCCTGGAAATTTCTTCTGCTTTTACTTGGTTTGCATTTTTAAAACAATGCATGTGTTTGCAATACATTGAGACCTCTGGCTCAGATAACAACTTTTCCCTTATGCATATGGAAGCAATTAAATTAAAAAAAAAACACACACACATCAAAAAACTCTCTTTACGTGAGAAACTTGAGATTCACACATTTTTCATAAATTCTAAACCATGCTTTTGGTCATTTGTTTTTCACTATTTCTCCATAAGCCATTTCATCCAGTCCATTAATCATGATTTTTAAAAATCTTCTCTGAATTTCCAATGAGTTTGACTTTATCTTTTGATCACGAGGTGTCCAGAACCCAGCTTATATTTCAAGAATAGTGCCAGTTAGCCAATAAAGATGAAATACTTATGACTTAACCCACTGTTTTAATCCATGCCACCCTATAAACATAAAATAATTTTGACTACACGCGTTAAAAGAGTTAAGTATTTTCTTATTTCTGGGAGAAACTGAATCCTAGAGGTTATTCATAAGGTTTTTGATAGAACTTTAGGGGTTCTTTATATTCTAAAACAAAACTTGAAAAATATTTATATTTACCTCATGATAGTGACCCAACATTCTTGATAACAAATTTCCTTTTGTATTAACACATCCCAAATTTGTTCTTAGTCAATGCCTCATTTCTGAAAATCTAAAGTTTCTTCTCTTGCTGATTCATTCATCCTCCTTATAGCCGCAAGAACCCAAGGCCTTCCAGATCACTAAATCCACTATCCTACTAGCTTACAGTAATCTACTAGTCAATTCTAATATCCCTTTCACTTATGGCAATGGTCATTCACTTAACCAAATAGTATTCACTGCAATTCTGATTTTACGATAGACAGATAGATGATAGATAAATAGATATCATGTATAAATAATTTTATTCCAAATATAGAAATACATGTTTAGAATAGAAGTAAATGGATATACACATTTGGACTATATATAAAATGTATATAAGATATAAATGTATATATACTTCGAGTAAAATTTCAGTTGCAGTGGAGACTATTTGACGAAGTGATGATGGCTGCCCTAAGTGCAAGGAAGATTATAGTAGCCTGGCAAGGCAGCGAATGTTGGTAAGAAGAAAGAAGAGCAGAGTGAAAGATTATAATTTTGTGTGTGTGTGTGTGTGTATAAATATACTTTATATATTATATATTTTTTATTATATATATTTGAAAACATATGTTCCAAAATATTGGGAGTGATTATCAATTTTTAATGATCTTATGCTTTCATTATATTTTCAAATATTAATCTCAAAAATATTTTATCTTCATAATAATAAAAAATGTAAATTATATTTCTAAAGTAATGTAAGTTAACATGGACAGCCCCAATAATTGTGTTTCACATGAAAAGACTGTCATCACCTAGAACAGCAATACTTTGATTATATATTGAATAAATATAGCCCAAAAAGTATCAAAGTACAGACCAAATTTATTATCTTACATGGGCGATCATCCATTGAAAACCAAATTTTTATTTATCATTTATGTTATGCCAGTCATGGAGTATGTGTTTAGGATTCTTTGAATCCTTTAGGTATCTCTATACTGATATTTTCCAGGGGTTCAGTCTATGGTAGAAGTCAGGCAAACAGATTAAAATACATGATGAGTACATTATTGTGAGTACATGAGCAGATACATTGTGAGTGTTCGTAGGCATTAATAAAGTGATTTGTAATCCAGAGCATGGATCCTGATTTTGAATCTCTCATGGATGTATACCAACTTTCTGACTAAATTACTAAACAAAACAGGTTGAACAGTGTTGAAAAAGCTAATATAACATTATTCAGTGGACTTACTGAAAATTCATTCTTACCTCTCTCATAGAGTATTTTTCTTGCCTTCTTGTACCATCAAGCAACCTCCAAAATCAGGCTATTTCATAATATTTCATCTAGACTATGTTGTAGGGAAACTCTATTTTTAGCTAGAAGCCTGTTATTGACTGTGAAGAACACATAAATGTATAAGAAAAAAGTTACAATCTCAGAATTTGCAGCTGAGGATAAAAGGAAAATATATCTGTCTGGGTGGGGGAAAGAAAAAAAAAATTAGAGAATCTAAGCTGTAAAATTATGCAGAGCAAACTGCAATTTTGCCACAACATTATAAAATTTGATTTAATCCTGCTACTGAGCTTAAATTCATGTTTTCATTTCCCTATGGAAATACAGTAATTTTAATTTTTGATGTTCATTTTGAGTACTGAGTAGAAAATACACATAGGATGGCAGTCTTCAAAAACAATTTGATCGATGCTCCCAATTGCTAGGTATTTTATCATTTAAAGACTTTCAGGAATCTTCTCTCACTGCCTAAGACCTTTCAAAAATAATTTATTGATTTACCAATTAATATTCTTTTTATGCTGACCTCTATAGCATCCTAAAGCTCTGATACTAATTGCTTAATATTTTGAGGTGCTATTATCTGGCTTAAAAAAAATGATCATAGAATGTTTATCAATGATCTGTCACATTTTTTAAAAAATCATTAATGTCATAAATTCTTCCTTATTGAGATTTAAACAATCGAGTGAATAGATAACTATGTGCTGAATTTTTTATTCTCCCGTCAGTCTACTCTTAATCCTTTTGGACAGACATAAAATACAACACTGGAATATAATTTACTCCCTAACACAGCAAAAGAAAGCCAATCTCTAATCTACAATATACTAGTAAGTGATTTTGGGCTCGCTAGTTAATTTACCTAACCCTCAGTTTCTTCATAAAATGGCAAGACTAATGGATATTTTATAGGTTACTGTATTTACAAGAGTGATAGTTGCAAACTGCTTTACACACTGTCTAGCAAATAGTAATAACCACCCATTAAATATCAGCTTCTTAATTTATCATAACTATTATGACTATTATTTTTAGTTGATTTCTCTGAGTACTTTGTTGGCAGTTTAGAGTAAAACGTATCATGCCAGGCTCAAATACCTAGAGTTTAACATAAAGCAGAAAGAATAAATGATTTATAAAATATAGTAATGAAGAAGTAGCGTGAACATGGAATTATAGATCACATTCCCTTTGTTTCTGCTGGATAAGTAGCAATCATGTGCCCTCCGATAGGGTAGAATTACTGCCAACTAAATTATAGTTGGCAGAGAGCTGCAGCTGCATCCATCCACATCAGAGGGAAGATGCCAAGTGTCAATGAAAGAAATAGACCTCTAGTGGCTAACAATCCCAAGACTTTTCCCCCTACCTTTCTTTAAATCCCACGTCTGCCTCTTGCTCCTTTTAACTTGGCAATGTTATGTGATATCTGTATATGTAAATATTTCTATGTAAATTTATATTTTATCATATATAAATTAGAAATTATTTGATATCAGTCTTCAAAATTAAAGTTTTCCTACTTTAGAAATGGCACCAGTGTGAGGAGAGAAAGGCATGTGTTTGAACTAGTGTTGAAATAGAGAAGTAGTTGATGAATATGGCAGCCTCCACTAAGTAATTTTAACTCTGAAATCACTACAATAAGCATTCATTTTATCAATCTGCTTTAAAGATTTTATTTATTTGACAGAGAGAGAGAGACCACAAGCAGGCAGAGAGGCAGGCAGAGAGAGAGAGAGGAGGAAGCAGGCTCCTTGCTGAGCAGAGAGCCCGCTGCGGGGCTCGATCCCAGGACCCTGAGATCATGACCTGAGCCGAAGGCAGAGGCTTTAACCCACTGAGCCACCCAGGCACCCCTCTAGTATTTTTCTTTCAAGAACAGGGGCATTTAACACCCTCTGTTCCTAAAGCACCCATCTAGAACCCACATCTTTTATAACAGGCCAAGAAATTCATACACTCTTATCTAAATAAAAAATACCAGTCACTTCCAGAATGCAATCCCAGAGGCACTACTTTCCTTATGTGATTGTCTCCTGCAATGGAATTTTGCTTTAAGTGTTTCCATGTGCCTTTACTGTAAGAGTATGTCTGTACCTTTAGAGGGCAATCATATGTTTACACAATAAGTATAGAATTTATAAGATAAATATACTGTACTAGAAGGATATTTCCTCACCAGGAACATGATAATACACCATTGGGAAATGAATGATCACTCCTCAAGGATGCACTTACTCTTCTTGCTTCAGTCATCTTCCAGGTCCCTGTCATTCATTCTTTCCCTCTCTCTATTATTAATCATTCCATTCCATTAATCATTCCATTCCATTTCCATTTAGGAAAATCTATGCGCCATCACTCCACTTCATATACACCTTATCTTGGCCACCAGCCTCCACAGTCACACTTAGACCATTGTCTTAAAAATGTATTTTATGATCTTTGGTGAGTCACAAAATGATGTAAGCATATCATAATCAAAATTTTAGAAACTGGAATTGAATATTCAACTCAATCCTGTAATTGCACTACTGGGTATTTAGCCCAAGAATATGAAGACACTAATTCAAATGGATACATACCATATTGTTTTAGCAACATTATTTACGATAGCCAAATTATGGAATGAAATCTTGCCATTTGCAACGTCACAGATAGAGCTAGAGAGTATAATGCTAAGCAAAATAAGTCAGTCAGAGAAAGACAAATACCATATAATTTCACTTACATGTGGAATTTAAGAAACAAAACAAACAAGCAAAGGCAAAAAAAGAGAGACAAACCAGGAAACAGACTCTTAATCATAGAGAGCAAATTGGTGGTTACCAGAGGGGAGGTGGGTGAGGGGATGGATGATATTGATGATGGGGATTAGAGTGCACTCGCCATGATGAGCACTGAGTAGAATTATTGAATCATGATATTGTACACCTGAAACTAAGATAACATATTGTTATCTTAAGATAAACTTATTGTTATCATATGTTAATAACATATTAATATATATTAACTAACTTGAATTAAGGTAAAAATGTATTCACCTTTGGTGAATCGCAGAATTAATTGAACATATCATAAACAACATTTTCAAAACTGGAATATAGTAGACAGAATATATCTAAAATTTTTTTTTGCTTTGTGAAACTTTTTTATTCATATATATGTGTGTATTTTTAGGTAGTATGTCTCCATGTAAAATATTAAGTTTGAGTGCTATTTCAAGCTAAGCTGTTTGGGATACTCTGTATTTCTTATTTTGCATCACAGTAAAAAATCGTAAACTACTACCCCAGACTTTGTTGCTACTGATAATTACACCACCTTTAAAATCTTTTTTTTAATGTTAATGCTTTTTTTATTCATAGAGTTTATTTTTGGAACAGTCGTAGGTTTACCAAAAGAATTGAATATTTCAGAGAGTTTCCATATACCCACTGTCCATGTGCAATTTATCTTATTACTAACACCTTACATTAGTATGGTACACTTATTGCAATTAAAGAAGCAACATTTATATAATAATTATGCATTATTAACAGTAGTCCATTTTTTATTTAGATTTTAGATTTTATCCACTATCTTTTGTCTATTTCAAGATTCCATCCAGAATACTGCAAAATATTTAGTTATATTTCCTTAAACTCTGCTTGTATGTATCATTCCTCAGACTTTCCTTGTTGATGAGGACTTTGACAGTTTTGAGAAGTAATTGGTATACTATAGGTTATCCTTTTGCTGTATTTTGTTTGATATTTTTCTCATGTTTAGAGCTCTTGTGTTTTTTTGGAGAAAGACCACAGAGGTAAGGAGCTATTATCATTACATCATATCAAGAGTACATACTGTCAACATGATTTATTTTTCTTAATTTTATTGTTTTTTTTAATTTGAGTGTAATTGGCACACGATGTTACGTTAGTTTCAGATATATAACATACTGAGGCAATATCGCTATACATTATGTTGGGCTCACAAGTGTAGCTACCATCTGTCACCATACAACACTATTACAATATCATTGACTATATTCCTTGTGTTGTACCTTTTGTCCCCATGATTTATTCATTCTATACTAGAAACCTGTATATCCCACTCTCCTTTACCTGTTTTTCTCATCCCCACACCACCTTCCCCCTAGCTACCATCAGTTTGTTTTCTGTATTTATAGGTCTGACTCTGATTTTTGTTTGATTATTCATTTGTTTTGTTTTTTTAGATTCCATGTATGAGTGAAATCATTTGGTATTTGTCTTTCTCAGTCTCATTTATACCCTCCGGGTCCATCCATAATACCCTCCAGGTCCATCCATATTGTCCATATGGCAAGTTCTCATTCTTTTTTATGGCTGTATAACATTCCTCTGTGTGTGTGTGTGTACGTACCATACATACCACATTTTCCTTAACTGTTCATTGGTTGATAGATACTAAGTTTGTTCCTGTATCTTGGTTATTGTAAATAATGCTACAATAAACATAGGGGTGAATATAGTTTTTTGAATTAGTGTTTCTGTTTTGGGGGGTGTTAATACTCAGTAGTGGAGTTATCAGATCATATGTATTTCTATTTTTAATTTTTTGAGTAGCCTCCATACCATTTTCCACAGTGTCTGTACCAATTTACACTCCCACCAACAGTGCATGAGAGTTCCTTTTTATCCATATCCTCACCAACACTTGTTATTCTTGTCTTTTTTATTTTAGCCATTCTGACAGATGTAAGGTGATAGCTCATTGTGGTTTTGACTTGCACTTTCCTCATGATAAGTGATGTTGAGCACCTTTTCATGTGTCTGTTAGCCATCTGTATGTCTTCTTTGGAAAAATGTTTATTCAGATCCTCTGTCTATTTTTTAATCAGATTGGTTTTTTCGGTCTTGAGTTGTATAATTTTTTAAATGTATTTTGGATATTAACCCCTTATCAGATATGTCATTTGCAAATATCTTCTCCAATACAGTAGATTGCATTTTTGTTTTGTTGATACTTTCCTTCATTGTGGAAAAGCTTTTTATTTTGATATAGTCCCAATAGTTTATTTTTGCTTTTTTTTCCCTTGCCTTAGAGACATATCCAGGAAAATGTTGCTGTGGCTGATGTCAGAGAACTTACTGCCTATGTTTTCTTCTAGAATTTTTTTTTTGGTTTCAGGTCTCATTTTTAGGTAGGCAGTCCGTTTTGAGTTTATTTTTGTGTATGGTGTTAGAAGGTGGTCCCATTTCGTTTTTTTGCATGTTGCTGTCCGGTTTTCCCAGCACCATTTATAAAGAGCCTATCTTTTCCTCAGTGTATATTCTTGCCTCCTTTCTCATAAATTGACAGTATAAATATAGGTTTATTTCTGGGGTCTCTGTTCTGTCCTATTGATCGGTGTGTTTATTTTTGTGCCACTACCATACTGTCTTGATTACCACAGCTCTGTAATATACTTTAGAATCTAGGGTTGTAATACCTCTGCCTATTTTTTTAAGTTTGCTTTAGCTATTGGGGATCTTTTGGTGTTATGTACAAATTTTAGGATTATTTGTTCTTGTTCTATGAAAAATCCTGTTGCTATTTTAGTAGGGGTTGCATTGAAACTGTAGATTGCTTTGGGTAGTATAGATTTTTTTAATAAGATTAACTCTTCTGCTCTGTGAGTATGGAATTACTCACAGAAGAATTAATTCTTCTGCTCTGTGAGCTTTCCATTTTTTTGTGTGTCATCTTCAATTTCTTTCACAAATGTTCTACAGTTTTCAGAGTACAGATCTTTTTCACTTCCTTGGTTAAGTTGATTCCTACGTATTTTATTATTTTGGTGCAATAGTGAATAAAATTGTTTTCTCAAATTTCTCTTTCTGTCACGTCATTATTATGGTATAGAAATGTTACCAATTTCTGGGTGTTAATTTTTCATTCTTCAAATTTACTAATTCATTTATTAATTGTAGTAGTTTTTTAGTGGTCTTTAGGATTTCATGTATATTGTATCACATCATCTGCAAATAGTGACAGTTTCATTTCTTCCTTACCAATATGGATGCCTCTTATTTCTTTTTCTTGCCTGATTGCTGTGGCTAGGACTTCCAGTTATACCTTGAAGAAAAGCAGTGAGAGTGGACATCCTTGTCTTATTTCTTTTTTTTTTTTTCTAGACTCACAGTCAATTTACTTACAAATATGTACTGTTTCTGCACCATATTTTTTTTATTAACATATATTATTTGCTTCAGGGGTACAGGTCTGTGAATCATCAGTCTTATAGAATTCACAGCACTCACCATAGCATATACCCTCCCCAGTGTCCATAACCCAGCCACCCCATCCCTTCCCCCAACCCCCCAGCAACCCTCAGTTTGTTTCCCGAGATTAAGAATCTCTTCTGGTTTGTCTCCCTCCCCGGTCCCATCTTGTTTCATTTTTTTTCCCTCCCTACCCCCATGACCCCTGCCCTGCCTCTCAAATTCCTCATATCAGAGAGATCATATGATAAGTGTCTTTCTTTGATTGACTTATTTCGCTTAGCATAATACCCTCTAGTTCTATCCATGTTGTTGAAAATGGCAAGATTTCAGGGTTTTGATGGCTGCCTAGTATTCCATTTTATATATATATATATATATATATATATATATATATCACACATCTTCTTTATCCATTCATTTGTTGATGGACATCTAGGCTCTTTCCATAGTTTGGCTATTGTGGACATTGCTGCTATAAACATTCTGGTGCACGTGCCCCTTCGGATCACTACATTTGTATCTTTAGGGTAAATACCAAGTAGTGTGATTGCTGGGTTAGTAGGGTAGCTCTATTTTCAACTTTTTGAGGAACCCCCATACTGTTTTCCAGAGTGGCTGCATGAGCTTGCATTCCCACCAACAGTGTAGGAGGGTTCCCCTTTCTCCACATCCTTGCCAACATCTGTCGTTTCCTCAGGAAAATACAAATCAAAACCACAGTGAGATTCCACCTCACACCAGTCAGAATGCCTTGTCTTATTTCTGATCCTAGAGAAAAAGCTCTCAGCATTTTCACCATTGAGTATGATCCTAGCTGTGTGTTTTTCATATATGGCCTTTATTGTGTTGAAGTATGTTACCTCTAAACCCAATTTATTGAGAGTTTTTATCACGAATGGATGTTGCATTTTGTCAACTGCTTTTTCTGCATCTATTGAGATAATCATATAATTTTTATCTTTCCTTTTGTATGTGTGGTATATCACATTGATAAATGAAATCCCACTTGATCAAGGGGAATGATTTTTTGCAATATATTGTTGAATGTAGTTTGCTAAAATGTTGTTGAGGATTTTTGCATTTATGTTCATCAGAGGTACTGATCTCTAGTTTTCTTTTTTTATGGTATCTTTGGTTTTGATATCAGAGTAATGCTATCCTCAGAGAATGTATTTGGAAGTTTTACTTCCTCACTATGTTTTGGAATAGTTTGTGGAGAATAGCTATCACTTCTTCTTTTAATGTTCAGTAGAATTCACCTATGAATCCATCTGGTCCTGGACTTTTATTTTTTGGTAGTTTTCTGATTATCAGTTCTGTTTCATTACTATTGATTAATTGATTCAGATTTGGTTTTTGTTCCTGATTCAGTTTTAGAAGATTATATGTGTCTAGGAACTTACGATTTTTTTCTAGGTTGTCCAATTTGTTGACATATAATTTTTCATACTATTCTCTTATAATCCTTTATATTTCTGTGGTGTTGTTACTTCTCTTTCATTTCTGACTTTATGCATTTGAGTCCTTTCTTTTTCTTGATGAGTCTGGCTAAGGGTTTATCAATTTTATTTTATTTTTTTTCAAAGAACCAGTTTTTGGTTTCCTTGATCTTTTCCATTGATTTTTAGTTTCTAACTCTTTTATTTCTGTTCTGATATTATTTCCAGCCTCCTGCTCGCCTTGGGCTTTGTTTGCCTTTTTTCTAATTCCCAAAGTGGATGCTTTTAAGCAAGGGGTCCTGGGACTTGCCACACAGTGGGCACTGTGGCAAGACAGCTAAAACTGAGGTACTGAGGTAGGCACAGTCATTGTGGTCCCTGGTGTCTCCATGCAGTGAGTGCCCTGTCAGGACAGCTAAAGCTCAAGTGTGTAAAAGACAGACATTCTGAGGCTCCATGCACAGAGGGCAACTTGGCAGGATAACTGAAGCTGAAGTGAGTATAAGCCGAAGTATTATGGGGCTCTCTGTGGAAAAGGTGCCCTGGCAGGACAGCGGAAGCTTAAATGGGTACAAGCTGGGGTGTCTGGGAGCTCTGCACAGTGAGGGTGCCTTGTCAGGACTGCTGAAGCTGAAGTGGGAGCAAGCCAGAGGAGCCTAAGATTCTCAGGCCAGGGGGTGCCCTGGCCAGGCAACTAGAGTTAAGGCTAGTGTGGGTGAGGGTGTTTCAGGGCACTTCCCACAGGAGGGACCCTGACAAGGTGGCTAGAACTGAGGCAAGCACAGGCCAGGGGTTACCATGGCACTTCATGCAAAGGGCACTCTAGTGTGGTGGCTAGATCCAAAGCAGGTGTCAGCTGTTGGGTCCTGAAGTGCTCTGTGCTGGGTTCCCTAGCAAGATGTCTGAAGTCAAAGTGGTATGAACCTGGAATGTTCCAGGGTGCTTTGCACTTGTGTCACCTTTTATGAAGGCTGGAGCTTGTAGTAACCAATGATGTCCATGTTGTACCACTTTATGGTTGCCATGGTGGGATAGCTAGGGCTGGTGGGGGCTGAGGCCCAGGGCTCACTGAGGCATCAGGCCAGTTAGGGCATTTGGACCCTGCCCTGGTCTGCATTTTCAAGATGAAGCAGGAGCATAAACCATGTGTTCCAGCAGCTCCCCCACCGTTTAGCGTAGTTCTAGGGCTGAATCTTACACCACAGCATTTTTTCTGTGTCCCAGAGCATCCAGGGCTGGTGTGGGCTAGGGACCTGGGGCTCACTGACGCATCAGTCTGGCTATGGCATTTGTACTCTGCTTGAGTCTGCCCTCAAAGTGGAAGGGGAGTGTGTACCCTGTCATTCAGTCCCTCTGACCTGGAGAGAGTTCCAGCAGCTCCTTGCCATTGGGCAGAATTCTAGGGCTGGATTTTTTATAAACTAGCTACTCTGTAAACCACAGTTGTTGTTGTGTTTTTTTTTCCCCCATGCCTGAGGACAAACAAATCTGCTCCCAGTCCCTCAGTACTCTCCATCACCATGCAGGTCCCAGCATCAGGGGTGGGGGTTCCCTTCATTATCACATCTCTGTCTCTCTTGCCATTTTCTTTTGCTGTTCTATCTTTTGTTGTGCAGAAGCTGTTTAGTCAGTCCTCACTTCTTCAGGAGGCATTGCTTTATAAATAGGTATAATTCGATGTGTTTCTTGAAGGAGTTGAGTTCAGGGTCTTCCTATGTCACCATCTTGGACCAGAACGCTAAAATCTTAAGGAAAGGAAGCCTGTGTTTTGAACACAAAATCCTCTTACTCCAAGTGACCTCATTTATACCAACAGAATCTTCATTCCTACAAATTTTAACCATCCATTACTCCATATATAATCACATTTTTTTTTAGTCTACCTTAGCTGCAATTATATATTTATATACTCACTTCTTTGTGCTTATCTTCCACTATATTGATACATTCTCTTATTTCTGCTTACTTTACAAAACTCCAGTTTTGGATAAATCTAACTATTCTCTTAGTCTTATTCTCAAACAGCTTAAAGTGTCTAAGGAAAACATATAGCAAAATGAATGATCAGTCTCACTTCAAATGTATGACTGTTAAGCACCAAGTGGGACCTGAGTATATTCCTCTGGTCAATCCACTCTTCCATTCACTTGGGTGTATATTTCCTCCTGCTTCTTTTTCCAACCTTTCTTAATGCTTTCTTATACTCAAGTTTCTTATTTTCTGGAGACAACAGGAGTTCATATTTCCTTTGAAAGTAGGTAAAAACAAAAACATGATTTCAAATTCCTCAACCACAACATATGTAAATCTACTTCTATTTGTTCCTATATATCTTTCTTCCTTCCATGGATGAAAGTTTATTCTCCTTTCTAAGGTCAGCCCTCCACCAACGAACTGAATTCCAGCATCTCTAATCTACATAAGGAATTGGCTTTCTTGATCTATTCCCAGTCTTTTAAAGACATTTATGTAGTCAACGCTAGCTCATTCCCACTATTTTATTAAAAAATACTTCAGTAAAAGAAATTACTCTTATGCCCTCACACTAAAGAATCTTTTCTTGTCAAGGATCTCAATAATCTCTGTGGTGTCAAATCTAATAGTAACTAACAGGTGTCACGTAATTCAAGTTTTCGACATTTGGCAGTTGTCTATTTTGACATTTTCTTCATTTGGCACCTGAGACATCATACTCTTTTGATTTCTCTCTTACCTAATGGGCACACATTTAAAGTATTTGCTCATCAATTTTATTCTCTTCTGAGGTCCTCAGTGTTAAAATGTCTCAGATGTAAGTTCTCAGACCTCTTAACCATTCTACCGGTAATTTAATCCAGTCTTATACCTTTAAATAACATCATCTATCTGATGATGCCTAGAATTTTACCCCCAGCACTAACTCTTCCATTGGTTCAGTATTCTACCTGACTATTCCAATTGGAAATGAATTAAGCATTTGAAGCTTAACATACAGGGACTGAAGTTCTGTTGTCTCATTCAAAATCTTTGTCTCTCCCCAGTGTTCCTTTTCTCAGTAAATGTCACAGGCTTTAACGATGAACCCAGGGAAAATTTCTCAGTCATTGCCTGAGGTGTACAGAGCAGCAAAAATTTGGAGTTGCCTGATGGCTCACATTCTCAGTTGATGAGAACAAGGCAACATTCTGCCTTCGTATTTCAGCTCTCATACTGGAAACAAGTGTCCTTTTTGTGATCTATTTCGCGCCATATTTTCTGCTTCTTGTGTTTTATGTTGGTGATTTCATGGTTTAAAATGGCCCAAGCCTAGTGCTACAGTGCTGTCCCATGTCTCTATGTGCAGGGAGGCTATGATGTGCCTTATGAAGATGGTATGTGCTAGATGAACTTCATTCAGGCATGCGTTACACTGGCATTGGCCAGTGAGTTCAATGTTAATGAACCAACGATATGTATTAAATAAGGTATCTTTAATCAGAACCACATATAAAAGATTATGTATTGATCAGTTGACAAAAAATGTGACCAGAGGTTCACAGGAACCTACCCCTGTACTTCCCTTAGGAGAAATGATTTGTATTCTCTAATTCAGTGTTCCTAAAGACTTTATGGAATACAGCTATTATGAGTAGTGAGAACCTTGACAGAGTTATAAAAATTAAATAATTTTTTTAAAAATCCATGAGTAAAAATAAATAAATAAATAAATAAAATAAAAAATAAATAAATAAAAATCCATGAGTAAAACTCAAAAGAGAAATTAAACCAATGACTAACTTGTGTCTATTTGGTAGCATATGATACGCAGAGAAACAGGCCATGTGACTTTTAAGCTCCATTATTTAACTGTATATTCCTTAAGGACGAAGAGGCAAAAATACCTTAGACTGTTTTTGGTAATTATATCTTTGAAGGTTATATTTGTACTTTTATTCTAGGACTGCTGTGTGTGTGCACACATAACACACATGCACACACACATGCTATGGGAGGTATCAGGTAACTGCATTGATACCATTAAAAATCAAATCTGGAGTGATTAAAAGGAGAAAAAGTAAAAAAACCAATTAAGCAAAAATTCTGTTGCCTTGACTTTGAAATGAAAGTATCAGTAGCACCTCATTGTATTTTCATCTTTTAAAAAATTACGTGTTTTTAGCCCTGTCCACTAAAATGTCATAGGAATAATGAATAATCCAGGGGCAATGATATCTTCAAATTCTGGATTACGCTCTTCAAATATTATTTCCAGTTAAAAAGGAATTAAAAATCTGTGGGGAAATGGCAAACTCCTAGTCTGCAGCAGGAAGGGTACCTGATAAGCCCGGATTCATTTTGTCATGCCAGTAACATTGGAAGCAATCCAAATTTTGTGTGAAAATGACTCCAGAACCAAACTGAAAAAACTCATTGGTAAAAGACAGGACAGTTTGAGTATCAAGTGTGTTTAAATCTGTAAGTTCTTAATGATTCAAACAAGTAAACATAAACCTCATTGGTCACCTTTACAGGACACTTTAAGAGTCCACAAAAAGAAAGATTTAAACCTTTATCTGAAATAAATAAATAAATAAACCTTTATCTGTACCTCTGTGTAACCAAAGGTTGCTGAAGGGCAGGATCTTTTTATAGACATGTTCTAGCCAAAAATGAAGAAGAAATTTGAATTTTCAGATCAATGGATTTGATAGATATAATTAATGACTATTACAAAATGAGAGAAGTAGACATTGGTTTCACCTGATAGTGATAAATCAAACCATCTGTGAAATAGCCTAGCCAAAAAAAAAAAAAAAAGAGAGAGAGAAAGAAAAAACTCAATCTGTGCCTATCAATCTACAGTATAATTTGAAAATGAGCTGTAATCAGAAAAAGAAAATGGAAAGAAAGGGAGAGAGACAAGGAAAGAGAAAATTGTAAGCTTAGATCAAAAGAGACTCAACAGATACATCAATTAATTGCAATGTATGTATTTTATCAGGTCCTTATTTAAATAAACTGTAAAAATAAATGATAATCTATTTAGACAAAAGTAAACACTAACCAGATTTTGGTGATTTTATTGTTAATTTAGTGGTATTGTGTTAATTTAGTAATATTGTTAATTTTATGGTATTGTGGTTAAAATATTTAAGGAATCCTTATATTTTAGAAATACATTATTTACAGGTAGATAATGACATATCTGGAGTTCACATCAAAGTAATTCATAGGGAGTGGGTGTCAAGCTTTGCTGTGTGTTCAAGTAGTAGAAGGTGGCTGATGATTGAATCAGATTCACTGTAGTGTTTTTTGAAATTTGCATGTATTTCAAAGTTCAGAAAACAAAATTTCTGCTTCAATTTCTTTTTTTAAAAGGTTTTATTTATTTGAGAGAGAGCGCAAGAGAGCTAGGAAGACAGAGAGCGAGCACACAAATGGTGGGGAGGGGCAGTGAGAGGGGGAGAAGCAGACTCCCCACTGAGCAGGGAGCCCACTGTGGGGCTCCATCCCAGGACCCTGGGATCATGTCATGAGCCGAAGGCAGATACTTAACCTACTGAGCCACCCAGGCACTCCTCACTTTCATTTTCAATGTCTTTTCTCTCAAAACATACATATAATCTATCAGTTAATTCTTATCCACCTGACTTTCAGAATTATCCAGAATCTCTCCATTTCTGTCAGCCTTTATCAGTCCTACCAGACCACACATCCATCATCTCTTGCTGAGGCTACGTCCATGGCCTTGAGCAGCCTACCGGCCTTTACTCCTGCCCCTCAATAGTTGTTCTCAAACCAAGAACTTAAGATGTAAGATAGGTTGGGAAGCCTTCTGCTCAAAATTCTCTAAGGGAGTTTGATCACATTTAGAATGAATTCTTTAATATAGCCCTTGGGGACCCTGTCATGGACTGTCTCCACCTCATTTCCTACCACTGTTTTCACTCTCTTTACTTTGACCACAGTCTGATTGTGAAACATCTGCAGCACACTGCAGTCTCGGCTTTGCCCTTGCCCTTGTCTCTGGAACATTCTGCTTCTCACTCTTAGCATGATTGGCCTCCTCCTTGCATCATTCAGCTCTCAATTCAAATGTCACATCCTCAACAATGACCACCTGACAACCCAATCTAGAAGACTACTTTGTAATCTATAACTCTTACTGTGTTTACTCTTTTGTGTCACATATTATTGTCCAGTATTTATTTGTGAGCAAGATCTTTGTTTTGTTTATCTCTGGACTCTAACATCTGGGTTATCATTTGGCACAAAGGGAATGTTCGACAAACATTTGTTGAATAAGTGAATGAATGGACGTTTTTCAAATGACAGCCCATTGATAAAAACTTGCTTAAGTCCTCATTCTATAGCTGGAAGAATATTTGATATTTTACACATATCATCTTATTTAATAGGCACTATACTCATGTGAAACTGTGAAATAGGCACTATAATCATCTTTTTCTAAGTAAAATTGCTGAGGCCTATGGAGTTTAAAAACACAATCACATAGTAAAAAGAAAAACAAAAACAATAGAAGAAAAAATAGCGTAGCACACATTCAAAGCTAGGTCTGAGTAATTCCAAAGCTTTTTCTCTTTTTGCTATATCATTCTACCACATAAAAGTACATCAGCCTGGTGGTGCAGGCTTTCTGAAATAAATATTTCAAGCCTCTGTTATTACAAATGCTAACACTGAGCTTTCTGATCAAATGGAACAAGAAGGTCTGGCTTTACCCCATTAGATATTTGTCTGTTTATTTACCACCGTTGAAATATTATCTTTAAGGCTGGTCTTTTTGGGAGCTGTAAATCTTTGTTTGATATGTCCTTTCTGTAAATCAACAAAAGAAACTAGCATTTACCTGATCCAAAATAATGAAAGTGCAGAAAAATCAATAATGGGAAATGAATAGCTACCCTCAGATTATGTTTTTCAGCAACAACAGCAACAAAGAGGAAAAAAGGTATCGCTCACTAAGATGCCACTATTTTGTACTAATCTGATATTATTAGAATTCACTCTCTGTAGAAAATTGGCCTGCCTCTTCCAGCGTTAACTTGCTGTGAAGATAAAGCCAAGGCTCACATATGTGCATCTTAGATCTTGTAAAATCTGTGGGAGCAAGACAGAAATTCAGACTCCCGGGTTCTTGTCCTACATCGATCTTTTTGCACTTTTAAAGGACAATGATGTTCCAGAGTCTACTTAGTATGGAATATTATGAAAATACAAATAAATAAAGGGCTAAGATAAAGTCCAAAGAACTAAAAAAGCCTGATAATGGGGCAGAGCATAGAGTTGGAGAAGAGGAGGAATGTTTGATAGTTAATTAGTAATTACTGTATGCTTTGACATGTTTCATGGCATTTAATCTTCACAATAATGCTTGTGAATAGTCTTGCTGAGCCCCACTCTATATGTCAGAAACACTGGGAAGTGGATAATTTCATCACACAAGTAAGATTTTCGTTCAGTCTCCAAAATCGCTACTCTCTTGTTCGTCACAGATAATCTGTGGTTGCAGATGAAATTTTGTATTACAAAATCATATGGATTAAGGACACATCATTGCTTTTGTTTCATGATGAAGAGCACATTTTGACACAGCTTGATTCCTCCTGTAAGCAGAGGGTAAGACAGCATTTGTTGAGCGGCAAGTGATTGATGAGAAGACAAGCCTGTGAGAGATAAAGCGGTCCTGGAGCAGGTTTAGGTGTGGTAAATTTACATAAAGCAATGCAGGCCTGACATTTATGAGAGGAGGAGGAAAAGAAGGAGGACTCATTTGGTAAGAAGAGCTTCCAACTGCATGGCAACCCTGAGAAAGCCCAGCCCATGGAAAGTTCTTGAGCAAAGAGCATGTACAGCCATCCTGCTTCAGGCAGAGATGGACTCTCACTAGTACGCTCACCATGTGCAGTTGTTCAGGAACAGTGAGGGAGCATGATGGGGCTTGGGGGTTGGGAGGGGTGGGGGCAGTCACATGCAGACCTCAGTGCAAACACTGTGCCAGGTCCAAAGGAACAGTAGCTGGAGCTTGTCAGCCAGCTCTGTTCCTCAGAGCAAGCCGTCCTTAAGGGAATCTGAGTCGCACACTTCTGGGACCACCAAAGGTCCCCATAAACATATTAATATCTAAGTTCTAAAAATAATAATGGCACTTAATAAAGAGTTTTGTCTTCAGCTTATTGTTCTCCATATTCTATGTGATTTTGCTTATAATTAGGAATTTAAATAGGAGAAGCGAGGCCAGACCATAGAAGCAGGTCTGGTTTACAAGTTCGTCAAGAATGATTAATCAGGCTAGGTTTAAACTTACTTTAACTTCTGTTTTACTATTTGGTCAACATATGAAAAGTGCAAATGATATATACAAGACTAAGGAATCAAGAGAGTGGACCAGATTCCCCATTTCACAATTCCCTAGGTCTCACAAGAGTGTTAATAAATGCTCTTAGCCACTTAGTTGGTCAGAGCCCACTGTCATGGGTCATTAGGCTAAGATAGGAGTCATGTTAACACACATAGGAAAACTCTTACTCTTCTAGACTCATACTTCTTCCTTCTATTACTCCTTGATTAGGCTTACAGAATAGCTACCTACAGCCTAGAAAAGATCGTGACACCCACACATTTCTTCTAGGCCTCTTGTAAGTGCACATTTCTAAATTATCTATCTATAGGATATATTTCCATATCTAAACTTTTCACATAAAACTGAGCTCATCATCTTCCCCCACAATTATTTTCACCCTGTGTTATCCAGTCTTAGAGACACCATCACCCATGCAGTCAGGGAAGATGTGGACACTCATTCTAAGTTTTTCTAAAATGGAATACCTCTACCAGTATATCAAAAGAATCCTGAGAGTATAATGAATCAGAAGGCATTTAATTCTTTCCTTTATGTTCTTGAGGTCTGCACGGAGAACTGCATGCTACATGATGATGGCTATATGGGTGAATATTCAGTGTTTTAAAAAAAAATATTCGATAATACTATATCTTAAATTAACCAACACTATCTTGGAGAGTCGGTTCTACTACTTTTCCACCAGCGTTTGGAACTCAGACATGCCTTGTTCTATGCTGTTACCTTTAAAGGGGGCACTGCTTAACACATATGTAGGTGATATGATAGAAGAACTCATCATTTTTTTATTGGTTAGTATAATTTCATTGTGTCACACACACACACACACGCACACACACACACACACTCATTCCCACTACTTTATCCATTTGGCTGTTGTAAATAATGCTACCATAACATCGAGGTGCATATATCTTTGAATTCATGTTTTTGTTTCCTTTGGGTAAATACCCAGGAGTGGGATTACTGGATCATACGGTATTTCTATTTTTCATTTTTTGAGGAAACTCCATAATGTTTTCCACACTGTTTGTAGCAGTTCGCATTCCTACTAACAGTGCACAAGGGTTCCCTCTTCTCTACATCCTCACCAACACTTATCATTTCTTGTCTTTTTGATTCTAGCCATTCTGACAGGTGTGAGGTGATATCTCATTCTGGTTTTGATTTGCATTTCCCTGATGGTTAGTGGTGTTGAACATCTTTCCATGTGCCTATCGGCCATCCGTATGTCTTCTTTGGAAAAAATGTCTATTCAAGTTTTTGCCCATCTTTAATTGGATTATTAAGGATTTTTTGGTGTTATATAATTCTTTATATATTTTGGATATTAACCCCATTTCCCATAAACTGTTATGTGTTCTATTTCTATTTTCAAAATATTTCTAATTTCCCTTGAGGTATCTTCTTTGAGCTATGACCCATGTATTATTTAGTTTACTGCTATTTAATTAACAAAGAGATGGGCATTTTCCAGATATTTTGTTATTGATTTCTAGATTAACTTCCTTATGTTGAAAGACTATGCTTTCAATAAGTCCCCTTATTTTATATTTATTGATGTGTGTTTTATGACCCAGAGTGTGGTCTATCTTGGTGACTGTTTCATGAGTACTGCAAAATAATATGCATTTTATTTTGTTGGGTGAAATATTCCATAAATTTTAATTAGCTCATCCTTGCAACTTTTCTTCTGTTCATTTCATAGATTACTGACAAAGGAGTATTGAAGTCTCCAAGTGTAATTATAGATTTATCTATTAATATTCTCACTATTAATTTTTCCTTCATGTCTTTTAGAACTCTATGGGCATATGCATTTAGAATTATTATATAATATATGCTTGATGAGTTGGCTATTATTTTCTAATCTTGTCTGTAATAATTTTCTGTATTCTGAAGTTTGCTTTTTTGATATTATAAAGATACTTAAGTTTGTTTGTTTGTTTGTTTTAAATGCTATTGGCATGAAGAGTGCCTGGGTGGTGCAGCTGTTTGAGCATAGGACTCTTGGTTTGGGCTGGCAACATGATCTCAGCGTAGTGAGAGCAAGCCCCACATTGAGCTCCATGGTAAGTGTGGAGTCTGCTTGAGATTCTCTGTCCCTCTTCCTCTGCTGCTCCCACTTGTACTCTCCCGCCCAACTCAGACATAAATAAGTCTTTTCAAAAAAACTAAACTAAAATGCTCTTGGCATTATATATATATATATATATTTTTTTACCATCCTTTCATTCATATCATTATGCTTCAGGTGTATTTCTTGTAGATAATACATAGAAGGATATTTTTCAAAATCAAATTTAGAGGTCTCTGGTTTTTATTTGATATATTTAGATCATTTACCTTTAATGTAATTATTAATAAGTGGGATTTAGGTCTATGAGTTTATTACTTTTCTTTTTGTCCCTTCTGTTTTGTTTTTATTCCTCTGTTTTCTCTTCCTTTTTTTAGAAAAAGTTATTTGGTGGGATACTGGGGTGGCTCAGTCATTTAAGCATCTGCCTTCGGCTCAGGTCATGATCCGAAGGTCTTGGGATCAAGTCCCTCATGGGGCTCCTTGCTCAGCAGGGAGCCAGCTTCTCCCTCTGCCTGCCACTCCCCCTGTTTGTGTTCTCTCTCCCTCTTTCTGACAAATAAATAAATAATCTTTTTAAAAATTTTTTAAGGTTATTTGAGTTATTTTTAGAATTCCATTTTAATATGTCCATAGTCTTTTAAGAAAAAAATTGTTTCTCTAGTGATTACAACATACATATAAAAATTTACCCAAACTACTTATTGTTTAACCTTAAAATAAAGAAATCTCATTAAATATAGGCCTTTACCTTCTTGCATTTTTGATGTTGTCATATATATTACATCAGCTTACCTTGAAATTTACACCAGAAAGCATTATAATTTTAGCTTCCAATAGCCATAAACAATGTAATAAATTTAACAGGCCAAAAAAGGCCTATTTTATTTAACCATGTATGCACATTTTCTTTTGCTCTTCATTTATGAAAGTTCAGTTTTCTTTCTGTTTTTTCATCTGACAAAATATTTGTTCTCAGGCTTGCTTCATTTCTGAAAGATCATTTTGCTAAATGTAAGATTAAGGTAACATTTTTCTTTCTATCATTGTTATCAGTATTTAAAATATAGATGTTCAGCTAAATTTTGGCCTTTATGGTGGAAAATCTGAAGTAATTTGAATCTGTATTCCTTAATAGGATATGTGCTCCTTTTTTCCTAGATATTTACTATATGCATGCAGAAATTTTTATATATAGGATATATCTTATTATATATAGTTTACTTATAATATGTATTTTTCTTTGTGTATGTATTCTGTTTTATCTTTGGTTTCCAGTAGTCTGATTTTGATGTGTCTAGGCGTGGATTTCTTTGAATCTATCCTGTTGAATTCACAGAGTTTATTGAGTTATTAAACAGGTTTTTCACCAAATTTGGGGAGTTTTACATCATTACTTCCTGAAACTTTTTTTTTTTTTAAAGATTTTATATATTTATTAGAGAGAGATCACAAGTAGGCAGAGAGGCAGGCAGAGAGAGAGGGGGAAGCAGGCTCCCTGCTGAGCATAGAGCCCCATGCAGGGCTCGATCCCAGGACCCTGAGATCATGACCTGAGCCGAAGGCAGAGGCTTAACCCCCTGAGCCACTTGGCACCCCTTCCTGAAACGTTTTTTAAAGATTCATTTATTTATTTTAGAGAGAGCATGGGGAAGGACAGAGGAAGAAGGAGGGAGAACTTAAGCAGACTCCATGCTGAGCACAGAACCCGACACACCACTCAGTCTCATGACCCTGAGATCATGACCTGAGCTGAAACCAAGAGTAGATGCTTAACTGACGGCACCACTCAGGCACCCCTGAAGCACTTTTTTGTATACCAGTCTCTCTTTCTTTCTTTCTGGAATGCCAGTGATACCAAAGTCAGTTAGAACTTTTGAAATTACCTGACACTCTCCTCATTCCTTTCAGCTTTTTGTTCTTTCTCTAATTCAGATTGATAATTTCTATTGATCTACTTTCAAGTTCACTGATTCTTTCTTCTATCATTTCCGTTCTGCTTTTGAATCTCTTCAGTGAACTTGATTATTACTATTGTTGTAATTTCAGTTATGGATTTTCACTTGGTTCTTTTTATATATCCTATTGCTTTTCAGAGGAGTTCTGTCTTCCTATTTCAAGAATGCTTTCTCTCTCTTACTTCTCAGAGAAGTTGTAATAGCTATTGTTGTAGTAGCTATTTTAAAAATCTTTTTCCAGAAATTCTAACATTTTTAAAAAATATTTTATTTATTTATTTGACAGATAGAGAGTAGGCAGAGAGGCAGGCAGAGAGAGAGTGGGAAGCAGGCTCCCCGCTGAGTGGAGAGCCCGATGCGGGGCTGGATCTCAGGACCCTGGGATCATGACCTGAGCCGAAGGCAGAGGCTTTAACCCACTGAGCCATCCAGGTGCCCCCAGAAATTCTAACATTTTAATCATAACATTATTGGCATGTGTTCAGTTTTTCCCTCTTGAAAATTGCTTTGATTTTCTGGTTCTTTGTATGTTCAGTAACTTTGTATTCCACCCTATTTATTTTGAATACTATGTTTTGAGACTTTTTCAATGAAAAAAAAAATGTTTTGATAGACTGTATTGTTTTTGTTATAGCAAGTAGTCAACGCTGTTGGATTCAGATCACAATTCCTGACCTGGACTCTGAGCAATCAATCAAATATCACTTTGGTTTTTGTAAAGTTTTTGCAATGCTCTTCTGATTCTCACTGCTTAACCACCTCCTATGTGTCATTCTGGAATATGGGCAATGTTCTTCACTGTAGCTCAAATTTCAAAGTCTTTGTTGGCCTTCTTCCTGTTCGTATCAAACATGTGCAGCTTTCTTGTGGTCCCTGGACTTTATAATGATTTAAAGAATCCCTTTCTCAGGATACCTCTTCTCTATGGCCCTTCCTGGAGGGTAGAGGAGAGTCAAAAGACTTTGTCCTGCTAGGGCAGCTTCCACTGTGCCAGTGAGGAAGGGGTGTTGCCCAATTTTTTAATTAAATATGTTATTTTCACAAGGTAGGTTGAAAGGAGAACTCTAATTTCTATGTATATAACAGTAGTACAATTAAGAACTAAGCTATAGATTTGTGGTAAAATCCTAAAGGAAACTTCCTAGATAGAGGCTTTGAAGAGGGGGACTTCTTATTGTGGAAAAGAATGCCGTTGCCTGGAATGTGAGAATGGGGGTTTTGGGTCAGGAAAGAGGATCAGGTGAACAATAAATTTTCAAAGAATATTTAATATAGAATTAATCAACATAAAGAGGAAAATACTGGATATAGTTGAAGCTATTTTCAAACATGTGAAAGTGATAAATGCAGTGTAGATTAACTGAAATATTTCAAATCCTTTATTTCTTAGTAAAATGAGGCAAACATATGTGAAACACAGAAAAACAGATTTCCAGCGTATTTTAAGAAAGAGTCTTACGTAAATTTGAAATTTTGTGGGAAATTAGCCTACATTGTGAAACCGTAATTTCCCTATCTTGGATGTTTCAGGAAGGTAGTCCAGCAGACACTTGACAACCACCTGACAGAAACTACGTAAACACTCTGACCATAAGACATCAATAAATGGTCAAAATGTCCCTTTTTACTTTAAGAAGCTAGAACAATTTAAACTACCCAAACAAAATCATTTACAAAAAAGATAAAATCCGAAACAAAAGTAATAACTCAAAAGTGTAAAATGTTGGTTAAAGAAATCTTTAAAAAACATAAATTTTCAAGATTTTCAAACTTCAGTTTCATAATATCAAGTGAAAAATGTCCCCACCTAATCCTTTAAATAAGATACAGATAGTATTATCTCTTACAAACCAAACTAAGTTCCATTGGGTTTATGAATAATAAAAAATAGGGCACCTTGCAGGCTAAATTTATGAAAGAAAATAGCTTTCATAATATGCAGATAAACGTATTGATGATTAGCTTAAAGCCTTCTTTAACATTGGTAATTAAGTAATATGTGAGTTAACAGAAGAGTCTGCCCAATTTTTAATACGTAACTAATATTTTAAAAAGCATGCTCATTAACCACTTCATTTTTTTTACTTGACTTGCAAATAAACAAAAATTAGTAATTTGACTTCATTATGCAAACTGTCCTAATTTCTTAAAATTCAAGACCCTTCAGTAAATTCCAAGGCAATACTTAGTATTCCCATGGCATCAATCTCTAAGGTATCTCGCAGAATGCACTTCTTTACACTTTTGCAATCTTCCCTCTTCTAAGATTTATTTGCCACCTAGTAGATGTGCCAGATACTCTGATGGGCACTGGGAGATGAAACTAAGGATAGAGTCACTATCTTCAAGGAATTTATAGTCTAGAATAGATAGATATACAAGTAAGAGTGTAGCAGTCATAATGATAGTTATTTTGGCATTCCTAATATGCAGATTATACTGTGCTGAGGTATTTTTATGTACTTATTTTATATGAGATGATAACAATTACTATGAGTAGGCCCTATATATCTATACTGATTAGAAATTACAGAACTCTCTATAGTGTATTACAATCCTTATCATCTATAATAAGTACTATATAAACATTATTATTGAGCAAAATGAAAGGGCATATGGCAGATTCTAGGTTCACTGCTTTTTGGACCTACCATTCTCTATGGACAAAACAGGAAAGTTAGGATAGTTAAAAACCTGAGTTTTCCACCCTCCCATGCAATTGGGATTCTGTACATGATTTAGGTTCCACCAGTTATATGTGCTTATACAAGCCTGGAAAAGAACTGAATTATTTGAGAAGCATGGCAATAGGCAGAAAATTTCTCTTTTGATAATGTGCATCAGCAGAAGTTGTGTCATTCGAGTGTTGACAGCTTCTCAGTAAAGCACTTGGCTTTCTAATATGACAGCCACCCCATTATGGCACAGGTGGCTTGTAATAGAGCCAGTGGCCATGGGAGCAGTTTATTGGATCTGCAAATCATGGTAGAGGCAGCAGCTCCCTTGACCTTGCTCTGTGCCATGGTTTTGGAAGTTTTCCTGAAAGTTTAGCTGGCAGTCCTTTTCTTCATTTTTTCTGAGAATATTTTAAACGTTTCCTGTGAGCTGTTGATAACGCTTGATAAATTCTTTTTTTCTTAAAGTATCTACAGTGTTTCTAGTGTCTGTATATAAGATTCTGACTAATACTGAGCACTCAGTGCAGCTTGATGGTGAGGAAATAAGAATAAAGAAGAGACTCTGGAAAAGTGACTTCTGGGGTTATCCTTGAAGGATGAATCCAAGAAAAATGGCCATGTGTAGTACCATTGTGTAAAAAGTTCAGATGTGTCAGAAGATGTCACATCCAGCACTATAAGTAGTAGAATTTTCACTGTTGACACAGGATTACCTTGAAGTTTATTTTAGCTACTGAATTCCTCCTGAAAAGATATGCAAAATGTACCATTTAATTAAACTTTTTTCTGTTGGACTAGCATCAAGACTCGACAAGAGATTCTGATCAATGTAGTTATACCTGATTATCTATATGATTAAGGACATGTCTCTTTGACCAAAGCATCTCTAAATGAATGCAGTTTCAAGTCAAAATTTTCTTTTTAGTGTTTTCCTGCCATGAATTGCCATTATACTCGATGTAGATTACCAATAACATTAATGGTTGGCCCAAAAAGATGGCCTCTTCCTTTGTCAACTTGTTTAGACTTGCATTCTAGGTTATTCAATTCTGTTCTTTCTCTTTGAACTATGATTCACTACCAAATTTCACTGTCAGAGTTTAACAGCTTACTTATCTACCCACTTACCTTCCCTAACCTCCGTATCATAAAACCACCTAATAAAATGCCCTCATAGTCATACCATTTTTCCTTTGTGGAAAACATAGCTCAAAGAGTTGAGTAATTTTCCCAGTTCATAGAGTCAGACCAGAGTGAATCTTAACTACTAAGTTACATTGTTACATCAACACCCAGGAGGAAGTCATCTGATGATAGTTGAAGATCCCTGGAGAGAAGTAGCATTTTTAATGTATATATCAGTAGCTAATCTGAATCAAACTGGTTCTTCCTCAATAAACATGTGTTCAGCTAAGGATATGTTACTCCTAAAATACGAGGTATCTGACCAGTAGACTCAACAATTTAACAAATATAATTACATGAATCTACATGAATTTTTATTAAAAATAGCTTTATGATTGAGATGTAATGCAAGATGGGAGGAAGAGCCAAAAGGGAGGGGAAAAGCAATTGTTAGAGAAAAGCCAGTTAAGAGAAACAGAATTTTATATCTGATAGTAATTAACACTGTTTGAAAATACTGAATACTTTTTTACTCACTACTTTCATTTTTTTTCTTTTCAATTCCAAAAGCATTTTTTAAGGAACGTATTATCTCAAATTCAGTGAACACAGATTTATTTTATGATAGTTTAAAAGTAGAAGTAATAATGCGTTCTAGTGCAGCTTCTGGAATAATTTTTAATATCTACTTTTTAATTCCTTTTGCAATGAAGGTAGCCAAGACAAAAATCTTTTATTCGGAGGAGAAAATTATACATAAATATAGGAAGCCTTTTTTAGGATGTGTTATGGAAATTTGGGGTATATTGATAATAGCAACCTTGTTCTTCTATAAAGTTTTCTTGGGACTCACTATCAAAGTAGAACTTGTGACAGGGATAGCTCAGTAGTCTGATTTTGCATTTAAGTTATCATAAATGCAAAACTTTGCTACCTTCTCCTCACAACCAAAAGATGGAAATAGCTCTCTGTCAGATTTCAGGTTATTTGGGGGTTGGATTTACAGGTGGGTGGAATCCCGTGAAGATCTACGTTGACCCACTCTTGCTCTTTTGATTTCCTGCCCCTCTATAGCAAACTTAACCAGATCTGAAAATTAGGCCTCTCTCTCTCTGGCCAGCTTTTTCAGAGCAGGATCAAAAAGCTGAGACAGAGTCACTAATTTCTGTATCCCTTACACAAGTGCCATAAACATATCATACTAGGTCTTAGCTAAAAAGGAAACACTTTTTTGTATATTTTTAATGTGTAAGTAGTAAAGCAGAGCTAGATATAAATTTGCTTTTTTGATTTGTATATTTGTATTGTGGCTTAGAAAATATGTTTTGCAGGTTTATATCTTAAAATAAAATTAAAACAGAAAAATAATTCCTCTTGTATCGTTCAGTTCCTCTCAGCTAACAAACTCATGAAAAATAGATTCATACCGACAGATTCACAATTGCTTAATTTAGAAAAAAAGGTATAACTCTATGTACTCATGGGTTATTTCCTGTGGAGCTCTTCATACTCTGAAACTCTAGCCACACATCAAATTAATTATGTTGAACTGTCGTTTTAGATGATTCCTGTACCAAATTACCTCATCCAATTTTGAAAATGCCATTTCTGTATTATTTTGCATAAATGAAATGCTTAATAATGTGTTTTGTGTGGCAGCTTTTGTCTGACAGTTTCCACACTACAGATTAAAAGAATTGAGGGCTCTTGATCTCATAGAGAAAATTATGAGTTATCATTCCCATTTTGTCTTAAATTACAATATTTTCTTGAACTGTAAATGTAGTGTTTTCCTTTATTCATGCAGGGAGCCTTCCATGAATGTTCATAATTGTTTTTCTAAAAAAAAAATAATAACTCTATTTTGGTTTAATGATGTGCTCCATTCTTTATAAGACAATGCAATGAACTCCAAATGACTCTTCTCATAACCCTATAAGTGAGTAGTAAGCTGTTAACAAGGCAATGAAATCAAATGATTTTAGGTTAAAGTCATGAGCAGTGTTCAAATATGTGCAACTCCTATTCTGTAGGACAAGTTTCTTCTCATAAATACTGGAAACTATACTAATGTTTAGATTTTTATCCCCCAAGGTGCTAATGACATTATACTCTTTGAGGAGTGCAAGTATTATAGATGGTTTCCAACTGGAGGGAGCTAGAGGAACATCCAGTAACTTATGTTAGAACAATATACTTAATAACCTATGGAAATCTCCCAGTGTAGGAGAAAAAAGATGAATATGTATATATATATATATATACACACACACATACATACACACACACACACATCTTTTTATATGTACCTAATATATACATATATATGTAAATCAAATATAAAAACATAAACATATTGGGGTATTTTTTAAAAACCAACCAAGCAGGTACAGTGGTAAAATACATTTGTGCTTGATATTTCAATATAGTCTTAATTAGCTTGGAGTCTTAAATACAGTCAAAACTACAGACTACCTGGGGTGCCTAGGTGGCTCAGTCAGTTAAAGCGACTGCCTTTGGCTCAGGTCATGATCCCAGGGTGCTGGGATCGAATCCCGATGGGGCCCCCTGCTCCTCCCTCTGCCCCTCCCTCATGCTCTCTTCTCTCACTTTCTCTCAAATTAATGAATAAACAAATCTTAAAAAAAAAAAAGAAACCTGTAGATTTCCCACCAGCTGCTGCTCCCACCATCTTCTGTCATGTTGATAACAAAAGTGTCATTGAGAAATCTCCAGGACAATTAAATCTCATGTGCACTCTGAGTATGAATTAAATTGTTTTTTACCTAATAGAGATGGTATTAAAAGTTTTTCTTTTGGTGAATCATGTTTTGACCAACAAGGATGACCAATCAAATGCCTTCCTTCTCACAGTCTTAAGAAAGTAGCCCACAGTTGAACAACATTGAAACAATAGTGACATCTAGCAGCAAACATAGTCAATAAGATATCTCTCACATAAGACTCTTCTAAACCCACCAAAATATGATTAATTCAGAGCTGCCAGCCTTTATTAAAAGTGACAGGTACAATTATTATTTATCAAATATTCCCTTAAATAAATGGCTTTCATAAAGTAACCAAAAACAAATCACATTTGATTTCTGCCTCCCAAACTACAACTCGTTTTAAGCGTTCGGCACAAATGACTTTGATTTTAAGATGCATTTTTACAACAGCTGCTGTTGTATGATTGAATCTATATGCATTGCAGATTAGTTTTAACATGGTGCATCTTAAAAAAATAAAAGCTGCCTCTCTCTAGCATAGTTAACTAGCTGCTTCTAAAATGTAATTTATTTCACTCACATGGCTTGGAAATAAACAAGTTTGATATCTACCTTAGAGAAATGTGATGAAACGGGAAGCACAAATTTAAAGTTAAGATAATTTAAAGTGGAAAAAGAATTTCCTGACTATTGACAGGTATTTAAAGCTAATCTAAGAATTTTATTCCATAGCATAAATGCAGAAAGAATGTTTCTTTTTTCTTTTTTTTTTCCCAAATAAAACTAGGATTTGAACCATATGAATTGCCTACCATCTGAGCAGTTTACTTGGTTTTGATTTTGCATAACTACAGGTATTTTTTCTGATTAGTGTGAGAATCTAATTCAAAGGTGCTTTTCTCCAAGTGGAGAAAAAAGAAGTTCGGAGAGGATCCCTACACTTGTGCCACTAGCTTCTGTTATGATCTCAACACTTTTGTGTAGAAAATCAGACATTGCTGACACTCGGGTGTATGTATTACATAAAAATAGTTTCTAATTGTTTTTGTTATTTCCCCATATTGAGGGGGAAAAATGGAAGAAACCCATTTTTCTGTGTGGCAGCAAAAATTAAACTTTGTTTGTCAGTACCCCATAGATATAGTAAAATATGGTTTATTCTGCACAAATTCACCAAAGTATAATGGATGAAACTGCCAATACAAAAGAACGAAAGGGAAAGCATAAGCATGCCAAGCAATGAAAATACGCCTTGCCTTCTCTTTTTAATACTATTTTAAAAGTCTAGGGGAAATTAAAAGACAGTCTCTTCTTGTCTCTATTCCTTTGTAATTGAACAGCAGCAAATCCATTTGAAGGTTTACATAGCAGTGGGGTTTCTTTTTGTAAATTTCTCAAATGCTGAGACTCTTTTTTTTTTTTTTTTTTTACTGTTGTTTGGTTTTGTGTTGTGTTTTGTTTTTGAGAGGAAAAGCTTATTTCAAATTAACTGAGAAGAAAAGTAGTAAATGAGACTGATTCCAGACTCCAGAAACAGCTCTTAGGGATTTATACAGTCTGTAGAGTAAGGTTGTCTCCCCAGCAAAGCTGACTCTACCTTGATCTATTGTGCATCTCTTCAAAACTAGTCCACACAGATGAGAAACAAAACAGAATACCTGGGGCTGGGGTCATTGGGGGGGGGGGGGGGTTGCAGCTAGTTTCTGAAAGGGAATGGAAGGGGGTAAAGACAAGTAAAAGAAAACAGAAAAACAAATCCGTAGTACATAAGCTGTATTATAGAAAAAGGAGGAGAAGGAGAAAGGGAAGAAGGAGGAAAAGAAGAGGAGAAAGTGCAGGGCACTGAGAAAGAGCAGGACAAAAACATCTAGATTTAATAATGGTGATTTATTAGTGGCTAACATTTTGAGCCCTTAAAGTGGGCTAGGAACTCTTGTATGAATTTTATATTTCCAAACTCCTTTTCTCCTTCTCACAACCCCATCAGATAGGTGCTACTATTAAATCCATCTTAGTAAGAAAGCTGAACTACAGAGAGTTCAATACGTTGCATAAAGATACTCAGCTAATCAGTAATAGAGTTAGGATTGACATGCAAATAGTGCTGTACTGATAATCACTAGATAACAGTGCATTTCAAATGTATTGGCCGTTTTGTGTGTGTCAAGCACTGGGCTAAGCAGGCACACATGTCTAGCTTATGACAACTCTGGGAGGTGAGCATTTATCTCTGTAAGTGAAAAACTGAGGCTTAGAGAAAAAAGCCCCAAATTCCAGTGACTTACCACAATTTCAGAGGCTTATTTTCTTTCTATTACATTCTTAAAAAGAAAGAGTGTTATTTCATGATGCTTTGTTTCTGATAGAGAACTATAATTAAAGAACTGATTGCCACCTATGTGTTTCCTGCTGCTTCCACATAACAATGTATTATTAAAAGGAGATCCTGTGACTAATAGAATTGAGATTTTAGAACCGTATCTTAGCTTTCTCATGCCCTGGCTGCATAGGCCTGGGCAGGTTGGCTAATCATATTAAAAATCAGTTTCCTTAACAAGAAAATTGGAAAGGTTGATATCTTTCTTCTATCATTGCAATAAAAATTCAAGATCATTTCTAAAATGTGCTTATCCGATAGTATGTGCTCAGTAAATGGGAGCTAGTTTGAATTTTTAATCAGTTTATTTATCTGTGCTTTTATTCTAAGGATGACTCTGACTTATGGGAGATCCTCCCAAAAATAATAAAAAGCTCCCAGGAAGAGTATGAGAGCTTCAGACAGACTGGCTGCCTAGTTTTACAGACAAAGATTAGTCCAAGAGAAATGGTACCCATTAATAGCAATTAAAAAAGGCAAGACCTATATAGAGAAAGAAATTATGGGATGTCAGTCAGCTGCATTACATAAATAACAATGTAACTGGACCTAATATCATAGCTGTAGAAAAGGTTTGAAGTATTTCCATGATGCATGCTTTAAAACATTACTCAGTGCATTAGGGTGCATTAGGGTCTCACCTCCAAGTGTATGGTGGCTGGAATTACCTACTCTAAAAATTTCATGAGAACTACTCCTGAATGTGCTATTTGGCAGTTTGGTGTTTTTTTTTTTTTTTTTTTCTTTTGCCCTCTAACCACAACTGAATTATCTCTTCTAAAAATCACACCTCCAACTATTAGGCATCAGTGAGACCCAGATTCAGAATATAGTGGGAGCCCACTTGACAGCAGGAATCACATTAAAGAAAACCTTTTAATCGTAAGAATCCATTTAAACTGTGTCCCCCAAGGGAAGGGGCACAAGGCCCATTGCTTAACAAAATTAAAATAAGATTGAGCAAAGGGCTGCAACTTATCTTCAGGGGATCATTCTATAAAAACGATGGTAGTCATAGGTATTGGTTTTTATGGGACAATCTTGTTTCTTAAAATTTCATTCTTTTCAATTCAATTCAAGCCTGTTAAATGCATGACTAAAGTGATTTAATTTCTATATATTTTTTAAGGCTTTCAAGGCAAATTAGTTTATAAATTAAAAAAATTATATCTGATCACATATCCTGATTTTAAGATTATAATATTGTCAACACATATGGAAAACTAGTCCCATGATAGGACATTTCCATATATAATTATTTGATTTTGATTTTGGTCAGAAAACAGAAAGAAAATAATGTTTATACTCAGTTCTTTATGATAAGTCCAGGGAGAAGTGTTCAAAATATTTGTTGTTTATACTGCTTGGAAACATACATGCTCTTGCTTTTATAATTTATACTCATATTTGGAAAGTTGTTTATTGTTCAATTGTCAGAGATTATTAAACCAATTCAGAATTAAATTCATGTCTCAAATGTAGAAACTGAAATGAAACTGTACAGTGAGGTTTTTCTCTTTCTACTTTAGTATGGATATTTTCTTAGAAACATTAAATCACAACCCTAGAATGCCTGAACCTAGAGCTTTCTTTCCATGTTCAGGTTGAAAAATGTTTTAACAAGAACTCGTCTTTGTTCTTTTAGTTTCTAAACCCAACATAATTTTATTTTTATTTTTACAGTTTTGAATAAAGAAAACTCAAAACAAACTGAGCATATAAAATATCTTGGGTAGATACACTTAAAATGAGATGCACCCTTACAACAAATTTGTGAGTGTACATTACAATGTTGCTAACTATCGGCACTATGTTGTCCAGCAGATCTCTAGAGTTGATTCTTCATTCATTCATTCATTATTGTATTACTGAAACTTTATACCCACAGAAATACTCCCCATTTCCCCTCCCCTACCCCCTAGCAAAGACTTTCTATTCCATGAGTTTGACTATTTTAGATATCTCATGGAAGTGAAATCGTGCAGTATTCATTCTTCTGTGACTGACTTATTTCTCTTAATGTAATGTTCTCAAGTTTCATCCATATTGTTGCAAATGACAGGATTTCCTTCTTTTTTAAAGCCAATATAAAATATTCCTATATTCCCCACAAGCAATGTGGGTACCTCACAGGGAATCTAAATAAATGTTATAATTAATTCGTATTCTTAATCATATGTTGGTCAGTGTGGAGTCTACAGAACATCCACTGCTTCTAAATCAAGTATAAGACTTGATTTTTTATTTTTTTTTTACAATTTTTTCCCCATAGAAAGGCATAATTATCCAGTCATTCTTAGTAGAGCTCATTTTGATTGACAAATGTGACAATAAAACTCACTTTAATGGGCAGGTACCAGTTACTCAATAACTGTTTTGGTGGAGAAGTCTCATGGAGATAAAGGAGATTCCTCCCTTTCCTCAACCAAAGAATGTAATATCCTTCAGCACTCTAATAAACTAAAAACACAAGCAATTATACACCACCTTATCTGTGAAATTTGTTATATATTTTTTCTCCTAAAAAAAATTGAGGTGAATGTGTAGTGAATTGAAAGTTTGAGATAAATTCTTGACCCTTAAGATTATCTGCGTGAAGCTATCCCTCCAGGTTAGAACAAATCAAATGATCTCAGGCAGGTGGAGCTCTGGGAAAAGTCTTCTGCCTTCACTTACTAAACTATTTTAATGTTCATTCTGCTTCCCCATAATCATATGGCATTAATCAATTGTAAAGCATTTTGGTTAAAATGAATCAGATAGGAGACTTCTTATAACATCCTTTTCTCATTATGAGGGGAAGATGAGTTGCAAACAGGAAAGAGAGAGATACTGACTCGCCAACATAGAGGTCAGGAGTGTTGAATTCATAAGACAAAAAGCAGAAAATAATTGTACAGAATTAAAGAGTGAAAGAGTGGGAAGAAAATAAATAGTGGGATCAGACAGATACAGGTATAAATAGATTTAAATGCCCATATTGCCACCTGCTAGCTGTATGATCTTGGAAACAAAATTTTCAAGCTTCTGATCCCCCCTCCGAAAGAATGTACCTAACATCAACTTACTAAGGATGTTTTCTGAGGACTAAAATTTTAACAGCACAACCATATTACAGAGCACTTGAAAAAAATCAAACCAGTTATGTTTGCTTTGTTCAACCCTTTTTCGTTATAGAGCTTGCAATCATTTTAGAAGAAATTAAAACTTTTAGAACTACCCCTCGGACTATATTCCCAATTTCCAAGTCATCACTTTTGGACCATCTGTGTATCTTGCTTCAGGGAACTATTTCTTCTACCCGGATCTAAGGACCACCCTATTCCACTCATCTCTTCTCCTGGCTAATTGTTTCTGTTTTCTCAATGTAAATGTTACCTCCTCAAAGACCATTTTTCCATTGACCAGCTCACTATCTAGATAAATTTAATTTCTCAGCCACAGGTCTTACAATAACCTGTATTTTATCTTCTCTATTTATAGTTTCTTCATTCATTCATCTGTATGTGCTGGGCATTTGCTATAATTATGCTTGTAATTTCTTGTTTAATGTCACCTCCCAGCCATTGTATACTCCTGGACAGGCTATTTAGAATACTCCCCCTTATACCTTAACATCAAGTGTGATGCTTGCAACATAGGAGGATTCAATAAATATTTGTTGAATGCTCATGGATGTTGAATATGTCAAATCTATAAAACAGAATTCTAGGATCATTGTGTTATTTTAAATTATTTAACACCGTTATATCTAGTGTCTGATAATAGTTAAAGGATCTATGGAAAATAATCTAGGGACAATTAGAATTATAATTTATTCCAAATAAAGTACTCAGAGATTAAGTGAACATTCTCAGGATATTTTTGACCAAGAGAAGTCTGTTTTTCTCTCTCTTACTGTTGTGTGTGTGTGTGTGTCTCTCTCTCTCACAGATATACACACACACGTTGCGTGCATACACACATACATATTACACAGAGAAAAGTATTAAGAGTATCTATTTGGGGATAGATAATCATTTCAGCCTTCACTTATGTACATATGTGTAATTTGCATCATCTAGAAGGTAACTAAAAGGGGATGAGCAATATGTTGTAATTTGTCTGAATTACGTATTAGAGAAACCCATTTAGTGAAGATCCATACTTTGTCCTATCGTAATTTGACTCATATATGACATTCATGGCTTATAGGCCATTTTGCACAGCCCCAGTCTCTTCTCCTTTCTTTATTTTTCTAAAGAAAAAAAAATTACAGTATTTAAAGTGGTACAATGGAGAAATGAGAGGAACTCCATTTCACATATTTAAATTCTGCCTACTCTATTCTAGCAGCCTTCTCACTCTTAGAGATCATTATAAAACATCTTGGCCTTAGGCAAATAAGGATAAATCTAATATTGTTAAATCACTTGTTTATCTATCCAGAAGATAACCCCCAAATCCCAGATTGTGAGAAAATTGGCAGACAAACTTAATAAGCACTTGCTTTGTAAGCAACCCATAGAAAAACTTTTCTCAATGTTAAATTACCTTAATAAAGAATCTGGACAGTCTCATCCTTAAATTCATAAGATTATTTGATACAGGTGCTATTAGTGTAAAAATCACTAATAAATTTCTAGACAATTAACCATCTTAGAATGTAGTTCAGTCCACTCAAAAATCTATCTGCTTTAATTTTGTGGGTTTCTATCTTTTGGATTTGTGTTCAGCCTTTAAATAGGCATTCATTTCTCACAATTAAACTTTGATGTTTCACCTTCCTTACCTACGGCTAGTGTTTTGTCCATGAAGCCTATTGACAACTCCAGTAAATTATAAGTTTGCTGCCTGTTTCCACGGTGAGGTAGCATAGGAAAAATACTGGAACTTTTAACTAAATAAAATGAAGCAAATATTATTGGTAACTCAAGAAGTGTGAGGAGGCATTTTTGGAAGTACAAAATGTCCTTAAAGTTGCTCATCATGAGTAACAGCAGCTAATATGCTCAACATTCAGGTTGGTGTTTAAATTATTTAGAAGTAAGAATTAGCAACCCGTGAACAAATAGTCCAGAGGCATAAGTTGCTGAAAGCAAGGCTAATTATTAAACGCTTTCTAGGGTAGCATGTCAGAAGATCAGTTTTAGTTTTAAATACAGAAAACTGTTGGCAAACTACTATACAAGTAAAATCACTATGAAAGTCCTCAGTTTGAATATTAGGAATTGTGTCATAGTAAATGAGCCGTTTTACAGAATATGAGAATGCCGTTTCACACTGCAGAGAAAGATTTCCTTTACTGTATAAGATGCCACCCTTATAGTACAGCAGAGTTTTAAAATCATCCTTTGAAGCCATTATGGATTTAGGCTAATGAATCATTGAATAACTGTGCCAGGCTCAGTTACTTTCACAACACAGCTGGTTTTAAAAAAGCATTCAGCCACCACACACTTTAATCTGTATTCAACAGAAACTGTATGCAAAATTACTGGTGAAGACGAGGATATATATTACAGAAGGAGGGTGGAAAAGTAACTTTACAATGGAGAAACTGACAAACACTACCTCAGATAGGTGATGAAGATCAACATTAACAGTGATAGCTCACATTTATAGTAGGTATCCTTGACGTAATGTGATCCCAATGGCACTTTGCCTCTGTGGTCTTTCTCCCCAAAACACATAACCTCAATATAATCATGATGAAAGCATCAGAAAAGTCCCTAGTGAGAGATTTAAAAAAAAAAAAAGCTAATAATCCTCAAAACTGTCAAAATCATCAAAAGCAAGGTTAGTCTTGAAACCATGACATCCAAGAATAGCCTAAGAAGACATAGCTACTAAATGTAATATGGGATCCTGGTGGGATTCTGGAACAGAAAAAGAGGACATTCGATAAAAGCTAAGAAAACTTGAATAATGCTTGGACTTTCATTAAGAATACATAAAATTAAAAAAAAAAGAATACATAAAATTTGTTCATTAATTGTGACAAATATACTATATTAATATATGATGTCAACGATAGGGGAAACTGGGTGCTGGATCTATGGGAACTCTCTGTACTATCTTTGCCAATTTTCGGTACATCTAAAATTCTTCTAAACAGTCAAGTTAATTTTTAAATATATCATACAATGCCCTTGAATATAAATAGCAGGAAGATGCTGAAAGCAAAATGGCATGTGTGGAAGGTGAATCTGAAGAGTCCTAGAACACAGGCAGAACTAGAAAGTTTTATCTTCTTCACAATGCTTAATGAAGAAAATTCAGCTCAGATTTTATATTGCCAACAAAAAATAATTATTTGAGAATATCCTGGTATACATTATAGAATAAATTATGTCAGATAGATACATAGGCTAGGTAGGCTTATGTGTATATGTGTGTTTGTGTATACACATATACATATAACACAGATATACATGTATATATATATGTATGTTGAAGAATAAACAAAACTGACCCAGTAAATATCTAGAACTATTGCTTTGAACAATAATAATGCTTGAGATTTAGCACTAAAATCAACTTAATTTTTTAATCCATTCTTAAGTTTACTTATTTTGGATAACTATTTCTTTTATAGACTCCGGATACAAATTTTGGCAACCCCATGACTTGTCTAGTTCATCTTATGAAATAAAACACATTATGGTCATTTCAAGTCACAGTTTCAATTCATTACTTCTATTATAGATGTAATAAGCCAAATACACTTGGGCACACCAAAAGCTCTATCACTACATGCTCTGGAGTCCTTTTTCATGAAAGTCTTCTGATGCCTTTGGATTTGAGGTATAATGCTTCACATTTCCCTCTTGGAGTAGTTAGTTGGATTCATGAAAAGCTCTCTCTAAAGAAAATTTTAATAAAAATTGTCACCAGCTTTTTCAATACTGAATCTTTTTGTACACTCCATGTAATTGAGGATTAAGAGTAGTAAATCATAAAGAACTACGTTTTGAGAATTCTCTTTGTAATTACTGCATATGGTCCAATGCCTCTTTTAAAAAATCTGATATGAATTTTCTTTTTATGTGCCAACCAAAACTTCCACTTTAAGATCCTGTTATACATATGTGTGTATTACCGTATAAATAACTTACAAGAAAATATCTATAGTGAATTCTAGACTGAACAACAAACACTTATAGTGAATAAATGTAGAGATAACAGATATTCTCAAAGTGTGATCCCAGAAACAATGGCAATAATATGACATGGGAATAGGGTCGCCAAATGAAATGCAGGGTACCCATTTCAGTATGAACGCAGATAAACAATGAGTATTTTTTTTTTTTTAGTATAAGTGTGTCCTAAATACTGCATGAAGCATAAAAAATATTATTTTTTTATTCATCTAAAATTCAACTTAACTGCATTTGTATTCGCTAATTCTGGTAATGTTACTTGAGAACTTGTTAGACATGCAGATCCAGGTCATACCCCAAACGTACTGAATCAGGTATTCTAGGACTGGATTCCAGAGTTTCTGTTTTAAAAAGCTCCATAGCTCTGATGTGTACTAAAGTTTGAGAACCATCACTCCAGGCTATTATGAATCTCTTGGCCAGAAATCTTAGTGCTACTCCCAATCTCATCCATCTTTCACAAGCTAGCAGTAGACTCACTCTTGTCAAGCACCTGCATTAATGAGAAATATACCTGGCAGTAAAATTAGTGTACTTCTTACCCTAGAAAAGGAATCTGAAATGAAAAGGAATCTGAAATGAATGATGTGCTAGATATAGGTCCCACTGGATTTTAGGTTTCCTACTTGTGATTCATGGTGCAGGGGACATTTTGCCTCTGTCCCTGATTCCTGGTTTCTAGACTAGTTTCCAGTTAAAATGAGAGTAGTTCATGCCAGATCCCTCTGCTAAAATGTTCTCATGTTTACAGTCCCTAGAATTCAGTGGTATGCATCTTCTGAATTCACAGCTACCCAAATATTGTTGAGAAAGACTGCCACATAGAAATTCTGCTATTGTGTAACTTTGTTCTTAATTTGGATCCTTAGAATATGGTGTTTCACCTCAGATGGGTAATATAGACAGTTGCCTGCTCACAGGGAGCCTCCTTTATCTCTTTCAGTCCTCTTTCCTACTCTGGAATCCACTATAGAAAATATGCCTCACCTTCGTCTCTTTTATGGCAAGGTCTGAGTCCCACTGTCTACAACGACACACACTTCAGTTCATAAGTTATCAAATATTCTGACTTAACCACAGCAACTCATCAACTGTATTTCTCTTCCCTTACCAATTTCTGAGGCTAATTGCTATTGAACAAATCTTTACTAATGCAGGAAATTGAGGAGGTATGGCTCTCCATAAATATAAATGCATTCCACTCATACACTCTGAAAAATGCTTTCTGTTTAAGATCAAGGAAAGAAAGAACATTTATTGAATGTTGACTACGTGCCAAGAACTACATGTGATGCTTTACATATTTATCTCAATATTGGAATCTTTTTTTTTTCTTTCTTACCACTCTTTTCCATTGCTTGAAACCATTTAATTTGCAGAATGGTGTTTTTAGGCCTGAAGTGATTAGAAAGGACAGAGAAAACCATGTAGATCTCATTGAAATGATAAGGGAAAATGAAAAATGGATTCCTAAGAACTGAAGAATGATATATATATTCTTTTTTTCTTTGAGTTTAACAGTGCCTAGTTTAAGAAAAGCACAAATAAAAGAACCCATATAGTATCTTTTTGTCTTGCATGGAGACAGAAACAAAGAGAAAGTGAGAAAACTAAAAATGAGAGAGAATAAAATATAGGAGTAAAGGTGTGATTGTTGGAGGTTCAAGCAAAACGTATTTTGGTCTCAAGGTAAACCAGTAGGTGGGCACTGTGACAGCTTGGCTGTATAATGTTTATATTATCCTATTATTGACTCAAATAGTTTGAGAAGCATAGGAATTCTACCACTAATTAAAATTGAGATGCAAAGTATGATCACATTATTATTAGACAAATTGTATGTTTCTACCCTTTAAGAAGGAGTATATGAGATTAATTTTAAGCAATACATTATTATTAGAACTGCTACCAGGCTGAGAGCATATGCTCTGAAGTGGCAAACATGTTTCCATTAGCCACTTAGAGGAGGTTGGTAACCACTGAACCCAGGGCCTCCTGGGGCATAGTTAGGCTTCAGGACGTATCTGCTAAAGGCATAAAAAATTAGGAAATTGTTTTTTATAAAACACCATGCCTCGGCTTGCTTGCATTTTTTTCCGTTTTTCATATACTTTTGCTGTTGTTGTTCAGAACAGTAGTTGGGTTAATAGTATGTATGCATCAGTGAATCATGGAAGACTTGTTACAAGAAAGATTGTTGGCCTCCACCACCAAAGTTTATCATTCACTGGTCTTAGGGGTCTGGCTTGAGAACTTGAACTTACAACAATTCCTAGGTCAAACTGATGCTGCTAGTCTGAGACTGCACTTTGAGGACTGTTGGTTTATGTCTTTAATAAGTCCCCTGTATTCTTTCCATCCATGGAATCAGGTGAAGGAAGAAATTCAGAGGAAGAGGGGAGAAAAGAAAAAAGAAAGAACCCAACAGTCTTTTTTTTTTTAATATTTTATTTATTTATTTGACAGAGAGATATCACAAGTAGGCAGAGAGGCAGGCAGAGAGAGAGGGGGAAGCAGGCTCCCCACCGAGCAGAGAGCCCGATGTGGGGCTCGATCCCAGGACCCTGAGATCATGACCTGAGCCGAAGGCAGAGGCTTTAACCCACTGAGCCACCCAGGCGCCCCTCCAACAGTCTTTAAAACTGACAAGCACCCCAGGTTAAAGTATGCTCCTTTGTGATAAAATGCAGCTTTTTGAAAAAGCTTTATATGAGCTGTTGTATTAAAACTTCAATTGCCTATGACATGTGGATTCATTCATTTAAAAACTATCTCTGAAGTTCTTGCAAGATTGGATACACTATAAGCAGCACATACAGATAAAAGAGCACCAGAAAATAAGATAATGTTTCCGCTCTTAAGAAAGATACAGTACAGTGTGGCTTAAGCATAGCAGTTAGATTTTATCTCATGAGCAAACACCACCTGATTTACAGTAGAGTCCTGGCGTGCTAGGCTGGGAAGAAATCTGATTTCAAGTTTCTGCTATCCAATATTGTAGCCATTAGGCACATGTGGCTTTTTAAATATGAATTAATTAAAATTAATTACTTAATTAAAATCAATTAAAATTTAAAATAATTTTCTCAGTCACATCAGCCACTTTTCAAGTACTCGAGAGCTGCATATGTGTTGTCTCCTGTATTGGGAGTGCAGAATATAGGACATTTCCATCCCTGCACAATGTCTGATTGGTGAGCTCTGTTCTAGGTGAGGAAGAAAGAGGCAGTCAGGATTACAGAAATTCTCTTCACAAAAACCTACCGAAAAACAATAGTCGGCAGGCAGACGTTTTCCAAAGAAATGCGCCTACATGGCAGCTTTGTTAAAGAGATTTAGAAAGCTCAACAGGACTTTAAAAAATCATTATGGGGTGCCTGGGTTGCTCACTCGGTTAACTATTAATTTCTGACTCTTACTTTCAGCTCAGGTCATGATCTCAGGGTTGTGAGATCAAACCGCATATCAGGCTCCACACTTGTATGGAGCCTGCTTAAGATTCTGTCCCTCCCTCTCCCTCTGCCCCTCCCCCTCCACATGCTCCTGAGCTCTCTCTCTCTCTCTCTCTCTCTCTCTCCCCCCCCCCCTCTCCCTCTCTCCCTCTCTTTCACTCTCCCTCTGCCCCTCATCCCCTCTGGGAAAAAAAAAAAAGAATTGCCAAAAAAAAGAAAGACCGTGTGTAGACATAGCACTAAATATGTTCAATAAAACTCTCCAAATTGGAGAGAAGTTGACCAAGGTCATGAGTAGGGAGCTCACAGCTGCAGAAAGACCCTCAAACTCAAAGAAACTCCTGCACCTCAGACTCTCAGCAGGGGCAGCACTTAGCAGTCTAGAAGAAACCTAAGAGCAAAGGCTGAATACCAACACAGAACTAATTATCTTGAAAATAAATAGGTACCAAGTACTAAGTATGAGGGAGAGAGAAGGAAGGATGGAAGGAAGGGAGGGACAAAGGGGGGAAGGAGGGAGGGAGGAAGAAAAAGAAGAGAAGGAGAAAAAAAGAATCATTTCCGGGTTTCTGAGCTATTATCATTTCTTATAGAATAGTTCTTTGCTATGCAGAACTGTTTAGAACATTATAAGATGTTTTGAATTTCTGGGTTTGGGTTACTAAATGCCAGTAGCATTCCAGTCATTGAGAAAAATCAGAAATGCCCCTCAAAATTTCCAGAAATCCTTCTATGAAGGCATTAGTACTTTTCTAGATGAGAACCCCCAAGAAGTCTGTGACAGTACTTAAGTTTTCCATTTCATCTGGGTTGTTTAGAAATGCATTCTGAGAAATAGTTAAGACAAAGCAAACTGCATATGGAGTAATATCTGATGCAAACAGAAAATTCTGCTTAGAATGTGTGTCATTAAAGATGGAAGAAGAGGGAAGGGAGATACATCTCAGTAACATTGCAGAAGAGGAAAAATCATGAACATAGGGCACAAACTTTTCAACACAGCCTAAAGTTTGTGTTTACTTTCTTCCTCCTTACATACCTGTGGCTCTGGGGCTAAGAAAAAATGGTGTGTTGTGAAATACCCAGAACTCAAATTATAGCTCAAAGAAGAAAGGGAATAGTTCTCACAGAAGGTGGAAAGAGAAACCTGGAGAAGTCATCTACATTCTATCAGAGGAAATGGAAATTCTTCATAGACTATCTACTTGTATCATGCAAAAAAAGAAAAGAAATGACTGCCCAACAATTTTAAAGTTGCAAAAATAAATAATAATTCTTCTTATATCTTTAAGATAATTTGAGGAAAAAGGCATATTCTCTTTTTTTTTTAACAATTTTTTTCATTAAAATATAGTTGATACATAATGTTTCATTAGTTTTAGGTATATAACATAGTGATGCAGCAATCACTTTCATTATGCTGTGCTCACCACAAGTGTAGCTACCATCAGCCACCTACAAAACTATTATGTTACCATTGACTGTATTGCCTATGCTGTACCTTTTATCCATGTGACTTAGTCATCCCATAACTGGAAGTCTGTACCTTCTACTCCCCTTCACCCATTTTGCCCATGCACCTACCCCTGTAGCAACCATCTGTTTGTTTTCTGTATAAATGGGTTTGTTTGTGCTTTTTGTCTATTCATTTGTTTTGTTTTTTAGATTCTACATATAAATGAAATCATCTGGTATTTGTCTTTCTCTGTCTGACTTATTTCACTTAGCATAATACTCTGTTCATCCATTTTGTCACAGATTGCAAGATCTCATTGTTTTTTATGACTGAGTAATACTCTATTGTATCTATATACCACATCTTCTTTATCCATTTATTTATCTGTGGACACTTGAATTGCTTCCCTATCTTGGCTATTGTAAATAATGCTGCAGTAAACGTGAGGGTTCAAATATATTTTTGGATTAGTATTTTCATTTTCTTCAATATTTAACCCAGTAGTGGAATTATTGGATCATATGGGATTTCCATCTTTAATTTTTTTAAAAGATTTTATTTATTAGAGCGAGTGAGCACAAGTAGGGGGAGCAGCAGAAGAGGGAGAAGCAGGCTCCCTGCTCAGTAGGGCTTGATATCAGCACCCTAGGATCATAACCTGAGCCAAAGGCAGATGCTTACCCATCTGAGCCACCCAGATGCCCCATCCATTTTTAATTTTTTGAGGAACCTCCATAACTGTCTTTCACAGTGGCTGTAGCGATTCGTATTCCCACCACCACAGTACTATAATTCCTTTTTCTCCATATCCTTCTCAACACTTACTATTTCTTGTTTTTTTGATATTAGCCATTCCTACAGGTGTAAAGCGTTATCTCATTGTGATTTTGGTTTGCATAACCCTGATGATGAGTAATGTTGAGTATCTTTTCATGTGTCTGTTGGCCATCTGTCTGTCTATCTTTGAAAAAATGTCTATTCAGTTCCTCTGCCCATTTTAACTGGATTATTTACTTTTTGGTGTTGAGTTACTTTATATATAATTTTGGATATTAACCCCCTTATCAGATGTATCATTTGCAAATATCTTCTCCCATTCAGTAGGCCGCCTTCTTGTTTTATTGATGGTTGCCTTCACTGTGCAAAAGTTTTTTATTTCAATGTAGTCCCAGTAGTTTGTTTTGCTTTTGTTTCCCCTGCCTGAGGAGACATGTCTAGAAAAATATTGCTGAAACTGATATCTAAGAAATCACTGTCTATTTTTTTCTTCAAGGGGTTTTATGGTTTCAGGTCTCCCATTTAAGTCTTTAGTCCATTTTGAATTTATTTCTGGTTATGTAAGAAAAATGGTCCAGTTTCACTCTTTTGCATGTAACTGTCCAGTTTTTCCAACACCATTTATTGAAAAAGCTGTCAGGAAAAAGCATATTCTACCAGAATAATTTATTGAAAACATGAATTAAACCAAGGACACAAATAAAAAAATGATGAAATGCCACTAAAAAATAAATATAAGTTTCCTTTAAAATAAAGCAAAACAGGAATGCCTAGGTGGCTCAGTCAGTTAAGCATTCAACTCTTGATTTTGGCTCAGGTCATGATCTCAGGGTCCTGAGATGGAGCCCTGCATGGGGCTCTGCTCTGAGTGGAGCCTACTTAAGATTCTCTTGCTCCCTTTTCCTCTGCCCTTCCCCCTCCACTCATGCTCTCTCTCTCAAAAATTAAATGAATAAATGAATAAATTAATTAAATAAAGCAAAACATGTTATATTTTTAGATACGGAAGCGCTGTCATTTCTTTCCATCTGTGTCTTATTGAGTTCCCCAATTATGGAAAGAACAAAACACCATTTTGAAAAACAATTGCTCAGATACTGGTAATTTATTGATTATATTTATCTTTTTGATGTTTTGAAATTTTTACAGGCTTATGGTGGCACCGAAACCTATTTGCTAAATTAATTACTAAATTAGAGCTAAATTCATGGTTACTACATCATTTTTTTCATTTATTTAAACATTTAGGACATCATTTAGGACCTTCTTACAATTCAAATTACCCTCATCAAAGACAAGATACAGTTTAAATTCAGTTAATAATTTCCTATGACTATGTAACAAGTTACCAGAGCCTCAGTGATTTAGAACAAAACGGATTTATAATCTTACAGAACTGGAGGTCAGAAAAGAATCTCACTGGGCTAAGGTCAAGATATATGTAGACAGGGCTGCAACCTTTTGCTGGTTCTTGAAGAGAATCCATTTCCTTGCCTTTTCTAGTTTCTAAGGGGTACTCATGTTCCTTGGCTTATGGCCCTATTTCTCCAACTTTAAGCTAGCAAAATCAGCCAAGCCCTTCTCATGTTGGCATCTCTGGAGTACTCTTTTCTGTCTCCCTCACACATTTATAAAGATTTTTCTGATTTTACTGGGACCACTCAGATAATCCAGGATAATCTCTCCTTTTCAAGGCTGTCTGATTAGGACCTTAATTCCCCTTTGTCATGCAACCTAACCTATTCACAGGTTCTAGAGATGGTATTAGACCTATGGGGACCCATTTTTCTGTCTACTTCAAAAGCAGTTTTATTCTTTACCTAAAAAATTGGGGCAGTGGTCAGGGTTGTCTTGCAAATCAGGTAATCCTAGTGAGAGACAAGATACAGTTTAAACTTCATGTATGAAGCCCTTATTATTTTATGAAAGTTCTTGATTTGATTTTAATTATATTGTTTGGATACAGGTACTTCCTTTTAGGACAAGTGTCATAAAGGAAATCACTCATGAATGAATTTGAAGAAGCTAAAACAAAAATTGCATAACAGAAAGGAAATAGAATACCCACATTTAAGACAATGGTATTTTCAGAGTATTGTATTATCCTATCTGGGTGAAAATTAAAATTTAGATTTTGATTGTCTTTGGGAAACTGAATTTGAACTTATCTTTCTAGCTCTAAAAATCCATTAAAAGGATAAGAAAAGTGTCTTAATCTCGATACAGAAGTTTATATAAATTGTCTTAATATTATAAATTATTATAATTATGCATTATTATAATAGTGAATATACAATTGGATATCCATTAGAATAGTCAAGATATTAGATTCCTTAGTTCTAGCAGTCTAAATTGCCATGGGGGAAAAAAAAACTTAGATATTATGTGGATAAAGTCTTCTTAAGCTGAGAAAACATTGGCACTATTGTATTAAATGCTCTTTAAATCTATGCCAGATTCCAAGACTTTATGCTAGATTCAACTATATCTCCAATGAAATATACATTTTAAAATATACATTATCTATTTTACTTACATTTTCTTTTTTTTCCAGTCCTGTTTCAGTTATTTTATTGCCTTTGTATGTTTTTATGTTTCTTATTATCATTTTATTATATCATACATATCTTTAATATTATGCTGTAATATTCTATTGAATAATTGTTTTGAGCTTGAACAATCTCATTTGCTGCAGTGAAAGTAAAGGTTCCTCTTGGTATTTGGTTTTCTTTAGGCATCAAAGGAAGTTAATTAGCAACATTACAAATAGTATGTTTTTGTTGATTATTTTTTTGTTCTTTAGCAAGGTCACCATTTCACTTAACCTCTTTAGATGAAACTTCTATTTCATCCACTCTAAATTAGGGTGTTGCTGTTGACTAAATTGTTTGTTAAAGTAATTTAAGATTTCTAATTTATTCTTATTCATGTCATAGAAGCTCCATGATCAACAAACCAAAGAAAGTGATCTGTAAACTATAAATTGCTTGTCAAACGTTATGCACAATTGTAAAATGTGTGTCCTTGTCTGATTTCAATACTTAGACTCTGGGAATTACTGAAAATAAGAATAGACAAACTTTATACCTCATTTATGAAATATCTTGTCAGAAAACCGTATTTTATCTGTGTTTCTGATAATCTTTCTCTGGGGAGAAATGTATATAGCTTATGGTTTTTAGAGAGTTAGAAATGTTTAGGATCTGTTTGAAATAAAGATTTTCTAATAAAGATTAAAGTTGTTTATAGTGTCTGAGGACCAGGGATCAATCAGAAAGGTTAGCATTGCCCCTTTATAAAAATTAACAAATGATAATGTGTGAAATATAAGCCCATCTTACAGATGAAGTAGTCTTCTAAGCCATCCAAAATTTTATACATTTTCAGTTATTCTCATAGGACTACATTTTGTTATTGTGTTTTGTTTTGTTTATGTTTTATTTTATTTTTTTAAGCTCAAAAGAAACTCCTCAAAAGTACAAAGTAATTGAGAAAACTAAGAGAAATGAAATATTCTACCAAATGACTTACTTTAAAATATCCTGACTGAATTATTAAAAAAGAAATAATCTTCTCCAAATATGGATGCCTCAGATATCCTGCAAGAAACATTGAGGCCAGAAACAAATAGTCATGGTTTAGGGATTATATTTTTGTTTTTGAGGCACAGTATCAAATTAGACAGGATTTTTTTGGGAGAAATTATTACTCAGAATAAAATAATGTAATGAAATTCAAAGAAATAGGGCAGAAATTGAGTTCCTAGAACATGAGAACAAAACTGAAAGTCGGCTATATGAATGTTGCTAATTAGTTGGAAAGATTTATAATAAATAAAACTAGGAAAAATATTAGATTGTTATTAGTAAAATTTTTCCACTCAGAGACAGAATTAGTCTCTCTACAGTGGGAAAAAGAAATACTAGTTAATGATAAATTGCTGACACAAAGAACTACATTTTCTTAGGAACCCAAGTAATGAATTAACATTTTGATGGCCACGCTGTACAGCAAGTATGGACCCTTTAGGAAAAGCCCAGAAAAGGTCATTCAAAATGGCCTAGTCTTTCACCACCACACATCAGGGGGTCATTTCTAAAACAAAAGAGGGGCACACTTGGTATATCACAAACAAAAAAATGAATACACACACACACAAATGTGCATGAAAAAAAGAAGTAAAGAAAAAAGTATTCTCTATGTCATCGAACTCCCTTAATTTTATAGTCTCTGAGATACTCTGCAAATATTAGCAAAAGCACATTTTATTATCTCCAATTTACAAATGAAGACTTGAAGGCTAATTGGTTGGCCTCAGGCAACATACAAAGTCAGTAAAAATTCTTTTTCAGCTGTTTCAAAATCTCATAATGATCCCTTTAAAAAAAAAAAAAAAAGGTGGAGCACCTGGGTGACTCAGTGGGTTAAGCCTCTGCCTTCGGCTCAGGTTATGATCTCAGGGTCCTGGGATCTAGCCCCACATCAGGCTCTCTGCTCAGCAGGGAGCCTGCTTCCCCCTCTCCCTCTGCCTGCCTGTCTGCCTACTTGCGATCTCTTTCTCTCTGTCAAATAAATAAAATATTTTTTAAAAAATCTAAAAAAATAAATAAATAAAAATTTTGTAAAAAGTAATACTCAAAGAACTTGAGCTCATTAAAAAGTCTGGTATGTAATAGTCCAACATTAGCATAAATTAGCTAATTATTTGTTTTTCTCATAAACAAAGCAAAATCATTAGGTGTGTCCATGTTTTCCAAGTTCAGCTGAAGCATTGCAGTTTTCTTGGACACTAGTTTTCTATTTTCTCAGTAATAAACTGATTTACATCTTGAGTATCTTACTCAAAGAAGATCCTCATTAGAATATTATGTATTTATCACATTCATTTTCCTCCAATATCCATGTATACATACTACTCCAAATACCAAAGCCAGATAAAAATACCACAAGGAAAGATAACTACAGGCTAATACCCCTGATAAATACAGATGCAAAAATACTCAACAAAAATTAAGAATCTGAATCCAATAGCACAATGAAAAGATCATACACCATGACCAAGTGGGATTTATCCCTGAGATGTAAGGATGGTTCAATATATGAAAATCAATTAATGTAATACACCCTATTAACAGTGTAAATTATAAAATGTACATGTTTGTCTCAGCTGCAGAAAGTGCCTTTGACAAAATTTAGCATTCTCTTCTGATAAAAACTCTCAACAAACTAGAATAGAAGGAACATATCCCAATATAATGAAGACCATATATGAAAAGCCCACACTTAACATTCTGCTCAACAGAAAACCCAAAAGCTTTTCCTCTAAGATCAAGACAGGGCAAAGATACTTTACCACTTTTATTGGCCATAATACTAGAAACCCTAGCAGCATTTTGGCAAGAAATAGAAATAAAAGACATGTAAATTGGGACTGAAGAAGTAAAATTGTCTCTTTTTACAAATGACATGATCTATATAGAAAACCTTAAAGATCACACACACACACACACATTAGAACTAGTATCTTTGGTAAAGACTGCTGCATAAATTTTGATTGGATGCCAGACATGAATTGGCCTTCATGGGAGTCGGATATTTTAAATCCCTACAAATTTTCAAGATCTTTGTTTGGGGACTCACTTAAGTCACTGGGAAGGAATTCAATCCTTATAGGTCTTGCTCTTAATCTTGATAAGGCAGAAGCTGTCCAGCATTTAGCCTAGAGTTATATTCTCCTCAGTCTGAGGCAAAAACTTCTGTGTCCTCTACTCAGTGCCCCATGCATCATGAAGTTTTTGAATCTGTTTGGAACAGGCATCTGTCTCAGACCTGATTTATCACTAGGCACTGTAACCTCTAATGACATTGTGTAGTGTTGTTCTTTCTCAGGTCTTACATAATCGCGGATACATGACCTGGTCAGTATTCAACTGAACAGTACTCAACTCTCAACGAGAGCTTTCTGCAGATTTCCAGAGTTCTCTGTGCAGCTATCTTTTCTCTGTTCTGAGAACACTAGCTACCTTCTTATTTCTGGATTCTTAGCTCTGTCTGCTCAACTCAGGAAGTCAGTGAGCTGTACCGGGAGGCTGCCTCTCTGTCACTGCCTGAAAATTCATGATGTTAAGCCAGGACAATGGCAGAGCTCATTTGTTTTTCACCTTTAAGGGCTTATTTTCCTTTGTTGCCAAATATTCAGTGTCTGGCAAACTACTTTATTTTTGCTTGTTTCGAGTGGCAGCATTAATCTGTCCCCTGTTAAATTCCATCGTGGCCAGAAATAGAAATCCCAATGTGTTTTTTAAATGAATGAAAGAATCTGGAGTAATATTGGTGCAAGCCTGAGGGGAAATCAGTCTCAATTATATTGCCTAGAATAGATTAGTAGCATTTTTGCTATAATAACTTAATAGTTTGAACATCCAGGCTGTTATGTGCAGCATGAGGTCTCTGTCTTAGAGTGCTTTTCTGAAGCAACCACTTTGAAGCCATTGCACCTCTCCAAGTTTGGAGGGAGGGAGGTACACGAAGGGAGAGGGCAGAGTATGATATCAGGAGGTACTGAAAGCCTGTGGGTGGGATGAAAACCATGAAACCATGTCATGAGGAAAGATGGCACGGAATGGAAACTAGAGAACTACGCTGTCCAATATGGTAGCCCTCAGCCAGATAATAGCTAATTATCAGTCAGATAATAGCTAATGAGCACTTGATATTTGACTAATCACAAATGAATGTGCTGTAAGTGTAAACTACATGCCAGGTTCTGAAAACTCAGAATGAAAAATATCTATTTTTTCATCATGATAAGTGTACTCTTTAAACTCCATCACCTATGTCACCCATCCCCCCACCCACCTCCCTTTTGGTAACCATCATTTTGTTCGCCAAAGTTGAGAATCTGTTTCTTGGTTGATCTTTTTCTCTTTTTTTCTTTCCTTTGCTCATTTGTTTCTTAAATTCCACAGATGAGTGAGATCATATGGTAAGTGTCTTTCTCTGACTAGCTTACTTTGCTTAGCATTATACTCTTCTAGCTCTATCCATGTTGTTGCAGATGGCAAGATTTCATTTTTTTAATGGCTGTAATATTCCGTTGTATCTGTATAAACTGCCTCTTCTGTATCCATTCATCTATTGATGGACGCGGGCTGCTTCATAGTTTGGCTATTGTAAATAATGCTGCAATAAACATAGGGGTGTACATATCCCCTTGAATTAGTGTTTTTGTATTTTGGGGGTAAATACCCAGTAGTGCAAAATTGCTGGATCATAGGGTAGTTCTATTTTTAATTTTTTGAGGAATCTCCCATACTGCTTTCCACAGTGACTGCACCAGTTTGCATTCCCACCAACCAAGAAAGAAAGTTTCCTTTTCTCCACATCCTCACCAACATCTGTTATTTCTTGTGTTTTTATTTTAGCCATTCTAATGGGTGTAAAGTGATATCTCATTGGGGTTTTGATTTGCATTTCCCTGATGATGAGTGATATTGAGCATCTTTTCATATGTCTGTTCACCATCTGTCTTCTTTGGAAAAAATGTCTGTTCATGTCTTCTACCCATTTTTTAGTTGGACTATTCATTTTTTGGGTTGAGTTGTATCAGTTCTTTATATATTTTGAATACTAAACCTTTATCAGATATATCATTTACAAAACCTTCTCCATTTCAGTAGGTTGACTTTTCATTTTGTTGATTGTTTTCCTCATTGTGCAGAAGCTTTTCATTTTTATGTGGTCTCGATAGTTTATTTTTGCTTCTGTTTCCTTTGCCTCAGGAGACATTTTTAGAAAAATGTTGCTAAGGCTGATGTTAGAGAAATTACTGCCTGTGCTCTCTTCAAGGATTTTTATGGTTTCAGGTCTCATGTTTAGGTCTTTAATCCATTTGGAGTTTATTTTTGTGTGTGGTGAAAGAAAGTGGTCCAGTTTCATTCTTTTACATATTGCTGTCCAGTTTTTCCATCACCAGACAGGAAGATACTTTTTCCATTGCATGTTCATTACCCTTTTGTCAAAGATTAACTTACCATATACTCATGGGTTTATTTCTGGGTTTTCTATTCTATTTTCTTGATCTATGTGTCTATTTCTATGCCAGTACCATAGTCTTTTAATTACTATACTTTGTAATATAATTTGAAATCTAGAATTGGGACACCTCCAGTTTTGTTTTTTTCTTTTTACAGATTGCTTTGACTATTTGGGGTATTTTTAGTTCCACACAAATTTTAGGGTTGTTTGTTCTAGTTCTGGTAAAAAAAAAAAAAAATGCTATTGGTATGTTGTTAGAGATTGAATTAAATGTGTAGACTGCTTTGGGTAGTATAGACATTTTAACAATATTTGTTCTTCCAACCCATGAGCATGAAATATCTTTCCATTTCTTTGTGCCATCTTGAATTTCTTTCATCAGCGTTTTATAGTTTTCAGAGTACAGGCTATTTACCTCTTCGATTAGGTTTATTCCTAGGTACCTTATTGTTTTTGGTGCAATTGTAAAGGGGATAGTTTTCTTAATTTCACTTTTTGCTGCTTCATTATTTGTGAATGGGAATGCAAAATATCTCCTTACATTGATTTTGTATCCTGTGACTTTACTGAATTAATTTATCAGTTCTAGTAGTTTTTGGTGGAGTCTTTCAGGTTTTCTATTTGTAATATCAGGTCATCTGCAAACAGTGTGAGTTTTACTTCTTCCTTACCAATTTCGATGACTTTATTTCTATATTTTGTGTAATTGCTATGGCTAGGACTTCCAGTACAATGTTGAATAAAAGTGGCAAGAGTTTTATCACACTGCGGTCAGAAAAAAATGCATGGTATGACTTAGATTTTTTTTTTTTTAATTTGTTGAGACTCATTTTATGGCCCAACATGTGAAAAATATCTTGTTAATCATTGTATATTGATTATATATAGATTATATTTTGCACATACTTGGACTAAACAAATGATTTAGAAGTTAAGCTTACCATCTTTTATTGCTTCTATAGTGTAGCTACTATAAAATATAAAATCATGTATGTCACTTGGGATTCTGGCTCACATTATATTTTTTGTTGGTTAGCACTTTTATAAAATGTTATTCTTAATATGCTTAGTTCAAAGAGTCTGGTGTAATCTCTGGATTCTTTCTCAATAAAATGACATAACTGCCCCCCAAAAGAAAAGCATGAATATAGTTCTAAGGTTTTCTCTGCTGTATTGAAACTATTTATACACCCAAGTAAAGAATGTTTATCACAGAATGTTGACCATCATCACATCAGTCATGTTATTTGGGAGCATGAAGAAGAGAGAACTTCTGCCCTAAGATTTTCAGCAGGCTTCTGGGCCAAGACATTCCAGTATTTCCCAAAGTGATCTTTTCTTGGCTTTTTCACCATTTTTTTTTTTCCTACTCAGTATTTGTTCAGTTTAGAAGAATGTCTTTGTAATTATATTATCTACCTAACTTAAAGTGGGACTCCTAATGGTAGAGATTTTCTTGGTCTTCTTCATTCTTCAAAAACTACACACATGCGGGGCGCCTGGGTGGCTCAGTGGGTTAAAGCCTCTGCCTTCGGCTCAGGTCATGATCTCAGGGTCCTGGGATCGAGCCCCGCGTTGGGCTCTCTGCTCGGTGGGGAGCCTGCTTCCTCCTCTCTCTCTGCCTGCCTCTCTGCCTACTTGTGATCTCTCTCTGTCAAATAAATAAATAAAATCTTTAAAAAAAAAAAAAAAAAAACTACACACATGCACGATACTTTCCAAGCAAAATAATGTAGCCCTGACCACAGAGCTGAGCAATTTTGCATATCCCACCTAATTTCAAGATCACATTGTCTGGGAATCTGCGGATTATATTTCATAGTCATAACATCATAACTGTGAAATATGAATTGTTAAAACATGAGAAGACCCTGGAGAAGCTTGATTGATAGTGGTAGAAAAAAATAAGATTATTGGCAATAAATGAACTGGTATTAATCTGAATGTGATTAGATACAATGTCTCCCATGTCATCATGTCACCTCTGAATAAGGAGCCTTTTCATAATGAACTGGAAGTCAAGCTAACCAAGTGAAGGAATTTCCTGCTTGAAGAATTTATTCTCTGAACATCATCTACTTGTATTGAAATATGAAAATTCTCAGGAGGTTAGGATAGTCACCGTGTCCTAGAATGAGGACTTGTGAGAGGCTTTTTTTGTTTTAATATTCATACATGTTTTATTTACATAATTTACACAATTGTTGACAAATTACTTACTCCAATTACTAAAGCAGGTCTATGCTGTTTTCCTTACTGATGCTCCCATATGGTCTGCAAAATTTATAGTCCTCCCCATTCTATTTCCAAGCTTTTAATTCTATTCAAAAAGCAATGAGTTAATGTTTAGCCTGTGCCTAATACTACACTAAGAGCTCTGAGGGATATAGGGAAAGTGGAAGGAAATGTTCTTGTTTTCTCAATGCTTGCATTTTCCTTGAGGAAGGAAAACATATTTTAGTGGAAATACAGCAGTGAAATATGTAACTAAGTGAGGCAATTAAGGAACACACTAAAAAAAGTTCTAAATAAAATGCTAAATATTAAAAATGTTACAAAATTTCAGGGGAAAAATATGAAAATTATCCACTGAAGAACCTGGTCTTGAGATCTGGGCTTCTGGCAGATACTCTGACTGGGCAGGTAAAGCAACGAAACCCTCACATCAGCGCACATGGTGCTTCTACTCTTCTTCCTTATATGGCACACATAGAATATCTGGAAAATTCCTAGTGCAAACTGAGAAAGTGTTCAAGGGCCAGTGTTAACCACCCAAGGCATCACATGTTCCCCGGTCCTGTCCAGGTGCACCTCAGCCTGAGGGTTTCAGTCTGAGCACAATTAAACCTATTTGGGACATATTTGTTGGAAGTGGCCAATATATAAAATAAGACCTTTCTGAGGCATTCCTTCCAAAAACAAAGACTTGATTTTTCGTTGTTTTTTGTTTTGTTTTTTGTTTTTTGTATTTTTTTTTACTGTGGGACTACATCATGGGACCAGACAGCAGCAATCTAGAGGCAGAATCACAGCCACGAAGGTGTCGAGTATGAGAACTGAACAAAAAGAGATATCCTACACCACACTGCGTCTGGCTAACTAAACCACATCCCCTCTTAAGGAGTTTGTAGTGAGACTTCTAGAGAATACTTAAAGTCAAAATTTTAAAACCTGAATGGTCTTTGAGAGCGAAAGCAGTACAATTTATGGGGGAGCAGGAAACATGGGTAAGGAGAAGCCATGAGAGAGATGAAAAACATGTCAAAAGCTGAATAGGAAAACAAATGAGTAGAAAAGCATCTGAAAAGGGCAGACTACCTTAAGAATAGAACACAGGGGCGCCTGGGTGGCTCAGTCGGTTAAGCAACTGCCTTTGGCTCGGGTCATGATTTCAGGGTCCTGGTATTGAATCCCGTGTGGGGCTCCCTGCTCAGCGGGGAGTCTGCTCCTCCCTCTGATCCTCTCTCCTTTCATGCTCTCTCACTCTCTTTCTTCTCTCTCTCTCTCAAATAAATAAAATCTTAAAAAAAAAAAAAAAAAAAGACTAGGACACATCTTTTCCTGAGAAGGAAAGAACCGGTCCTCATTCTAAGGCCCCCCTCAGTAGTCACTGCTCTTGAGGCACCAGAACTGCTATCAGCCCACAAGAGTTAATGTTGGACCCTGGTAGGCCATGCTGTTTCCGCGCTGTCTCGGGGCCCTCGCCACAGCTCTCACTCTTCCTCCTTACCTCCCTGTGTATCAAACGTGAGTTTATTCCTGTCCTGCCACCTGGGAAACTGTTATTCGCTACCCATCAAGCCAGTGCAGCACAAAAGCCACTTTCTCCACAGCCCCCCTCAGTGCCCACTGCGACCCCAGGAACATGGTGAAGCTTCTCTGCTCTGATGGGAGGCTGCTTTCTCATGGATCATCCTGTCAGGTGGATAAGAGTCCTTGGAACGCTGTTGTACAAAGGCCAGTGGGTAACTGTAAAGCATTTTGTCAGGTTCCCATTCTACAAAGAAGTATTTCATTTCCGATTTCTTCTTTATGAATATCTTACTTTAGAAATTTTTCATGGTTTTTAGACATACTACCTAACATTTTTGTCCTATCAAACACATATATGATCCAGGCACAGCCAGCTCCATTTCTGAATACCTCTTATTGTTTCCCCAAATACCACTGTGGTAAATAGCAAGAATGGCCATAAATTCATTCCATCCCTCGATGCATGTCTCTATACAATATACATTTGTGCTGACTTCCACCAAGAGATTAAGTCTCTTTCTGAACCCTTTAGGAGCAAGCCAGATGGAGCAAATGTAGAACCATGTGCCTTGCTCCAGTTAATGGGCATTAGCAGACGGGATGTGAGATAAGGCTTGAAATGTTCTTGTGCTTTGGGACTTACCCTCTCTTGCTACTCATTGGAGCCCTGAACTTGCTGCATGGAAGAAAATCCAAACACACCTACTAGAGATCAGACCATACTGAACAGAGACCAGCCTGCCCAGTTGAAATCTTTTCAACTGTTCAACTCCATGTGCGAGACTAGCTTTATCCATGTAGCCCTACATGAGCTGAATCAGACCAGAAGAACCACCCAACCAGCCCAAGGAATTGTGAGAATGAATAAAGATGTGTTACTTTGAACCACAGGTCAAGGAACTTTTTCTGTGAAGGGCCATACAGAAAATATTTTTGATTTTGTGAGTCATTCGATCTCTGTTTCAACTATTCATCTCTATAGCTGTAGCAAGAGAACAGCAATAGACAACAGCTAAATGAATGGGTCTAACTGTGCGCCGATAAAATTTTATTTAAATTTAATTTACAATTCTAGTAAAAGTATTATTGCCATCGTTTTCTGACCCCTGTTTTGAACCAGTAAGTTTTAGTGTACTTTGTTACATAGCAAGAGTTCAAATATACACTGATTTTATTATGGTTTTCTTTACTACTGTCCCAATCTAGTTAACTGTTCCTACTTGGCCATTAGGATCCAGTAGAAGCATCATTTCAGAAAACCTAAAGGCATTGGTTTTGGAATCAGACCAATGTGAATTTGAATCTTGATTCTACCACTTACTGCGTGTTTGAGACTTGGGGAAAGTTACCTGTCTGAGCTTTAGTTTATTCATGGATAAAATATGCCTGGCATCAAAGATAATTATAATACAGTTAAATATTATGTCATTCTGTCCTTATTACCCTCACTCCCAGTTTAGAACAGATACTCTGCACTCCTGATATCTTGTATGTACTCCTATAATACCATTTATTATGCCATGTATTAGTTGTTCAGCTTTCCTTGTCATTATTAGGCACAAACGCATGAAGTCATCGTTAAGGGGAATGCTTCTTCCTTCCTCTGATAATCCTTTCCAAGAGGACACTCAGTTCCCACCTCACTTCTGGCCTCTCTCTACCATTTTACTGAACCCAAGATACTGACCTCAGTTCCTTCTTCGTTCCTCTTGGAGAAGTAAATGTCCTTTGAGAGCACACTCCCTCTTCTGCTCCTCTGGGGAACATCATCACATGTGGAGAGGCCCAATCCTGAGGTCCATGATCAAGTTAGTACATCTCTTTGGCTCTAGGGTTCAAATGCCACGTGTTAGGAGGACCCATTGGGCTCTCACATTAAGCCATATCCTTTGGTCTTTGTCTATCATTAATAAAGGTTTAATTTAGACCTTCATCTTCCTGGTTCTCTGTCATATTTCTCAATTGCTTCATAGCTCACTCAGGGGACAGAGATAATTCTTACTGGGTATCATCAAGATTGAAATATACATAAAATACACTTAAAACTGTTCTTAGAAAATAGTGAACAATTCCTATAAGGAAAAGGCTAGTTTTTCCTCCTAATCCTAGCCAAATAAAGAGGTTCCCAGGAATCAAATTGTAAATACTGGGGTTTGCAGGAAAGAAAATAGGCATTTCACCTTCTGCTAGCTACTTGCTGAGATGTAGAAGTGTGAATGTCAGCTGTATGCATCTCAACTGACTAAGCGCAAGGAACCTTTTGGGAGAATCTGGCACGTGTCCCTAAGATCTTTCGGTGGCGGAGACTTCACTGGCAGTCCATGGGTCAGCCACACCTCAGGTGTGGGGGGGTTCCTGCGGGCTAAGTGGGACTGTAGCAGGACTCCAAACTGCACCAAAGGTTTGGCCTCTTGCCCAACAGAAAGAAGCCATAGGGCATAGCTAGGGCAAGAGGACTTAACAAGGAGCATGAAGGCAACTAGAGAAATATTCATGAAACTTATCAGGGAGCAAAACCCTGAGATTGTCCTTACAACAGCAGGATTGCCAAACAAATCATCAAGCCTCCACTTTGATGCCTATTTTGATGTAATGACAGAGAGAGTCATTCAACTGCCAAAGTCAGCAACAGCTGAGGAAGCAGGAACCTTTTCTTGTTTTTCTCTCATCTTTCTGTCACGAGTCCATATTCCTCTTGATATCAAAGGGGAAGACCTAAAAGGAAGTGGAACATGGATAATAAAAGAAGAAATCAATTGACTCTTCTTCCCCCTGAACTTCAGACCAGGAATTGTGTAGAGAGAAGGAAAAATATAAGTTTAAAATTTTGCTTTAAACCGGAGTACACTGGGGGTGCCTGGGTGGCTCAGTCGGTTAAGCATCTGCCTTTGGCTCAGGTCATGATCTCGGGGTCCTGGGATCCAGCCCTGGGTTAGGCTCCCTGCTCAGTGGGAAGTCTGCTTCTCCCTCTCCCTCTGCCCCTCCACCCCTGAGCCCCTCTCTGTCCTCCCACTCCTGCTCCTGCTCGCGATCTTTCTTCTCTCTCTCTCTCAAATGAATAAATAAAAAATCTTTAAGCTAGAGTATATTGTATACCAGCTGATGCAGGTATCGTCCATACAGCTGAAAAAGACACAGAATGGAACACAAAAAGAATTAAGCTGTTTCCTGATTTTGTCCTTCTGTGTACAGTTCATTCAATAATCAATCTGTATGTGCATACAAACATTAATTACTGAATTTTCTCTTTATGTTACATTAGGTTGTTGACAGTAAGCAGAACAATAAACACATTGCCAACTGCCTTCCTAGCAGAGAGAAAAATTAGAACTGATCATGACAGGTCAGTAAAATTAGGTTATTCAGTCTTATGCAAATCATAAAAAATAATTTTTAATTTCTGCTCTGCAAACACCAAGATTATTTGATCTTACCACAAAACTAGGCCTGAGTCAGCCAAAGATGCGGCAGTGTTTATAGATTTTAAAAAAATACAAAGAATATATCCCCTTACCACAAAACTAGGCCTGAGTCAGCCAAAGATGCGGCAGTGTTTATAGATTTTAAAAAAATACAAAGAATATATGCCCTCAGAATATGGATGAGAACAAAAATTCAGTATAGCCTTCTGGTCTGCAGAAATAATAGATCGCCCTCCTTCAGCGTGCTATGTTCTTTTAAAAATAAGGGTTCTCTAGTTAAATAGCTGTTTCTAATCTGCACTTTGATTCTTAAAAGATTTTGCAGCCAATTTTGTTTACTTCTTCATTTGTTGTACACTTCGATAGCACTGCTGGGTTAAACTTTTCATCACAATATTTTATCACTGCATTTTGTCAATTTGTATTAACAAAGCCATATGACTGCTGAAAAGGTCTACAATAATTTAAGTGTCCCTAAGCACACCATTTCTCTGACTACATGCATTTTTTATACCCTAACTCTTATTGTAATGCTTATGATCAATAAAGATGCTTGCTCAGAAGTAGAATAAATTTGCGAACTATTAATATTTAATGTCCCAGGCCTTAAGTCATTGTCCACTCTTACCTAAAGAAAATTATTTTATATTCTTAGTGGTAGCTTATGGAAACTGAGAAAGAAAAATCAACAAAATCATTCCTGTTTGTAGCAGTTTTAGAAAAATTATGTTTTCTGTATGTATGGATATAACTAACTTTTATCCCATTTATTGCTGCTGAAAGTTATTTGGAGGAAATCTATGTAAGAGTTAGATATCTTTCAAGGAATTTTGAATCTGGATTCTTATTTCCAAATGTTCAAGGAGTTAGCTAATTTAAGTAAAATAATAATAATTTGATAGGAAGATATAAGAAAGAAATGCATAGGATCAATGGGTGGAAATGCCAGAGAATAAAGCCCAGAAGTTGCTAAAAACAAAAACACCTAACATATAACTGGCATACAATAAATATTTAACAGATGAATTAATGAACAAATAATTCAATAAATAAATTTTACCAGATGTACTTATAGAGGACTTTGATTTAAACCTGAAAGCAAATGGGATGAGAGGAGCAGTGTGGAATATCCATATTAAGTATATACCTCCTTAAATTAGCTAGAATATATTCCATTATCTGGGAATACAAGTGGAGAAGTCAAATAGGCAGCCTTGAGGTGAGAGTGTGATCCGTGCTGGAAATGTACATTTGGGAGTTTTTGGTGAGCATGCAAAGTCATGGGACTGGGTGAAATCACTAAGGAAGCGAGTGTAGATAGATACCAGTAGAGGTCATGGAGCAGGCCTGGAGCACAGCACTGGTGAGAGATCAGGGCTGAGAGGAAGGACCAGCCAAGGAGTTGAAGAAAAGGCCAGTGGGAGGCCGACACACCCAGTGGCGTATGAGGCCCTAGAGGCCAAAATGTATTGAGAGTCTCAGACTTACCTAACAAAGTCTCCGCAAACTGGGTGGCTTCAAACAACAGAAATTTATTCTCTCACAGTTCTGGAGGCCACAAGTCTGAAATGAAGGTGGTGTTGACAGGCCTATGTTTGCCTCAGAGTTCCCAGGGGAGGATCCTAGTATGCTTTTTCCAGCTTCTGGTGGTTGCCAACAATGCTTGGCTTCTTTAGCTTGCATTCCTTCACAGTTTCTCCAGTTACTCCAATATTCATATGGCCATCTTACCTCTGTGTGGGTCTCTGTCTGTTTTTTCTCTCCCTATAAGGACACCAGTTATTATATTAAGATCCACCCTAATTAGTATGGCCTCATTTTAACTAATTACACCTGCAAATACCTTATTTCCAAACAAGTTCACATTCTGAGGTTCCAGGTGGACATAAACTTTTAGAGGACACTATTCAACCCCTACACCAAGTAAAAAAGTGTTTGAGGAGGTGAGAGTGACAAACTTTGCCAAGCGATGCTGATAGTTCAAAACTGATGAGGACTGAGATTTAGATTTGGTCACTAAAAATAGCCACATAGGGGTCATTGGGCCCCCAACAGGGTGATTTCATATGGTGGGCAGGAGCTAGGACATACACCCAACTAGGTGCACTCAAAAGAGAATAGAGAGGAAAAGAATTAGAAATCTGAGCATACACAACTCTTCTGAGGGTTTTGCAATGAAACAGAAAGTGAAATGGAGGAGGAGCAGAATATAAGGTTGAGAGAAATAATTGCATTTCTATATGTTTATGAGGATAAAAAGTGAGTGAGAATAATCATATTGGCATACTGGCATGTTTCCTCTTCATATAATGAATATAAATTAATGTATATGAATATACATTATATATGAATATAAATTAATGTATGTGAATATATATTAAATGTGAATATATATTAATGAATGGATGAATATATAATTCATATAGTATCTTCAGACAAATAAAAAGCACATTCATCCTGTTCTGACTTTTTAATCTGCCTTCCCTTGATCCTGAAGGAATCTAACTCCATTTATGGATTTGGAGGCAAGGAGGGCTATTTGGAGTGAGGCTGTGGGTAACTGATAGCCCCTCGAAGTCATCCTTAAATTCTGCAGTGTAGGCAAACCAGCTGCAAATGCCAGGAGACCTTAGGGTTTACACCAGGGAATGGTCATCTTCTTTATGACTGACAAAGTAAATCTTGCATCCTTGGTAGCTAAAGTCTGATAGAACTAACAATCAGATTCAGAGTTTGATTCTGCAAGTGTTCCTGGATTACTAGCTTAAATTCACAGCTTCTCCCTGCTCTTAAGAGTAAAGATAATGCATTGATTAAGAAAAAGTTAAACCGTCAGGAAAATTTCTTAGATGGAATTCATAAGAATATATTCTCTGATAATCGTGTATTTATACTGTAAATCAATAACAAAAATACGAACAGGAGATCCACATATACTCAGGAATTAGTAGGCCCATTTCTTAGCAATAAATGGGTGAAAAAGCATAATGGAATTTAGAAATAATTTGAGTAAATACTTAAATACTGTATTATCAAATAACATGAAAAGCAACTAAGCCTGTTCTTAAAGGGAACCAATAATGTAAAGGCATGTAGTAGGAAAGAAGATAGGTGAAAAATGAATAAACCAAGCATCCAGTGTAAGATATTAGAAAAATAAATACAATAACCTTAAAGAGAGTAAAAGGAAGTAATTATTAAAGATAAGAGCAGAAATTAATAAAATTTTAAAAAACACATAATTAACCAACCCCCAATTATGTATATGTATAAACCGTGCTCAGCATTAGCAAAATATAAATAGGGTATATTATAACCACGATGAGTCCATATCAGGAATATAAAATTGGTTCAACTTTAAAAAGTTAGCCAGTAAAAAAAAAAAAAAAAAGTCAGCAGTGCAATTTGCCACATCAATATCAAAGGGAGTAATTAAATGATTATTTCAATATAGGCAGGAGGTATGACAAAATTGACAATCATTCATTATTAAGACAAAGATAAGCAAGGTGAAAAAAAATTTCTTAACCAACTAGCAATAAAAAGAGACCTTTTTATTCTGTTTAATTTTGTGTACTAAATATGCACACACAAACACACATGGGTGAGTATACACACATATATGCAGTTAATTTTCAATATCTATAGTAGTTATATGCTATGAAGTCACCACAAATGCTGAGCTAGTGAATACTGAATCATTGCTCCTCGGGGAAATGCAAGGTTTGTTTCTGCAAGCCTCTCTTCATAACATTTTCATCAAGCCATTGTGTGTTTCAGTTTAAAGACAACCTTATAAATAGATATGGTTTAATCGTTAACATTGAAGTTACAGATAACAGCACTATAGCTCATGCCTGAAAGAAGTTTACCTAATTATGTGTATTTTCTCTGTACATGTAATGTACAGACATACTCTGTAATGTAATACATGTGTTAAAGAACACTAAATAGCACATCAGCACTATATTTGGGGGCCATATTAAGTAGTAAAATTACCAACAAACATCACAGAAATGCTAACAACATGATACCAAATTGACTGCGAAAAGGGCACTGTTTACAACAGGAAACCTAAGTGTAGGTAGAAGTCACCTTCTTCGGCCTCCACTGGGAACGTGCATGCTGGGTGACAAGTTTTTCACCACTCTGCACATTTCTAGAAATGACTGTCAAAGTGCAGCGAATATTGATTTAGGGATTACAAATAAATTTCAGCGCTTAAGCAAATTCTCAAATACAGAATCTGCAAATAATGAGGAACAGCTATATATATAAACACACATATGTAGAAATATCATACAAGGTTGAAATAATGAAAGCTTTCTCTCTAAGGTAAAGTATAAGACTAGCTATCACCATAGCTCTTCAACATTGTCACAATCCTAACCAGCACAGTAAGGAAAATTTAAGTCGTAATTGGAAATAAATAAAACAGCCAATATTCATATAATATAATTATACATTTTAAAGTCCAAACATCAAATAAATTAGATTTTTTAATTTTGCTAGATTAAATACATTAACTCATTTTATTTCTATATATAAAAAAGTTTAAAAATGCAATTTTAAATAGATGTTATTTATAATACCATCAATGATATCACATTCTGAGAACTAAATCTAACAAAAGATATGTGAAGTCTTCTTTGGATTAATCTATAAAAATGAAGTCAGGAAAATTAAATGATGTACTTAGGAATAGTAGAGGACTCAATATTATAAAATAACAATTATCTCTAAATTGATCTGGAGATTCAATATGAACTCAATGTAAAAGCCCAGCAGAGATTTTACAGTGGAAATGAAGAATTACTCTTAAATGTGTATATAAGGTTAAAAGGTCCCAAAACAGTAACAAAAAGGGAGTACTTGCTTTCTTAAACATAACAATTTGTTAGAAAGTTATAATAAACACAATAGTACTACAGAAGAGATAGATAAATATACCAAAGGAACTGAATAGCAACCCCAGAAATGTAACACACATATATGGACATTTAAAGGTGGCGCTATAGAAGTCAAGAAGGATAGTGGTATTTTTAATGAAGAACCTGGGACAACTGGAAGCCACATGGTAAAAAATACTTTTGGATTCTTCTTCATATAAAAATGAAAATCAGATTGACATTAGCTTTAAATATGCAAAGAAAATAATAAATACTTTAGAAAATAGCAGAGAAGAAAAGCTCTATAACTTTGGAGTAGAATATGATTCATTAAACAAGACCCAAAAAACAGTAACTCTAAAGGAAATAAATTTTAAAAATGGATTACATTATAATTAAGACATTTTTCCATCAAAATACACCACTTAGTTAGTAAAAAATGGAAGCCCCAGAATGGGATAGTTACTTGCAGCATAAATAATATATGGAAGACTCATCTCCAGAATATAGAAATATCCCCCACAGATCAGTAAGAAGACAATCAGAACTTCACGGAAGAGAAAATCCAAATAGTCACAAAACATGTGCAAAAATGTTTGAGCACATTTATAATCAGAGAAATATAAATAAAACCATAAAGAGATAAGAGATTTTAAAAAATACTGCAGTGGCAAAACAAAAATATATATATATATAATCACTATAAAACTAAGAAGCATGACAATTCTAAATGTTGGGGAGGATTTTAAACAGTGGATATATATATCTACTGCTGGTAAGAATATAGGTTGGTACAAATACTTTAGGAAAAACACTTGGCAGTATTAAATAAACACAAATATTTGCATACACTATGCATATACATCCACTCTTAGGTTATAGCCAATGGAAAAGTATGACTTTACTCAGGAATATATGATATATATGTGTGTGTATATATATATATATATATATATATATATATATATATATATATATATGTATATATACACATGACTATTCATAGAAACATAATAGTCCCAAACCGAAGCAACCCAAATGCAACTGCATAAAGACATAAAATGTATGTGTTATACACATTAAGGAAATATTGTGCATAGTAATGGAAACCAGCTACACTAACAATATAGTAGAATCTTAGGAAGACTCAAGGAGGAAAAGCCAAGCTCAATACAAGCAATAGAATACGACCTATATCTTTCCAAAATAATATATATTATGTGTGCACATACACACGTATGTATGCATAATTGGACAATGGAACTATAAAGGAAGGTAAGAAATTGAGCATCAAGTCAAGACAGTGGTTACTGCTAGGGAAGGAGGGGCTATAATTTGGAAGAGATATGCAGAAACATTTGAAGGGCTAGTTCTGTTCTGTCTTTTGAGCTGAGTTTACAATTCATTAAATTGTACATACTTGTTTTTCTCACATTTCCATATATGTGTTTTAATTCGTAATACTTAGGAGTTAAAAACATGATATTTGGGAAAATCGGAGTAAGTAAAATGGCCCTAGACATTTGGTGAAAGGGAACATGAGCATTACGTGAACACTATGACTTTGTATTTATTTCATCAGTGGCCTAATCAATGGGGTGTAAAGGCAGTGAACTATTATAAATTATATGCCTGCTCTAGTGAGTCCAGTGCTTGACCTCATTCAGTCATCAAAGGAGATATTAGCATTTCCATTTTACCAGTGGGCAGAAAAATGGAGTTCAGAAATGTGAAGTGGTTTGTATAAATTCCCACAGGTAGTGAATGATGAACTGGGATTCACATTCAGATGTTATAACCTCTGTCTAATATGCTTTCCACTATACCTCATTAGTGTCATTTGTTTCTTACCTCCTTGCCATTGTATTTCTCCCCTTAAAGGTTCTTATTTATTGCTTGAACATTTTTTAGAACACTATGGTGTAAGAAAAGTGCTAGTAGTAACAACATAGTAAGGAGTCTTGAATTACAGTTTGGTAATGAGTAGTCATTTTATTTGGCCTTTGCCTCTCTAAAGTGCTTGGATGTCATATGCTTCCTATGAGATAAATAGGATACTGAGGATTATACTAACACGTGTACACAAACTTCATTCACCTCTAAGGACAGAAAAAAGACTTTATACATTGGTTTGCCAGTGACCTGTGAATGGCCTATTCTTTAGCATTAAAATGATCATTGTAAAAGCAAAGATAAGCTCTAAATGTCTGTTGCACTTTTTTAGTCTCACTCATGAATGTACTAGCAAATATGAGAAATATCAAGTATCAGAGCAGAGGAGAAAAACTTTTGGGGTGGCGAGGTATGCAGCAACTAAAGGTAAAACTACAAATAGCAAGAAATTCACCAAGAAAGCTGCTATGGGAGGTGAGGAGCGGGGAGACACTAATGAGAACAATTAGAATATCAAAGACTCAGGGCGCCTGGGTGGCTCAGTGGGTTAAAGCCTCTGCCTTCGGCTCAGGTCATGATCTCAGGGTCCTGGGATCGAGCCCCACATCAGGCTCTCTGCTCGGCAAGGAGCCTGCTTTCCCCTCTCTCTCTGCCTGCCTCTCTGCCTACTTGTGATCTCTGTGTCAGGTAAATAAATAAAATCTTTAAAAAAAAAAAAAAACAGAATACCAATGACTAGGAAAGCATGGGCTCTACCTTTA
>CM052884.1:34741446-34776549 GCA_028534135.1 Potos flavus
GCGAGAGGAACAGGGTAGGAGAGAAGAACCGGAAGGGCTCTGAGACAAGGACTGGAGTTCCCTTGCCAGTTTGGTCAGTCGGCTTAAAGTACAGTTTTTCCCCATCACTGGTTTCAGTGTTAGAAACTGCTCTGAAAAGAACCATCAAAGCCAGTGTGTAGGGGCCCCTGAGTGGCTCAGTCGGTGAAGCCTGTGCCTTCAGCTCAGGTCATGATTCCAGGGTCCTGGGATCGAGTCCCTCATGGAGCTCCTTGCTTAGAGGGGAGCCTGCTTCTCTCTCTCCTGCTCCCCTTGCTTGTGCTTTCTCTCTCTGTCAAGTAAATAAATAAAATCTTAAAAAAAAAAAAAGCTGTATAGCACAAAAAGTAATAGTGATGAGGATCCTTTCCCTAACCACTACCAAAGCAAGGGAAAAGTTTTGTTTTTTGTTTTTTGTTTGTTTTTTTTTTGCAAGGGAAAAGTTTGATCAGCAACACTATGTGAGGGTAAAATAGAGGAAGCCGCATGGATAGTAATTGAGAGAAGAGTAATGAGAGGTATAGTAGGAAGGAAACAGCAGCAGGAAAAGAGCGGTCCAGATCTCTCGATCTGGCTTGTGTACTGAATGGGTAACTACTTTTATGAATATGAACAGGTCATTTGACCTCTCTTGTTTCAGACTCTCATTTGTAAAATACAGAGGATAGATTAAATAGTCTTTACTAATTTTTCAATGTTTTTCAGAATGTTTTAGTATCCATATGGACATAAAGACTAAAAATAGAAATGATATGTATTAGATATGATAACTAGAAACAGTACTTACACGTTAATAGCCTGTGTTTTGGTACTCACAATATTTCCCTTGTATAGTGCAAATTAATTAAAACCATACAACTGTAGAAGAGGGCCTGTGATTTATTCCCCAAGTCTTTTAGATTCTGAAACTCATTTACTTTTCACTAAGTACAAAGGAAAAAGAGGAAATGTGACATACTGCATAATTAGTCTAGTCCAGAAGAAGTCTTTATAAATGATGCCATAACTTGGAAGCATTTCTTTTTTTCCTAAATTTGTGATCCAGATATTCTCTAAAACTCTGAATCAATTTTTCCACAGTAGCTTTCTCAGGCACAGAAGCAAATGGATAGGCTATTACAAGTGTAAGACAAATGTCAAGGGCTTTTAAATTGGGGATTGTCTAGGTTGAGGTCTTGTGATGTTCTCAGCTTTTCACAAGGCAATGTGTAAAGATCAAGAATCAGAAAGCATATGGCTTGTAGCAAATTTACAATATGGTTGGGAAGAGCATAGGAAGATTTGAATATAAGAAGATGGGAAGTTTGGGGACAGTCAAGAGACCATTTAAATGACTTCAAAGAATCATATGGAAAGTTATGGGAGGAAAACAGAAATCTTTGAACTGAAGTGAGGTCAAGATTCTGGAAATGAAGAATCATAGGTGTTTTAGCATGGGAATACAATATGATGAAAGTCATTTTTTAATGTTTTATTAAAGATTTTATTTATTTGAGAGAAAGAGAGCACAAGCAGAGGGAGCAGCAGGCAGGGGCAGAGGGAGAAGCAGACTCCTTGGTGAGCAGGGAGCCCGACTTGGGGCTCAATCCCAGCACCCTGAGATCACGACCTGAGCCGAAGGCAGCTGCTTAACCAACTGAGCCACCCAGGTGCCCCATGAAAGTCATTTTTTAAAAAGACTAATCTGGTGCAGAGATGTCATGAAATGAGAGACTAGGAAACAGGCAAGGTGACAACAAGAGTAATGGCAATGGCAGTGTGAGAACAAGTCAGGACTTTAGAGGATGTTGGCACTTCAGCAAACTTACAGACTAACTGAAAAATAGAGCAATTAGAGATTAATGGAACATTCGTTCATCATCAGGTATCATTCAATCAGAGCTGATGCTTAAATCCATAGACTGGTCTTGATAAACTTTAGGAAAGGAGATTTACTACCCTTTAAAAATAATCTACCAGAACATTTTTTTCTGTGTATTAACCCAGAGTTTGAAGGGATTTCCAAAGGTTAGTCTCCCTGCCTCTTGCCAGAATTGCTTTCAAACCATGCCAGACGGATGACTGTGTATATAACAATCCAAAGATGCCCTGAAATTTATGCAAAGATGCCACTAGAATGAGAAGGAGATTATAATCACAGGAAGTCTTAACTCAGACTGAAACAAAGAGCTTTAGCAATCTTCTAGGGAAAATAAAACTAAAATACCTGTTTATCATACAGATGGAAAGGTGTAAATAACATATGTCAGACTTTGAAAACATGGTATCGAAAAATTGCCAATGCATAGAAAATTAAACTAGGGTCTGATCTCATGAATATTATTAATAACTGGCAACTAAAAGAGAAAAATTAAAGCTAACCAGGTAGCATTCTTTTTTAGCTAGCTCAAAAAGAGAAAGCAGCCTAATCAAATGCATACTAATGCATCCTGATTTGTTTGTTCTTTTTCACATATCAACTTAGAACATATATAACTGACTGTGAGGGCATGGGTTTTTTTATGTGTTGTCAAATGTACCCCAAGTGTCTAAAAGAGCACCTGCAATGTGTATCCCACAATATATACTTTGTGTATGACTGAATACCTTCATTATATACATTTATGTGATCTTTAGTTTATTTCTTAAAAGATTTAAATTTTTTTCATTTTAAATACTTAGAGGTGATATCAAAGACACCTCCCAACTCACACATAATATCCACAAATCCTATAAAGTATGATGTAGGGTGAAGAGATTCGGGGCACTGGATTTGGCATAAAAAGTTGACTGTGTTTGATTTTGGGTGCAAGAGCCAACTGGTTATAGATCTGAGGTGAGTCATAATGTTTCTCTAGCCTTCAGTGTCCGTATCTGTTGTATGAGACTAAAAATACACATTAGGTTGGGAATCAGGTTTCTTATTCTTGGAGTGAGATATTACAGATAAGTAAAAAGGACTAGAATTATCCATTTGGCAACAGATGAAAATTGGAGACGTTAGTGTGAATTCATTTTAGCTTAATATCGAATACAAATGGTAATGGAAATATTTTTAGATATGAGTGAACGCATGAGCTTGTATACAAATATTTATTTTCTTTTTCTTTCCTTTGAGATGACTTAAAATCAGTGACACCCAGTAGCAGTAAGTACATCTAGGACTTAGTTCATAATGTCTGATGCCATTCTCTGATATAAGGAATCTGTACTTCTTGGAGAAATAACTGATTATAGGACTAGAGCAGGAAATATGCACGATGATTCTAGAATATTCTGCAGATGCCATAAAGTGCTCAAAAAATAAATAAAACACAACCCACAGTGATCTACATATATAAAAGGACACAAGAGCCAATTTAAAGAGTTAGTAATGGCCAAAGCTGGAATGATTTCACCGACAGAACAAAGTAATATTGGATTATTACTCTGGTATTACTCTAGTGTATTATATTGGTAGAACTAAAGCATTTAATAAATAATTGAGAGAGAATAGACAGATTTCCCATGCAAAATATTTCCAAATTTATGTAAAAATTCACCCCTTAAGGAGGTGAGGTAACCTTTAACCTTTAACTGTGGACTGTACATAGTGAATTATTTCCAGTATAGAAAGGGAAGAAACCTACAAACATCACCTCAGCTAGATGACCAAAATCAACATCAACAGTGATAAGTCATGTTGTAGAATGTGCCCTTGTCATAATGGGATGATAATGTCACTTTACTTCTGTACCCTTCCTCCGTAAAACATATAACTCTAGTCTAGTCATAAGAAAAATTTTAGGTCATCAGGGACATTCCTACTGGGGAACATGCTATAAAATATCTTACTCCCCTAAACTGTCAAGATGATCAAAAACAAGGACATTCTGAGACTTGAAAGAGTGTAAGGAGACATCACAATTAACTGAAATGGAATATCCTGGATGGGATCCTAGAAAAGAAAAATAGGATTAGGTAATAACTAAGGTAATCTGAACAAAATATAATAATAATGTATTAGTGCTGCTTCATTAATTATTAAAAAAAAAAACTGTACCATACTATGTAAAGAGTTTCTATAAACTATATGTTCTATATGCTTTCTGTAAATCTAAAACTGTTCTAAAATAAGATGTTCATTTAAAAAGTACCCATCAGGTATAATATATAGGGTTGCTGTGAAATTCAAATAAGATGAATATGACATACATGTAATGAAATGCAACTCGACATTCTTTTTTTTTTTTTTTTTTTTTTTTAATTGCCGCACAAGTAGCATAGGTAGCACTTGGAAGAAAATTGGAATTTAATTGCTAGGTCATCTCATCATAGCAAGAATTTCTCTTCCTCTTGTGTTTAGCTAGAAATGACTTCGTAGTTCAATTAAAGGTGGTGTCAACTTTGGTTTCCGATGAATCTATACTGAATGTTGGAATAGTTTATGCTACGATAACAAACACCTTCCAAATCTCAGTGGCTTGAATTGGCAAAAGCTTCTTTCAGATTTACATTTTCATTACAGTTTGAATGTTTCACATCATCCTCACTCAGGAATATGAGATGATAGATTCCCCACCAACTGGCATCTTTCCGTTTCTCTAACATTGTGATAATGGGAAGAAACAGTGAATCTTTTTTTTTTTAGAGAGATAGTATGTGAGGCAGGTGGGGAGGGGGGTGGCAGAAGGAAAGGGAGACTCTTAGGCAGGTTCCACACTGAGAACAGGGCCAATGCAGGACTCAATCTCATGACCCTGAGATCATGACCTGAGCCAAAATCAAGAAGCAGATACTTAAATGCCTGAGCCACCCAGGCACTCCAGAAAGAGTGAATCTTAAAGGAGCCTGTGTCACCATGGAACATAACATTTTAGGTCACATTTCACTGGCCAAAGTGCCACATCTTTAAAGAAGTAGAGAAGGACAATACTAAAATTTACCTCCAAATAGTAAAAATGCAAATACCAGTGAAGAGAATGGATATCACATTTTTTATAACAACCTTTGTCGTGTATTTATTCATTCAACCATCAGCCAATGGTGAAGAAGCAACTATAGTTATTGATGAAATTGGAGAGTTTGTGTATTAGAAACTCATTCCCCCACTTCTGTATACATTTCAGACCTCTCTCACTAGACAAGTGATGCTCAAAACCTCAAGATCTCAAGATTCAAGTTGATATTCAATATAGAAACTCCTTAGGCCATCTACTTGAAAAGTTCTTTATAAAAAGAATACATAGTTTTTATAGATCACCTTGTTTCAGCGATGAGGTTTGATCTTGGTTTCCGTCATAAGTATGTAATGAGATAACAAAAAGGGAGACAACAAAAGCAGTCAATCTACAATAGACCATTTATATGGAGATTTCATGACAAAAATCACAGCTCTGGTTCAAATCTCAGCTCTGCCGTTGATTTTTCCTTTTTCCGTCTTTCCACACAAAAAAAAACTCTGAGTGAATTAGGTGTGCTTGCCATTGAGCCACATCTATCTTGCAAAGACAGATAGAAAGCCAACATAAAACATAGTCTCTGCCCTTCAGTAAGCTGGCTTATTTCTGGTTTGTGTCTCTCATACCTGATTTGGATTAATATTTTAGGGAAGGGAGGTGCCATTTGTCCCTCAGTAGAAAGCCATCTCAGTCCCCTATATGGTTCTTCCTCTGATCTGCAAATCATCAGTGCTCACAAATTACACAAATCTGTTTAATGAGCAAGTATCACTTGCATGGTATAAATATGATACTTTGTAACAGCTTTCCAGGTTACTGGCATTGCTTATTACATTGTCTGAAATGTTGCTCTCACAGATTCCTTTCACTGGTGGGGGAGGGAAACTTGAAGAGCCTACAATAAAAATGTGAAGAAAGAGGAGTACCTTTGACTGATATTAGTTAGAACTAATGAAATTATCACACGACAGTGTAGAGACCAAGACCTTGCAATAACAGGTAATAGTAAGAGCCCCAGAAGACATAAAATGGAAGAAACAGGCATTGAAAGAGGTTAGGTGGATATAAAAGAAAAGTCTTACTGAATCCACGATTTTGCCTCCAGCTAAACTTGAATGAAAGAAATAGTGATATAAACATTGAAATAAAAGCTGCCTGCTGTTCAAGTTTTCAGTTAATTGACAGACCAATCTTTTCAGCTTAATATTTTAAAACAGTTTAATAAATCCTAAGCGTGCAGTACTAATAAATATATTAACAAGGAAGAGAAGGTCCTAGGGAGAGTAAAATTCCTTTAATTCATTGCCATGCCATTATTTTCAAAAAAACACTGTAGGGTTTAACATGAGATTAGCATCAAAATCAAGACAGACCATTATAACTTTTTTAAACATCCTACAGATATGCTTTCCTTGGTAGATTCCTTTGGCCCCCCACTACCATTCTGTTTGGAAATATAGTGTTTGAAATCAGGGCTCAGCTCTGCAGGCCATCTAGCAAGAAGAAATTAGTAAGTACATAGCTGGAGACAGGCTAGAAGAAACTATTCAGTCTAACGAGGCAAGCATTATGATTCCACTGACCAGATAAATGGAGCAGTGAGGAGATTGAAGCTACATGAAAATATTTATTATTAAAACACATTTCAGGAGCTTTCTGTTCTTCTGGGGATTAGTGATGAATGGAAGTACTTATGATTAAAATATGAAGCCTGCTCTTTTTGTAAACAAAGCTTATTTGATGAAACTTGCCAGGGGGTGTCTGCCTCCATAACAGAAGATTCTTTTCATCTTTTGGTCCTGCAATGGCCATGCCTTTTCCTTACAGGAAGCAATGTCATTGCAAGCCAATGATCATGTTCATAGGCTACTCGAAAGTCAGCCGTGCATTCTTATTTGCTTGGGACAGTCCAGGTAATTCTGCCATCCCAGTGTCTTCATTAATGGCATCACTTTTACACTCAAAAGCATCCTGACTTAGATGATAAATTATATGGCCACCCAACTAATAAGCAGTCTCTGTGCCTGATTTGGGCTCAATATAAACTGATATCAGCTTCAAACCAGTAATGATTAATGAAGAATTTCCCTGATTATGTCATTTGATTAGAGGGCTGCACTCAGGAGGTCAAAATCATGTGTCTTACCCATATAACAGGGAAGAGTAAATCTATTCCAAGATCAAATAATTTTCTCCTAACTAGGATAACTTTCACATATATTTAGGGACACTGAAAGAGAATAAATGTGTGAATACATATACGTCATTTGAAGGCTTACCGACTATGTGAATTTGGGCAGGTTACTTCCATGAGGTTCACTTTTCTCATCTGTAGAACTGAGATAAGAAAGAGCTAGGTTATGGGGGACCTGGGTGGCTCAGTCAGTTAAATGACTGACTCTTGATTTTGGCTCAGGTCATGATCTTGGTATTATGGGATCAATCCATGCTTTGAGCCCTGCATCAGGCTCCAGGGTCAGCAGGGAATCTGCTTGAGATTCTCTCTCCCTCTTTCTCCATCCCTCCCCCCTCAAGTAAATTTAAAAAATCTTAAAATAAAACAAAACAAAACAAAACAAAACAGCTGGGTTACAATTTAAAATAAGAATCCAGGCCTTTCTAAGGAGAGTCCGTGGACGAAGATCACTGAATTTGGAATCAGAAGACATCAGATAAGGATGCCATCATTTACTAGTTGTGAGACCTTGAACAACTCGTTTTAACCACTCTGTGCCTTAGTTTCCCTATGTGTAAATAGAAGTATTAAAAGTTTGAGGGCCTTCTCTGTTACAAGGAGGGAACATACACAGATGGTGATGGTATGAGGAAACTGTGTAATTTGCATTGGGTGCCCAGAGGGTCCTCACGTTAAAGTTATCTCAAAGCTGGGGAGACTGCTAAGGCTTTGGGATGAGAATAATTCTATCGATGTAGATGTTTGCAAATCAGTTTCTGTAGCATGGAATTTATTTTGGGACAGAGCTTTTCTTGATTCTTAAAAGTATTGAATTGCCAAGTTCCCTTATTTATGAAGATGTGAGACAAATACTTCCTTACAAAATTGCCTACAAGAAAAATCTGTAGGGTTGTGCAACCACCCAATACTGGTACGTCTCAGATTTAAATGGAGTTTGATAAGGTAACTTGGGTATATTAGCAGGTCTATATTTCCAAATAATTGGAAAAAAATTGTTTTTCTCTATCCCAAAATGTGGGCTTAAGTTTTCTTATACCAGAAAATTATTATTTGTTTCTGGAATATACATATGGATTTATGTCCAAACTTTTGCACAGGGGTAGTCAGAGCCAAAATTAGACTACAGCAGGGGCACCTGGGTGGCTCAGTCAGTTAAACAGCTGACTCTTGATTTTGGCTCAGGTCGTGATCTCAGGGTCCTATAGTCGAGCCCCACCTCAGACTCTGGGCTCAGCAAGGAATCTGCTTGAGGATTCTTTCCTTCCCTCTGCACTCCCCCCCATATAAAAACTCTTAAAAAAGAAAACAAACTAGCCTATAGCAGAAAGCAGGAAATGTGTAAATCCTAAACTCCTCATCAGTTCATGCAAGAGAAGAAAACACTCATAACAATAATGATAATAATAGCTAACATCTCTGTAGGGCTTATTATATAGTCGAACGTACTGGACTACAGTGCTAAGTACAATTTGAGTAAGTTCTTACATTAATCCTCTTAATTCTCACAATAATTCTATAAAATAGGTACCATCATCCCTAATTTATGGTGAGAAAACTGAGAAGTAAGGTCTGTGTGGTCACACATCTAAGACAGGATTCAAACCTAAGAGACAGGATTCAAACCTAAGTAACCTAACTTCATAGTCCTTTAACCTTATCCAATGTTGCCTCTCAAAACTGGCTTCAGCATTATGAAATTTATACTGTGAGGTCTTTTTTTTTTTCTTTTTAATACTGTGAGGTCTCGTACTTGGTGTTATTGACAATAAGTTCAAGGATGAGAAAAGTGGTATTAGACTATTGTTTCTGCAGCTTATGAAGCTTGATTACACATTTATGAGGGATGATGCTTTCTTCTAAAGGCTCCAGCCATCATTCTAGAAAGTAGTAAATTCTCAGTCCATCGAAGTTTTGGATCTTAGACTGAAGGGTATAAAGATACCCTCTTCCTTTGGGTCCAGTTGGGCCTGGGGTCTGGGGAGTGGAGGTGGTGGAGTATTCATGGTAGTAACTTGATTTCTGCTATTTGAAGACATTTCAGAAGCTAGGAAAGCAGCCAGCCTGGTATAGGACTCAGATTAGGTTTGAGCTCGTGGCCTCTAACCATAGTGACTTTGAGTAGCGTTATAAATAAGTCTTTTGTCTGTATTTCTATTATTTCTAAGCCATAAGTAAGTCTTTTCACAAGGTAAAATGTAGTCTCAGTTCTATGGGAAAATACAGGCATCACTGTTCCCCAGAGTCATAGTAGGGTAGAAGCCAAGTAGACCAGTGGAAGTCAGTGCTGTCCAAGTGAAAACTAGTATCTAGTATCTAGATAGTATCTAGTATCTAGAATCACTTATGGCAAAGATAGCCATGCAGGGGCAAGATGAGTTTCTGAAGAAAAGATGCTTTGGGATTTGATTAGGATTGCCTTTAGGCAATATCTGAAAAACTCAGAAATTTGCTTGGGGGATGTTTGGCAGGGTCAGACTGGAGAAGCTGGTGACAATTTGAGTTATATAAGGATGAGTAAAGAAGTGAACTAGCCTTAAAAATAGTTCTAGAGCCCTACAAACAGTGGATTCTGTTTTTCCAAGACATTAGATTCTTGGAGAAAGAAAACGAATTTAGCTTTCAGGATACAACCTGTGTGTGATAATGACCCACTCTTCTGTATACAGTTTATACTCATAATCCCACCCCCTACCCTTCACGAAGGGATCTGTTTAGGTAAGCATATCAATATCCATCATTATCAATATCCGCTCTGCCCTCTCTGCTGGTTTGGTCTTATTTACTACCAGGTGCAGTAACTGCTAAAGGAACATACATTTGAAGAGTGTTTTTACTTCTTTCCTAGTGTCTTCCATCTCACTCCATGGCCAAGACAAAGGGTTAGAAGATGTCACTCTTAACCATCCTCTTGTGCTTTCTCTACCCTTTTACTATAAAAAAGGATAAGAGCACAGGGCTTGGTAAGCTTTGGAGGTAGCCCAAGAACCTTCTCTTTGCTCCCTGTGAAGCTCCCTGACATTAAGCATCTTGTTCATTTTGTTGGCAGATACAAACCCAGTGCCAAAGACTAATCACTCCATAAATTAATTGAAAGAGTAAATGAATGTATGACTTAATGCTAACGACTTCTGCTGCTTCTCTCCATCCAACTAGATATGCAGTCCAGCCCTGTGTACTTTCTCTGAGCAGGTCCCTTTAGCCAGGTATCTGCTTTGAATCTTCTTAATGTTTCATGCATATACTGGATTCCACTAGGTATTTGTGTCTTGGCAGGAAAAGTAGGTCAAAAGCAAAAGAACTAAGAAAACCACACTCTGTAGCACTCTGTAGACCTCTATGCTAAGCTATTTTGCAGTGAACATCAGTTGTTTGTGTGTACTTAGATTTCCACCCTCCTCCCCTTACCTTTTTTTTTTTTTTTTTAAGATAAGAGCTCTCTAGCAATTCCATGTGATTCTAATGCAATTGTTAAGGCCAGAGATGTGTCTTTCTGAACACAGAGTTCACCCAATCTGAGCCAATTAGATTTTTTTCTTGGAAAATTTAATTTCGAATATAGATATAAAGAGGCATAACACAATTTAAACTCAGTTATTTGATAGTAGCCTCTTAGAGAAGTAATTCAGAAGCTTCTGCTAATATGATCCCTGGACTTGCTCCAGTTTGTCATTTTCCCAAGGTGTGATGGTCCATCTCTCTCTTCATTTTTGCAAGCTATGCAAATGATTCCCCTTCAGCATCTCCTTAGGTTAATCAGAATAATGATCTATTGCATGCAACCAAATAACCTAAATTATCAAGTTTTTTCATCAGACTATCAGAAAGCGCCACTTTTTGGGTTATGGATGCAAGTGTGTGCCCAAGAATAATGAGACACTTTACTTACCATTTATGATTAGCTGATTCATTCAGCTCTCTATCCCCAGTATCTAGAATAGTGCCTGGTATATAGTGAAAATTCAATAAATATTTTGTATTAGAATGAAAACATGCATTGTTTTCTTATATTTCTCTGAGAAACCTTTGGGGAAGTCACCGTTGCTTGAAAAGAGTTTTAGGCATTCCTGAGCCTTCCAGCCAAGAACCATCTTAAATAGTGCCTTCAGATTACTTCTAAAAATGTCATCTTTCTATTAAGAAGGATGCCAGATCATTTAGGTGGTTGGTCTCTCTTGTCCCTCACTGATCACAGTACTAGTCACTCACACCACAATGACATAAGATACACCAAACTCATGAAGGAAGAATCTCTCAGGATACTTTCATCAGAAGGAGTGAATGGGTATAGCTGGCACTTAGATTTCTGTGAAGATTTCTATAGCATATTATTAATTTTTATCTCATTGGGTAATTTTGTTAATTACATTAGATCCATGTGAACATGTTCTCTGCACATGTTCTTGCCAATCTGTTAGTCTGTAACATTCCACATCTCTAACCACAATCCCTGTCCTTGGCTAACTCCTGAGATTGCTCCATTTCTGAGAGTGGAAGATATAATTTCCTCATGTAGACTCACTTCCCACTCTCTGTATTAACTAGGTGCCTCCATCAGATACTCTTTTCAAATGCTATCCTTTATCTTTCGTGAGATTAAATTACTTCTGTAAATTATTATTCAATACCATGCTTCAGTAGACTATACACTTTAGGTAGTCAGAACCTTAAATCTTTGTTCCTTGCTGTGCATAGCACAACTCCTTTGTCTTCTGTCTACTTCGGTATTTTAACTGACCAACAGAATTGACCAGGAGAACTTTTGCTGACTATTAAGTACTCAATAACTTTTATTAATTTAGTAGCATATGGAAAAGGACTCTATCCAAAATTTCTAAAAGGTTACATGTGCAAGCCCATTGGTATAATTCTCCTTTGTTGACTGTTATCATTGAAAATTCCAAAATATCCCCAAATGTTAAGATATTTTTAAAAAATAAATAATGTGGGCACATTGACAACTTAAGGTTCTAATGCACAAAGTAAAATGCTATTTAAATACTCTTTTGAGAAATGGTAGTCAGGAAATAACTCACAGAGCACTAAAATCTGTTTTTAAATGCACACTGATAAAATGAATTTCAATATGGCTTCATGCACTGTATCTACCACGTCCTCTTTCTAAGTAGTATAACTTAGTTGCTTTTCATGTATCAAATAGTAGAGAGAATTGACTGGATAGAAGTTACAGAAGGATGTAGAAGTACCACATCCACTTAGAGCAGGGCTCTTGAGAAAGGCTGGCAAGATTCCCCAACAGGAAATATACAGCTCCTTCCCTTCTCTTCACCACACACACACACACACACACACACACACACAAACACACACACACACACACACACACACACACACACACACACACACAACCCCTAAGGGGTTCCAGAATTCTAACTATGGACTAGTCCTTTTTTGTTGTTTAAAATCCTTTATTATATTCTGCATACTGCCTATACTTTGTGGGGTAATGACAACTTAGAGCACAGTCCTTTGTAAGGGAAAAAGACTTGGATGGTCATTTGGAAGGGGTTAGACTGCCAGAATAGATAAGTGTGCTAAAATAGATACTTTAGATTTTTCTCAGGGACCCCTAATTGGTCAGGCAATAACAGACATTGACCTCTTAAAAGCAAAACAAGGTAGCTCTTTCTGAACAAAGAGATCAACAGATCTCAAAGGCACTGAATAGACCAAGTTGTAAGCAACCCAGGCACTACCCAACCACCTTTAGTAGGGAGCACATCTCACTGCATGGGGCCGCTCCCCCTATTACTTTACATAATTACAGAGAAAAGTCTGGTTATAATCAAAATATCAAAGGAAATCTTGGTCGGAGTATAAACTTAATGAAGTGTTGGTAGGAAAAGGAATCGAAGGGAAGAGAGTCATAGCGAGTTGGCCCAGTAGTCACAGGGGAGGGTCAGAGGCTGCCATGTTGGAACTAATGTTTCTGTACTAACTTCTATTCACATAATTTCTTTCTGTTTTTCTCTTTTCCTTTTTTATTTTTTATCTGGCTTTTAGCACTTATAGCCAAGGGTTTTTATAAATTTAATTTTTAATTAGGTATCATTATAGATATTTTTATCTATCATACAAACATATATATGGCAGAGGTCTTTTCTTCAATAAGATCACAGCATGTTGTATTACGATTTAAAATATTAAACTATATATTATAAATCCTCATGACTATAAACTTAGATCTACCTAATGTTTGCTTAATGGGTTTTTTTGAATGTTGGTGACATTTTATTTTCTTTTTTCATATTGTAGTAAAATATATATAACATAAAATTTACTATTTTTAAATGTAGAATTCTATAGCATCAAGAACATTCACACTGTTGTACAGCTATCCCCACCATCCATCTCTAGAACTTTTTCCCCTTCTCAAACTGAAGCTGTATCCGTTACACATTAACTTTCCATTTCTCCTTTCCCCCAGCCCCTGGCAACCACCATTCTATTCTTGTATCTCTGAATTTGACTGCTCTAGGTACCTCATATAAGTGGATTCGTACAATATTTGTCATTTCGTAACTGATTGTACAAATATCTTTTTGATCCTTGGTTTTCATTTCTTCTGGATGCATAATACCCAGAGGTGGAATTGCCGGATTCTGTGGTAATTCTATTTTTAATTTTTTTGAGGAATCATCAGACCGTTTTTTACAGCAATGGTCCCATTTCACATTCCTATCAGCAATGCATAAAGGTTCTAATTTCCCCGTATTTTAGCCAACATTTATTATTTTCTGTGTACCTTTTTTTTTATAGTACCCACCCTAATGGGTGCTAAGTGATATCTGTTATAGCTAATTTAAAACATCCTTGAACATGTACTTGCCAGGCATGTACGAAACTATGATTCGCCAGCCAGGATTTGAGACATTTGTTTAAGAACACCTGTACTTTGTTTTTGTGCCAATTTTACATAGTTTCCCTCTACCTATCCAGTTTCTTGACTCTGTGACTTTCAGATTCCCATCTAACTCCTCCAGATACAGATTGTATTCAATTTCAGTGTTCAGTTTTTCAGTGTTAGAACCTAGCCTTAGCATTCTCTCCTATATTCTGACTTTGCCTGTCTCTCTGACTACAGCAATTTTTGTAGCTCAACTGTGAACTCACTACTCTTGTGTAGCTCAGTAACCCTACCAAAAAACAAAGACAAAGGCAATAACGACATCCTATGGGATGTCACCAAACCTGAGATTTTTGCCCAGCACTCTAGCTTTCTGACTTCTAGGATAATTGTGACTCTAAAAACAAACACGGATTTTTTTTTTTTCCCCTGGGAAACAAACTGAGGTGTTTTTTTTTTTGTTTTTTTTTTAAATTTAATTTTATTTTTTCAGTATTCCAAGATTCATTGTTCATTTTGTATATGCAACATAGAACATCTCCAGTCAGAAGTTTCCCCCAGCCCCTGGCAACCACCATTCTATCCTTGTATCTCTGAATTTGACTGCTCTAGGTACCTCATATAAGTGGATTCATACAATATTTGTCATTTTCTGACTGATTGTACAAATCAGTAGATTTGTAAATCTCATTAGAGCAATTTCCTATATAGGAGATTGCATCTCGTTTTGCCCACTTTTGGTACCACAATCTATATATGCCAATAGACATACTCCATCCATCTAGTACAGATACCTGATTCCAACAGTATCTCAGAAATACGTGAACATGGACTTAAGGACTAATTGAGAATGTCTGATCTCCAGGAATTGATAATTATATCTAGTTTTCTATATAATTAATTTATTCAAAATTATACAAAGCAATAATATAGTATATAGAAGGAATTTCTATTCTTCCTCCAAGGAATCTATGAAACTGTTAGAATAAAAAAATTTTTGTATTTTATTAGGTCCAGTTTTAATTTCTCTTTATATTACCCACATTTGTTGACATATTCTTTGTGTTTCGTGTGTTTTAGGTAGGTTTGTTCCACACAATTCTACATTAGATATGCCTCTCATAATGGCGCCCACTGCTATTTTTTTTTTTAATTCACTGTTTGCAATTGCTTAATTTTTAATTTAGTGCTTTTAGCAGATATATTTGAACCTTCCAATATACTCCACAAAATGCTATCACTAGTTACTTGTTACATGTTCCTAGAAATGGTCTTTCTGCCCATTGAATGTTGGTCTACTTGTCTTCATTTTGTCTTCATTTTGAATACTCTCGCCAGCTGTTTCTCTCCTCTGTATCTCTGCTTTAAATTTGCAGAAAAGGAAGCAATACTTTTGTGTGGAGGGAGAATTCCTTCTGCCCTTCAGAATTCTAGTGGGACTAAAAATGAAATGGGCATCAAACAGATTACCAGAAGAAAATCAAATTTAATTTCACATGTAAAGAGAATCCACACAGACATAATATTCCAAAGACAGGCAAAATGAGGTATATATGTCATCCTGAACTAAGAAGAAGAGGGTGTTATAACCCAGCTAACATGAATTTGCTCCTTGGTGAGTTACAGGTAGAGACTGTACCAGGCGGAGTTGTCACACCAAAGAAACTTTATTTAGAGCAAGTAAGGAGACCAAGGAAAATAAATGCCAAAAGTGTGATCCTGAGCACGGGTGAATGAGTTTCTTTTATTTAGGATTAGGAAAAATATTCAGAAAGGGGAGTTTTGTCATTGCATGAAAAGGCAGGCATAAGGTTGTGCGGGCATACTTAAAAAACATGCCTACCCTGGCATCCTACATCATGTTAATGAAGTTTGTGTCCTCCCAGGGCAGAGACTTTAACATTATAATGAAGCAGAGGTAACTGACTGCAAGGGGAAGAGGTGATGGGCATGCTTCAAGGGCTGATATAATCTGGAATGAGGTCTTGGGCTTGTTATCTCACACAAGGAAAGAACACTTGCACCAACACTGGGAGTTTTTACTACTGATTTATCGGCTCTGATCTAGTTAGGCTATTTCCTAGCCTGCTAGACTGTTAGTTTATGCATTCCTTTTGTTCCCTTAAAATCCTTAACTATTGAGGTTTTTGCATTTCTTTGTAATTCTGACATCTAGAAACTTCTGCAAGAAGTGTGCTAGGGCAGGTATAACCAGTAAGGCATAGAGCATGGAAAGTAGCTGGGAGCTCAACTGACTTCCCCTAACTCAACTCTCTGCTTACAGTAGGGTTCTGAGACTTCTAAGGAAGTCTTTCATAGGAAGATGAAAAAGAGTCCATGTTTGGTAAGCAAGTGTTTGCTGGGCCATACAGAAACAATGGTGTAGGGAGAGGAATTTTAACAAACCAACTTTGCTAAATCCTCCCTGTCTCCCACCCCTAGTTCATATTAAAATGTAGTTACCTATGGAGGTAGCTTTCTTCCTGGAGCAGTTCCTTTAAATTATTTTTGGCTGGTGTGGGAGCGGGAGGGGTGGTCAAAGTTTCTTTCAGAGTCTTTCAGGCCTTGATTGTTTTCAGCTCAACCATAATCTGCACGCCCAAGTGCCCCATCTTGGGGCAACCTGCCCTGGGCCCCTACACTTCTTTTTCAATGCTCTGAGCTGAGAATTCTAAAAAAAATGCAATTACATGGATGTTATAACACTTTCATATACTACCAATGAGTATTGTGTGAGACAGCATCAACTTACGGATTTTTATTATTTAGCTTTTTAACTTCTAAATAGCACACAGCTTTGCATAGCAGTCGTGAAAAGGACTGGTGATTACATACCCATCTATTTCAGACAGAGTCACATATCTCAAAACTGCCTTTGATCAGCAAATCAGTTAATTGTATTTATAAATAAAATGGAAATACATTTGAAATGCATTGAAATTATAGTGGTTATCAGTAGCCTACTTACTGTCAAGTTGCAGCCACCCCTCCCTCCAGAACTTCCTGAAGACTTAGAACAGGTGCCCTCTTCTTTCTTTTCAGATTATTGAGCTCCTCTTGACCCCCACTTACTCATTTTGTAACCGGGGCCCAAGGGAACAAGAGCATCTGGCCAGGTTTGGGCACTCTCTGCTGATAAAATCCAGATAGAGAAAGGACTGGTGGTGAAACCAGAAAGGAATTTATTGCAGGGAGGTCAACACTGGGAAGACAGTGGACTAATGCCTCAAAGACTGTTTCCAAAGTGATGGGGTTTTGGAATAGAGGTGAGGTTCAGTGGGGTGGAGTCCAGAGCCAACAACCAAGAAAGAATTCTGGAGAAGTCTTTGGCGCAAAATGGTGGTTTATTAAAGCACGGGGACAGGACCGGTGGGCAGATAGAGCTGCTGCGCCAGGGTTGTGAGAGGCAGCTGATTATATACTATGCCGTCGGGGCGGTAAGGAAAAAGGGAGGTTCCAAAAGGATTTTCATATGTTAAAAAAGACTCACAGGATACCAAGACCTTGCCATCCTCAAGTTAAGGTTGTTTTTCCCTCTAGCAAGGCATTAACATAAAGATAGTTGGGAACTTCCTGGAGGAACATTACACTCTGCCCCCTTCAAGTATCTTGTCAATGGGCTGCAGGTTATAAGGACATTTAATTGTATCTACATTTCCTTCTGGAAGCGAGGTTATTGATAGAAATGCTTTGTTCTTGTAGATAGCTAAGACTTCTGTAAACTAAGGGAGACTCCCGTCTTGCAGGATTGTGATTTCTGTAAGTTTAATTGTTTGTTTTTCCTTTCCTTAGCTTTAGGGCAGCCAGGAGTGCCTGAGGGATGTCACATATATCTCATGGTGGGGAGGGGATGTGGGGTGTCAGCTTCTGCTTTGTCTTCAGCCAGCCTTTGCTCTGCTCCCTCATCAAAAGTGCTGAAAATACTTCTGGGTTTATATAAGGAAAACGTGGGGCAAAGATAGGTGGGGACATGCAGGTGGGCAGTGAAGGTCAGGTCAACCATTGTCTTGAGGTCAATCGCTGGGGGTCTTGCAGGTGTCAGCGCCTCTCTGTTGCTTGAGATGTTAGTTTTGGTTCCCTTATTGGATGCTTTGCCCACCGGGTCTTTTGCCTGCTGGAAAAAATTTAATTACTTAGAAAATACAGACTAAGGTCAAAATGGAGGTGGTTGAGGTGCTCCATCACTTTCCCGTGTAGCAACTCAGTTTTATCCACCTTTCAAGCCTTATCTGTTATACCCATCTCTTTGCCAAATAGGAAAAAAAAAAAGTTTTAGCTTGTTATTTTCCATTTGCTGTAGACAAATCACTCCAGCTAATGGCATTAATATTTTTGATCAATGTTGAATACCAGCGAATTCCATTTTTGAGTGATACTTCATAATTCAAAATCATTTTACATACAAAATTTCACCTCTGTTCAAAATAACAATATAGGAACTTTTAGTTCAATTGTGCATATAACAAACAGAATGTGCTTCTGTTCATGTAGCTCGTAATTGCCTAATTACTTTTAATCATAGGTATTTCTCTATAAAAATAGCATGGTAGGTCAGTCTTTCCAGATTCTTCTGTTAAGGGTAATTGCCTTTAACATAAAGTACTAATAGTGTAATAATGAGTACAGATAAAAATGGATTCGGGACACTTTTTAGGTTGGCTTAGGAGACAATGTGTAGTTCTGTGTCCTTGGACTCAATAACATTAATTGACTGCTATTTTTCATGCATCAAAACCTATTAGAATAATTTATCCCTTTGTTCTTAGATATGGTACTTTACTCATTAAGAGAACAGTAATAGAGGATGAAACAAAAAGCATTTTCAGGAAGTTTGTCTAAACATGGCATAGTGATCACGATGAGCTTATCTTTTTGAAATCTGTTGAAATCACAGGAGGGAATAAAGAAATTGTTAACTTTAAAAAACAAAGAGAATGGAAAGATGATGCTAGGAGAGGAAAGAGAAAGACTTGGAATCATGATATGGGCAAGCCAGCAAAGGAGAATGACATCAACTTTCTGGGGTAGCAAATGTCCTCGGGACATTAAGAGCGATCTTTCCAAACTTGCTACTAGAAGACAGATAGCTAGAAGGGGAAGGGGTGAAAGCTGGTTAGAGAATGGAATTTTAAAAACTGACTTGTGTGTTTGGACATTGAAAAGAAAACATTGCTAGCTGTCGAAAAAAATATTTTAAGGTATACTAGAGGGATTATTAGCTGATATGTAAAAAACTAAACAAACAAAAATAAGACTCTGTAGAATAAACTAAAATAATTCAAGAAAGAAACTATTCAGTAGTTATAAGTAGATGTATAATTATAATACCCTAAGTCCTAACTATCACTTTATTAAATAAAATTTTATAAAGTATAGTGGGAAAGTGAGAATAGCAAAAGTGCAGATGGCTTATGTAAGCAAGAAAGAGCCTCTCAACTAACATTTAAAAAAGATACCCCTCCACTCCCTCTGCCTGCCTCTCTGCCTACTTGTGATCTCTTTCTCGCTGTCAAATAAATAAATAAAAAAATCTTAAAAAAAAAAAAAAGACAATAGAATCTATCTACAGTAGATAATTCAAGAAGTAGCAATACACATATATTTTGGGAGACAGAGTGAGCAAGAGACCACTGTTTTATCTTAGAAGGCTTTTAGTATTATTTGAGTTCTTGAAATATGTATATGTATTATTTAATAAAAAATAAAAGCAATGAAAGAAATATTAAAGAATTTTGGTCAATTACATTTCAAGTCAATTTGAAGAAAAATATGTTTCCTGTTGTGACACACACCAGCATTACAGACTTTTAAATCAATCTTCTAATGATTTTTTTTATACTTCCAATTACTTCTACTCTCTAATTAGGAAGCACAAAGTTATGTGATAAGACTTATCGATATATACAAATTGGAACTCGGGAGCAAGCATCTGATATGTGAGTTCCTTATTCATAATCAAAATCTCAAACTCCATTTAAAATTTTTAGCATTTTTCTTTTATATATGAGAAAAAATATATAATATTTGAAAAATCCCTCTGTTTTCCCAGAGTATGATTTATATTTAGCCAAACTCACGGACCATAGTTGGCATTTGATAAGTTTTGCAAATGCATACATTCATATCAAGATATAGAACATTTAAATCACAAGAGAAACAGCCTTCCTGTCCAGCCAATCATTCATCCCTCCAGGGACAAACACTATTAAGATATCATCACCATAGATTAATTTTATCTGTTCTAGAATTTTAAAGGAATGAAATCATAACTTATGCCCTCTTTTGTGTATGAATTATTTTGCACATTCTTACTTGACATATTCACCCATGTTATGGTATATAACCGTAGTTCATCTCTTTTTGTATGACTATACCCCAGTCTTATCCAGTCTCTTGCTGGCATTTGGATTATTTCTAGTTTCTGATTTTTTTTTTAATAAAATCTCCATGAAAATTTGTGTCCATGTTATTTGGACATACATTTTCATATATCCAAGGAAAATACACATGAAAGGAATGACCGGATTGAGAGACAGATGTATGTATGACTGCCAGTGTTTTTCCAAATTGGTTTACTGTTGGTTTACTCCTACCCATCAATGTACAAGAATCTCAGTTGTCGGGGCAATTGGGTAGCTCATTCGGTTAAGCGTCTGACTCTTATTTTCGGCTCAAGTCACTATCTCCGTGTCATGAGATTGAGCCCTCCCCACATCATGGTCAGTAGGGAATCTGCTTAAGATTCTCTCTCTCCCTCTGCTCCTCCCACCGCTCTCTCTCTCCCTCTCCAAAATAAATAAATAAATCTTTTCAAAAATAATCTCAGTTGCCACACTCACATCCTTGCCAATTTTGGTGATGTTGGGGTTTAGTTTAATTTTATTTTGTCTTAGCAATAAATGTATGGTATCTCATTGATTTAATTTGCATCTCCCCAATGACTAATGAACACTTTTTTATGGCTTTATTGCCATTCATTTGAAGTACTTTGTGAAGTATCTGGTCAAACATTTATCCATTTTTTAAAATAGCTATTATTTTTGACATTTAGGAAGGTATTTTTTCTCAGTCCTAGTCCAGTGTCATATGTATGTATTGAGAACATTTTTTTCAATCTGCAGTTTGCCTATTCATTTTTTAAATGGTGTCTTTTATGACAATGTTTATTTTGTATAATGTCTAATAAATTATTTTTATGGTTAATGCTTTCTTTAAGAACTGTTTGCCTACCGCAAAGCCCAAAAGATAATCTCCTGTGATTTCTCCTAAAAACTCTATAATTTTAGCCTTCTAGGCTATGTCTGTGATCTACCTCATATTAATATTTATATTGTGTGTGATAGGAGTTGAGGTTATTAAATATATGGCATTCCAGCACATTTTATAGAATGATTTGTTAAAAATTTAAATTTATCCCTAAGAATTTCATGTTTGCTGCTATATTAACCGTATAATTTTTACTGCTTTATTGAAATAACATAAAAACTATATATATATACATATCCTTTATAGGGGCACCTGGGTGGCTCAGTTGGTTAAGCATCTGACCTCGGCTCTGGTCATGATCTCAGGGTCTTGGGATGGAGCCCCTCATCAGACCCCTTGCTCAGTGGAGAGTCTGCTTCTCCCTCTCCGTCTGCCCCTCCCCCTCCTTGTGCTGTCTCTCTCTCTCTCTCTCTCTCTCAAATAAATAAATAAAAAGTCTTAAAAAAAATATGTATCCTATATAACACTTGATATGGTTAATCCTTTTAATTTTAGCCATTCTAAATACATAGTGGCATTGCATTGTTTTCCTAATTTTCATTTCCTTAATGACTCTGTTGAACATGTTTTAATGTGCTTATTTGCCATCCTTATATCTCTACATCTTATATGTCTCTTCCCTGTGTCCATCTTAGGTCCAATACCACATTGTCTAATTACTACTGCTTTAAATGTCTTAAAGTCAGGTATTTTAAGTCTTCAAAATTATTCTTCATTTTCAATGTTGTGTTGGCAGCATCGCATTTTCTTATTAAAAACGTCTGTGCTTGGGGATGCCTGGGTGGCTTAGTCGGTTAAGCGTCTGCCTTTGGCTCCGGTCATGATCCCAGGGTCCTGGGATGGAGTCCTGCATTGGGCACCTTGCTCAGCAGGGAGCCTGTTTCTCCCTCTGCCTGCCACTCCCCCTGCTTGTGCTCTCTCTCTCTCTCTGACAAATAAATAAATACAATCTTAAAAAAAAAAATCCCTACACTTGGTATATCTGTACGTTTATTTAGGTCTTTAATATCTCTTAAAAATGATTTGTTTCATTCAGCCTACAGGTCATGCGTCTATTGACAGATGTATACCTAAGTATTTTCATGTTACTATATATGGTACTGATTTTCTATTTTAGTTACTGAATGTTAAGTGCTACTACATGTAGAAAAACATTTGAATTCATATAATAATCTTTCATTATGCAATCTAGGTAAATTCAATTATTTATTTCATTTCCATAGGATTTTCTACATAGATGAAAATGGTATCTTCTAATAAAGATAGTTTTACTTTTCCTTTCCAACCTAGGTGCTTTTATTTCGCTTGCTTGCCTTATTACACTGGTTAAAACCTCTGATAGGATGAAAGTGGAGATCTTTGCCATCTTCTTGATCTTTGGAAAAAACAAGTTGTCAGCTATAGATTTTTTCATGGATTTCCTTTACTGAGTTGAGTACATTTCTTTACCTTTCTAGTTTGTTGTATTTTGTCAGTATCTATCAAGCTATTTGTCTATTTTATCTAGCTTGCTAAAATTATTGGCAAGAAGTTGCCATACTGTTCTTTATGAGATATGTATAGTATATGTAATACATGCATACAAACACATTTTAATATATGTAGGATGTTATCATGTTATTCCAGTAATTCCTGATATTAGTAACTTTTATCTTTTCTCTTTAATTCATGATCATTGTTCTAAGAAATTTATCAGTTTTATTGGTCATCTTAAAGAACCACCTTATCATTTTATTGATTTACTCTATTTTCCAGTTTTGTTTTGTTTTATTTTGTTTTTCCTGGTCTGATTTCTCTTGTTTCCCTTCTTTTGCTTAATCTAGATAATGTTAGATTTTGTGAAATATTTTTTCTACATTAACTTAAATTATCTTAATGTATTTCTCTCCTTTATTCTGTTAAAAAGATTAGTTAAATTAATATTTGAATGTTGAATAAAATTTGCAGTTCTGGGATAAATCCCACTTGTTAGATTCAAAAAGTTAGTATTTTTAAATAATTTTTGTGTTTATATTCACAACATGATGGCCTCTATTTTTCTCTTATAATATTTTTGCCTGATTTTAGTATTAGGGTATTACTAGTCTCATAAAATAAGCTTCTGTACTATTATTTGAAGAATTTTGTAAGACGAATATAATTTATTCCTTAAGTGTTTTATTGAATTCATCGGTGAAGCAATCTGGCTTTGATTTTTTTTTTTTTTTTTTGTACAAATCTGAGAAGGTTTTTTTATAATGAATTTAATTTCCTTAGTAAATATATGGTTATTCAGCTCTGCTATTTCCTCTTGAGTCAGTTTTGCTAATGTGTGTCTTTTAAGGAATGTATCTATTTAATTAAATTGTCAAAAATTTTTGGCATAAATTTGTTTATAGTATTCCTTTATTATTCAGTTAATGCCTATATGATCTGTAGTGATATTCTCTCTTTAATATGTGCTGAGAGATGTCCCCTCATTTATTCCTGATTTGTAATTTAGAGTACTTGTTCCTTTTCTCTTCCTCTCCCCTTTATCAGGGATTTTATCAGTGTTGTTGATCTTTTAAAAAACAGCTTTTCTTAAAATGTTTTACTTTGTTTTCTCATTGTTTTTCTGTTTTACTATGTTAAAGTCACGTCTTTCATTTTAAAACTCACTTTTACTATCTCCTTCATTCTAGGTGCTTTAGGTCATTATGCACATTTCTAACATTTAAAGATGGAAGTATAGATGTGATTTTCAAACTTCTCTCTTTTCTAATATAGCATTTAAAGCTTTGGATTTACTTCTAAGCACTGTGGAAGATGTATTTTAATATTATGATATGTTGTCTTTAAATTATCATTCTATTCAAAATATTTTCTAATTACATCTGTCATTCCTTCATTGAATCATGGATTATTCAGAAATGTGTTGCTTAGTTTCAAAATATGTGGTGATGTTTTTCCATTATGTTTTTGTCATAGTCTACTGTTTAATTCTGTTATGGTCAGAAAATGTGCCATGTATGAATTCAATCCTTTGAAGTATATAGATTTACTTTATGGCCCAGTATATGGTCTGTTTTGGTGAGTTATTCATGTGAACTTGAAAATAATGTGTACTTTTCAGTTTTTACTTGTAAGGTTCTATAAACCTTGATTAGATTAGGTGCATTTTGTTTATTAAATCTTCTATATTCTTACTAATTTTTTATTTACTTGTTTTATTTTTTAATTTGTTGAGGGAGGAGTATTAAAATTTGCAACTGAGGATCCAATTATTTCTTTCTTTAGTTTTGTTAGTGTTATTTTTATTCATATAAATGTTCTTTTATTAAGTGTGTACATTTCAAGGATCATTAGGTATTCTTGATTAATTGACCCTTCATTATAATGCCCTCTTTATCTCTGGTAATAATTTATTTTTAAAATCTCTTTCTGGGGCGCCTGGGTGGCGCAATGGGTTAAAGCCTCTGCCTTCGGCTCAGGTCATGATCTCAGGGTCCTGGGATCGAGCCCCACATCAGGCTCTCTGCTCAGCAGGGAGCCTGCTTCCCCCTCTCTCTCTGCCTGCCTCTCTGCCTACTTGTGATCTCTCTCACTCTCTCTCTGTCATATAAATAAATAAAATCTTTAAAAAAAAATCTCTTTCTGAAAATAATGTAGCCACTCCAGATTTCTCAGAATGAGAGTTTTTATGATATATTATTTTTATCATTTTGCTTTCCATATATCTATATCTTTACAATTAAAATTTGTCTGTTTAAGTAGTTAGATACTGCTTTTTACTAACCAATACAAAAATCTGTCTTCTAATTTGTGTGTTTCGTTTATTTAATGCTTTTAATGGGATTACTTCAATATTATTGAGTGTAAATTTATTTTATTGTTTTTATATATTCTTCATCCCAACTCTTCTTAATTCTTTCATTTCTTTCTACCTTCTTTTGGGTATTTATTTTTAAGACTATCTTTTTAGACCATTTTTTATGTTCACAGCAAAATTGAGGGAGAAATAACAGAGATTTCTCAAATAGTCCCTGTCCCCACACATGTATAGCTTCTGCCATTATCAACAACCCCCATCAGAGCATTACATCTGTTACAACTGATAAAATCTATTGACACATCATAATCACCTAAAGTCCAGAGTTTACATTAGGGTTCATTTTTGGAGTTGTGCACTCTGTGGGTTTAAACAAATGTATAGTGACATGTATCCATCATTATAACATACAGAGCATTTTCAACTGCCTTGTTATTCATTTTTTAGCAATCTATTTTTATCTCATCTATTTGCTTTTTAGTTTTACTTTCTTATTTTTAATGTTTTTCTAAAAATTTCTATATGCATCCCTAACTTATTAAAATACATTTTGAATGAATATTGTGTTACTGTTTATAACTTGAAAATTCGAAACAGAGGTCTTTCATTTACCCTGTCCATTCTTTATGCTATATTATCAGACACTACTTCTGTACACATTATAAACCCCACAGCACATTTTCATTTATTTTTTTTTCTTTAGTGAGTTGTCTTTTATAAAAATAAGAGACAGGAAATAAATTTTATGTTTAAACACCTATATTCCAATCTATCACAAGTTATTCCTGTAGGTAGATATGCATATCTTTCTAATATCAGTTATTTTAGTGTTTGTTCTGGGAGTAAATTTAGTAATAGATCAGCTTGATCCTCTAAAAATTGTTTTCAGGCTTTGTTAAAGTGTATATGGACTAGTACTATTGCTAAGGCATGGAATTATTGAGCTCTCAACTCTCTTTAGTGAAATCCCTCCACTCTTCTTCTGAGATGTCTACTGTTTTCAAGGATGGTGTAGCCTCCAGAATATATGCTTGTCTCAAAGATTCCTGGTAGCTGTTCTTTGCTGAGCTTCAAAGATTTTCATTTAAGTATATGCAGTTTTGTATTCTGACAAAATCTCCGTGCAGACTTTATACAACTTCCCTGAGCCTCTTCCTCTTTTCTAATACCCTGCCCCACAAATACCACCTACCTCAGTAGCCCTGAGCTTCGATTTCTCTTCACTGAAACAAACTACTGATAACTGTTTTGGTTCACAGTTTTGTGCCATAGTTTAGAAAGGGCAGAAGGTCAGGCTGAATTTGAAACTCACTTTGTGTTTCCCTTCTATCAGAAATTGTAGCTTTCTGCTGTTTGTTGTCTAGTGAATGGAAAACATTTATAAATTTTATTTAATTTTATACTTGTTTAAATCTGAAGTAAATCTATACCTGTTACTCTGCTGTGGCAGAGTTTAGTAACCTAAGCTTTTAAAGAAATAACTAAAGAGTTCCTAATAACATAGCTAGTATATATTTACCTGGAAGGTAATCCTTCAGAGAAAGCCACCATCAAGACCAAAAGATATAAGAAAGTGGGAGGTTAGAAAATTAGTCCATTTGCTACATTTTTTTGTTTAAGATTTATTTATGGGGCGCCTGGGTGGTTCAGTCGGTTGAGCATCTACCTTCTGCTGAGGTCATGATCTCAGGGTCCTGGGATCGAGCCCTGCATCAGGCTCCCTGCTCAGTGGAGAGCCTGCTTATCCATCTCTCTCGAATAAATAAAATCTTAAAAAAAAAAAAAAAAACCACACAAGGATTTATTTATTTATTTGAAAGAGAGAGAGAGAGCACTAGCAGGGAGAGGGGCAGAGGGGGAGGAGAGAGAATCTCAACCAGACTTTCCGCTAAGCACAGAGCCTGACACAGAGCTCAATTCGAACCCTGAGATCATGACCTCAGGTGAAATCAAGAGTCAGTCACTTAACCAACTGAGCCACCCAGGCACATCCATATTCTGCTACTTTCAATAAAAAGTGTCTCTAACCTGGCATCAATTATGTATAGCTCATGCTGATCCTAAGCCATATTTCTCATGGGTTTTCTATCTTCACTTTGCATTGCGACCCACTGATCCTTGTTTTTGCAATTTATTTGATTCTGGTCACACTTTTTGTGTGTAATGCAGGGCGCTATTCACCTTGAGTAAGTTAAACAAAATATTTCCACAAAAACCAGCTTTTATCTCTAAGAATGATGTAACTAATAATTTATATATATATTTGAATAATCTAGGCCAAACAGTCTTACTAAACTTAAAATCTTATAAAGCAAGGAGAGAGATCAATGTTTTAATTCTATTTTAATTTAATTAGTAAATTTTTAGAGGCTGGTGGCCTTTATTACATTTGATTTAGTGTTTAATATAGAGCATTGTAATGGGACAGAACTCTTTATGATTTACCTTTTTTCCAAAAAACCATACTTTTCTTGCAGATGTACCAGAAGAGGTATCCTGTGAGTTATATGCTAAATTCTGTGATTTGATCTATTTAAACACTAAAGAGCCAATCGGATTTAAATGACCTGTAATTCTATTTTAATTTTAAATAGAAGCATGCGATAGTTCAGTAGTACAGTGAGTAGCCCAAGCCTTAAAAATCTAGAATCTAAAACTTATTAGTATATTTAGAAGAGATCAATTATTTTTTGGTCTTCTTATAAATAGTTGAATTCACATAAGATCGATATATGAGGCAAGACACAACTCATTAACTTATTATGAAAGATGATAGGTAGAGGATTGCCTTTATCCTATATTTCTCTGTCCTAGATCCTGATGCACATACATCAAAAGAAATTGCCTTCTCTGTAACATGTTTTCCTAGGCTAGTTATAGTCCTTCATTGATAAATGTGTCCTTTAGCTTCATTAATATCATCAATGAAATTGTAACTCCAGAAAATATTCCTGGCAATCTAGTATAAATCTTGTCTCCAGTTATTATAAATTTATTTAAATTATTTAACTCCAGAAAAAATTTTTCAAATCTTCTCTCCAGGTTCTTGGAGCTAACCATCTTCCTTGACAATCCTAATATGCCACGAGCTACCCAGATTAAAACGATCAGTGTAAGAATTTTGCCATAATGAATAAAATTTGAGTCTTTTAGGTGAAAAAATATACTAGTGTTCAGTATTGTGGCGTTACAAGAAGGGCACTTGAATAAAGACTGAAAGTAAGATATAGATCAATTACTCTGAAGAGTTTTGCAAACATTTTAAGGCTCAGAAAATCGTAGGTACAAATGTCAATGAAATAATATTCTTCTCACTTGCACATGGTGGAAATCAGTGCAGTTCATGTACTGGATTTTCTTAGTCAAATTCTAGGATACCAACAAGACTAGTATCACAACTAAAAATAATCATGTTTGAATATTAACCGCATATGCCCTTCAAAATAAATTAATAAAAAGGAAAAAAAGTACTTTAAAGGTGAAAATAAAGCACTAAGACCCCAAAGGTAAAGATATTAAGACAATTCTTATGCTTTAAGAGGGGAATACAATTTTTGAAACATGAAATAATATGTGCATGTGTTTGTATTTAAAGGAACATGACAGAAATCCTAACAGAACTGCGGCAAAATAATAGTGTCCTAAAACAAAAGGCGTGCTTGTGTATTTTCACTAGTACAGACTCACAGATCTCTCTGAGATGAAATAGACTGAAACGTGACAGATGCAAACACCAATCCTAAAAACAGGATGGAAGAGCTTTTGGTCTAATTTGCAGATCCAGAGTAAATGTTGCTGTTTTTGTGGCTTTAATGTAAATCCAAAGCACAGCGCAAAAATATTTATTGTCCATCTTGAATGAAGTACAGTTTGATATAACTTGCTGGGGTTTAAGACTTAAAGAAATAATGGCTATGTCACTCTTCAGCTTTTAGCTTTAAAGAATGAAAAGAGGAGGGGCACCTGGGTGGCTCAGTCAGTTAATCCTTTGCCTTTGGTAGGTGATCCCAGGGTCCGAGGATCAAGCCTTGTGCCCTTGGGCTCCCTGCTTAACAGGGAGTGTGCTTCCCTTGCCCTCTGCCCCTCCCCCGCCATGCTCTCTCTGGCTCTCTCTTTCTCTCTCTCTCTCAAATAAATAAGTAAAATCTTAAAAAAAAAGAAAAAGAATGAAAAAGGGAGACCTTACAAAAACTTACACAGTCCTGTTGAAAAGCTATCCACATGAAAGCTTTTGAATATTTGAAATTATTTGCTAATGAATTTATTTACAAATAAATCAGTTTCAAGGGCAAAATACTTTTCAATTCACAAGAGTCACCAAAAAGTTTTCTAAATTACCTGTACAATGTTTAATCTAATTGCCAGATATGCTGAATATCCTCTTCTAAATTTAATTTTTGGGGCACCTGGGTGGCTCAGTCTGTTAAGCGGCTGCCTTCAGCTCAGGTCATGATCCAGGGTCCTGGCATCCAGCCCTGCATAGGGCTCCCTGTTCAGCAGAGAGTCTGCTTCATCCTCTACCCACCCCTCATGCTTATTCCTTCTCTCTCTGAAATAAATAAAACCTTTGAAAAATATTTTGAAAATTTGATTTTTAACTTTAGTATTCTGAGCTACTGAAATCCTCTCAGTATATTCATTCATTCATTCATTCATTCATTCATTCAGTAGATTGTTGAGCTCCTAGTCTGTGCCACATAGAGTCCTTTTCCCCAAGGAACTTTCAGCCAAACATGAAATAAGCTGGGTGGCTTTTTTGTTGTCATAAAGCTTTCATGCTACCTGGAGAGACTGATATTATAACCAAAGAATCTTACAAAACATTTTAAATTTCAGCTTGCTAGTTTCTGATAAAGGAAAGTCAGTGGTTCTATGAGAGTGCCTAATAGGAAATCTGGAATTCTCTTTTCCATCTTAATAAATATAAAACTCTTTCAAATTCATAGACGTGATCTGAAATTTGTGGTTCTTTTATAAGGAGCTTCTGATTAATTGCATCACCGTCCTTGTTTATTTGCAAGTTCATGTTAATTAGCAGCAGTGACTAGCACAGAGAAATCAATCTAAAGTTTAGTAGGAGAGTACTTATGAAGTGTTTGCTGTTTGCCCACTATGTGCTAGACATCACTGAATGCTCTAAGGATGTGTAAATGCATAAGGTCATAACAGAGCCCATGACAGCTAGAGTGACTGAGGAGATGGGAGAGGGGTAAACAAGAGATGGAATGGATGCTTGGTTTCGTTTAATTGTTCCAGGATGAGACTATCTTATGTTTACAGGTTGAGTGGAAAGAATCAATAAAGAAGAAGATAATTGAGGATTTAAGAGAGAGATTTATATCGTTTATGTAGTATTTGTGATTTCATACAATAAAATGCAGTGCAAAAGCAGAGGGCTTCTTCCTAAATTCTTATTTCTTCCACGAGTTCCTACAAGAAGCAAACCATCTAACGTATAACAAAAATTAACCCAGGAAACATGGGGAGTGATGAGGGTTCCAAGCAAGAATAAACTTTATCTCAGTTTAAATATTTTTATTCCAAAAGTAATATAGTAGTACTGCTTCAAAATATGCAACAAATACTGGTGTGCATTACGTAAAATGTAGAAGCCCCTCCTGGGCATACTCTTAGAGTTAACTTAAGCTAATATTTGTTTCCAAATTCCACTCCCAAACATAAACTTTGAAGTAAAAATAACAACATACATCAACAAGATTTGTTCCTTGAACAGTGAGTTTCAAGAAAACTCTGAGGCCACAGAATAGCAAGACACTGATTATGGAGGAGACTGGAGTACCACCTAGGTCAATGGTTTTTCCCATGCAAATGGAAATAGAAACAAAAGACAGCATAAGTTAATGAAAGAGCACTGTATGAATCATTGGGATCCTGAATTCCAATCCCAGCTCTGCTGCTGATTTTCTCTATAACCTTTGGTGAGTCACAGATCTCCTTGGTCTCTATTTCCTCTTTTATAAAATGAGTGGGATTTGCTCATTAATATTGAGTGACCACAGTGATCACCCAACATTAATGATCGGTAGATTTTAGAAATTTTATTCCTTCAAGTTGATAAATTGGGTTATATCTTTCACAGGTTTGGGGATTATTAGAAATAGTGCTTTCAAAGGTAGTGATCTTAGATGATAAACAATTTATTGACATTTGCCCTAAACCATGAGTCAAAGGAAATAAATGTAACAACAATGTATATTTTAAATTCAATTTCACTAGCAGTATAAATGGTATCTCTATACAAAACAAAGCTTTTGTCATTGGCTATAAAACATTTAAAGATATATTACCTCAAAAGATTTCTAATATCATAAAATAATGTGTATAATCCATTTCCATTATTTTTAATAAATTATGCTATAAGAATTCCTATCCCCCTTAAAAATGACCAAAAATAGGGGTGCCTGCGTGTCTCAGTGGGTTAAAGCCTCTGCCTTCAGCTCAGGGCATGATCTCAGAGCCCTGGGATCAAGCCCTGCATTGGGCTTTCTGCTCAGCAGGGAGCCTGCTCCCTCTCTTTCTGCCTGCCTCTCTGCCTACTTGTGGTATCTCTCTCTGTGTCAAATAAATAAATAAAATCTTAAAAAAAAAAAATGACCAAAAATAGGTTGGATTATTATGAAGCATTTTAAATCACATTTTTTGCAAAACACAAACATTGCAAAAAGTTACATTAAAATTTTTTAAAGCTTAAAACATTTCACTGATCTTTTCTCTTTGCAACTACCTGATTTATCAGTTTAGACATAGTTCCAGAGTAATAATTTTATCAGTCATCCATTTAACAAACATTTATAAAGTGCCAATTAAAACATTTAACACTTAGACTCACCTTTCTAATTTGATTGATTTTTATGGAAATACATGTCATAAAGGACTTAAATATAAATGAGTGCTCATGCTCTCTTGGCTGACAAGAGGAATTAAAGTAATCAATTAGAGAAATATAGCTATTATTTGGAAAAGTATATGCAAAAATTACCAAACTATTATTTTTTTCAAACTATTATTTTTAAAATATGCATACTATCGTAATTAAGATCCATTTGTCTGATACTTACAAACTGACTGCTAATTATTATAGACTCATAATTAGCACTTATAATGTCAACTCTTGTTAAATATGTGCATATACTAGATTGTAAAACATCTTTAATGAAATTCAACAAATATTTATTGAACATTTATCATGTGCCTATTAGTATTCAAAAAGATGGTGGTATAAAAATGAAACGTGTGTGGATATGTATGTATATGTGCTTCAACCAGTTCACAGTTTTTAAATAGGAGGGGCCAACAAAAACATTATGGTATCAGGAAATGGATGCTACAAGAAGTATATACCCTCTTTGGGAGCGTAATGAAGGGAGTAATTAATTCTAATGGAAGGAAATGGCTTTATAACATTGGATATCCTTTAGCACCAGATCTTGAGCCATAATTACAACTTCATTGAATACAGGTGATGAGATACAAGAGCATCCTGGGGAAGGAGAATTACATATAATTACTGGGAAGAATGAAGAATATTTCTAGTTTAGGAAATTATAAGGAGCCTAATCAGACTCATCCATAGCATTTAATGTCTTATGGGAAAAAAACTGGGGCAGTAATTGGGGTCCAGTTTTGAAGTCTACTGAGTGCCATATCAAGATATTTTGTCTATCTTATTTTAATTGAAGAGAATGTTTTCAACGCTGGTTGTGATTAAGAATTACTTCCAGAGCTACCCTGCTCTCCCCAACCAAGATCAAATGAAAAGGAATTGCCGTGGGTAAACCCATAAACTAATATATTTTCCAGCTCCCTAAGTTATTTTCATGCATATTAAAGTTTGAAAACTACTGTGAGAGAAAGGGAGTTTTAGGTTGGCAAGCAGAAAATTTTATATATATAAATATATATAAAATATATATTTATATATAATATATAAAGTATATTTATATATATATATAAAACATAAATGTATATTTTTTTATTTACCTACGACCAGTAGTTGACGAACCTGGATGTGTATCAATAGCTAAAGGGGATCCTATTGAAAATACGAGCATCAGAAGGTGCAATGGAGATTGAGGTCCATGAGTATGTGTTGATAAAAAGCTTCCCAGGCAGCTTTTGAAGTGGTTTCATCACTAATTTGCAGGGAGGCTTTGGGTATATGAGAACACAGAAGTTTAACACCCAGATTTGCTAAATAACGTCGGTTCTGCATTTTATGCTTTGTAAAAATGACCTGAGATTTAGCTGGAAATTATAATTCATTTCAATTTAAAGTTAGCAAAAATTGTGCAGCCACTGTATGCCAGGCACTTAAGATTTGGGGGTGGGTGGACTTAAGTAAAAAGATGACTTTCAAGGACTACAGAAAACAGACCTACAACTGACTATAATACAAAGCAGAGCTAAATAGTACTCAGTGGAAGGACTAGTTACATACTGGGAGAAATAAAAAGAAGTTGTAATTAATTCTGTCTGGTGGAAGTAGACTGGGGGTGGGGATGGTAAATGAGGGAAGCGTCGCACAGGAGATTATAGCATAGAAGCTGGGTTTTGCAAGATAAGATGAATTTCAAAAGGGGGTGCAGATGGCATTTCAGTAAAAAAAAATAAAAAAACTTAGATTCAGAAAAAGTTGTGTTTTAATATTAATAATTTTGCTCAGCATTCTCAAGGGGTAATGTTTTCCAAAATTCTTGTCACATCGAAAGACAAGTGTCTGGTTCTTTTGTACTCATGCAATTTGCAAGATAAGAAGTGCACATTTCAAAAACTGAAGAACTAATCTTACAAGAATAGAATAACCCTGAGCATTTGACTGTGATTCTTTTTCCGTCACAATTTGCCTAGTTCAGAGAACTCTCACAGTCCCTAATGCCTTCCCACATTCTTTTCTTGGTTTTCGTTTTCTTCTTTGGAAGATCATAGAGATCTGCATAATAGGCTACCTGTCCTAAGAGGAGGGAGAGTGATAGCAAAGCCGATGTCTGAACTCCTGTTGTAACGGAGTCTTAATAAAAGAAAAAAAAATCAAACTTAAAGAACAAGGAATAGTATCAGTGAAATCTCATGAGAGACAAATTTCGCCATCAAGATGACATTTGAAAACAAATTCATTTGTGAATTTATGCTCAGTTGTGTCTTTTGGCCACATAATTCCAGGATTGATTTGTGGAGGGGGTGTTGTTATTTTTTTTTTATTATTTTTTTTATCAGTATGTCCTTTCTTTCTTAGGCCTGGCAAGCAGACCAGTAACTAATACAAGTCCTGTTAAAATATGCCAAGGTCCATATAATGAAATATAAATCATGCCCATTCAATACCAATTATTTCAAAATTTGGGGTTAGCATATAAAAATCACTGATTTGCCCCAAATGTTTTAGTTCTTGAAATATTGGAAACAAAGTTAGTTATAGCTTTACAAGGCTCCAGCTAAGACAACTGGGCTTCCTAACATTATATGTACCATTTATTTATTTATTTATTTATTTATTTATTTTTTTAAAGATTCTATTCATCTATTTGACAGAGAGAGATCACAAGTAGGCAGAGAGGCAGGCAGAGAGAGAGGGGGAAGCAGGCTCCCCGCCGAGCAGAGAACCCGACGCGGGGCTCAATCGCAGGACCGCGAGATCACAACCCGAGCCGAAGGCAGAGGCCTAACCCACTGAGCCACCCAGGCGCCCCACTATTTATTTTTTTTTTAATTTTTTAATATTTTTTTACTTTTTAAATAACACATAATGTATTATTTGCCCCAGGGTCCATGTCTGTGGATCCTCAGGCTTACACATTTCACAGCACTTACCATAGCACATACCCTCCTCAATGCCCATAACCCAGCCACCCTATCCCTACCCACCCCTACCCCCCAGCCACCCTAGGTTTGTTTCATGAGTTTAGGAGTCTCTTATGGTTAGTCTCCTTCCTGATCCTCTCTTGTTTTATTTCCCTCTCCCACCCCCCACAACCCCCCACCCTGCCTCTTGAATTCTTCATATCAGAGAGATCATATGATAATTGTCTTT
>CM052884.1:34776649-34885218 GCA_028534135.1 Potos flavus
CAAAGCATTTATCAAAAGTGCACTCATGCAGTGTATCAGGCAGAAGATTTGTACAGGGAAGACTTTAAAAGGAAAATGAAGCAGCTAGCCCAGTTAATAAATAATCTCTTTCTCTTTCTAGCAATGAAATAATATGGCATAATAAAAAGACTCTAGGTTTTGACATCAGACGCATTTAGATAAAGATCCCACCACCACTATAACTCTATGACCTTGGACAAATTACTTCATCACTCTGAGTCTCAGTTAACTTCTTCATAAACTGGAAAATAGAAGTAGACCTCAGGATTATTCTAAGGAATCAGAATAATATAAAATAGCATATAGCAATCACAAAGTGGCTAGGTATTCAAGTATTTTGAATTGATGGTAAAAGAAACACAGAGTTCCATCACTTAAGCTTTCATGATGACAAATATCCAAAGAGTAATTCCGTGACTTCATCATGGTGAGTTTTCCCATTGATTCACATTCCAGATTCTTAGAGTTTAATATTTCAAGTTATTTCCCTTATACCACAGGGTCCTCAGAGGACACTGGCAATTCTTTGGATTCTGCCGGCACCTCTTCTGCCCACATGATAGAATGCAGCCATTTGCCCAACAGTTCTTTCTCTAGGACTACACACAGAGTAATGTGAACTCACGCCCTTAAAACAGCAAGGAAAATTCTCCTGAAAAGAAGTACGGTCCTGCCTAAGTGTGCAGTGTGCACACAGTTTAATGACTAGTTTCCCACATCATGAATCCTGTAATGGGAGGAAGAGTTCTTCCCTCTGGGCTCTCTCCATAGCGGCCCCCACCCCCTACTCACTTCCACTCGTCCCTGCCAAAGACTCTGTTTGTGAGGCAGTCACAGGGAGTTAGCAAATTACTGCTATTCTGAGCTCCTTGTCTGCAAAAGCAGACAATGTCAGAGACACTAAGATCGGGTTAGCATTATAATTTACCAGCTTTGTTGGAGGTAGAAAGATCCTGCATGCAAACACATGCAGGGTGCAAAGACTGATGCCAAAAGAAAGGATTACATTGTCAACATCGTCTTGGAGCAAGAGATGGACACATCTTAAATATAATAATGCTGTATATGTTTATGCAGAGATGTAACAAAACAAGTAAGATCAGATTATTTAATTATAGAATTTTACTCAGAAATGCAAAACATTCTAAATATGGGACGCTTGGGTGGCTCAGTGGGTTAAAGCCTCTGCCTTCAGCTCAGGTCATGATCTCAGGGTCCTGGGATCGAGCCCCACATTGGGCTCTCTGCTCAGCGGGGAGCCTGCTTACCCCTCTCTCTCTGCCTGCCTCTCTGCCTACTTGTGATCTCTCTCTCTGTCAAATAAATAAAATCTTAAAAAAAAAAAAAACATTCTAAATATAACTAAAAAGAATTCTGCATACGAACCCTATGGTTCACCAACATTCCCCCTGTATTGCAACATACAATTATAGGTATAACATACGAGGGCATATTAACTGTATGTAAAATATAGACCCTTTATACAAACCCGTAGAAAACCCTTTACAAAAACATATATTTAATCTCTATATAACCATATGTAACCAAAATGCTGTAAAAGAAAATGACAAGATATTTTGATAGAATGAACGTTGGTTTTGTTACCACCTAGAAATACAACACTTTGTCAAATGGCTCTCTGATGTTTCTTTTTAATTATCGTCACTCTCCTTAGGAGATCTCTGTTTGCATTATCTCTACAGTTCTCACTCAAAGAAAGCATTTCTGCCTCCTGTTACTGACGTGTAGTCATTCTGCCCTTTCTCAGATTTTTCTTCAAAATCCATTTCTGTGGGGGACTTTTTTTGGTGACTTCCTTGCTTGATGTCCTCACCCCCAATGACTTCTTTTCTCCCAAAATTTCACTAAGAACATTTTCACTAATGAAAATTTCACTAAGAACATTTTCAAACCCAGAAGTTTTTAGGTGAATACTCATTTATGCATCATCCAGATCCTACAATTAATGTTTTGCTAAACTTGCTTTGTCACAGCTTTCCATCAAACCATCCCTCTATCCACCCACCAATTAATCTCATTTTATTTGATGCATTTTTAAAAATTTGTTATTGAAGTATAGTTGACATACAATGATATATTAATTTCAGGTGTGATTAATTAATTTCATAGTGATTTGACATTTGCATACATTATTCAATACTCGGAACTTCTTAGGGCTGTCTTCTGTAGTGAGAACTCAATATAGCTTTAGGTCTTACTGAGACAGCAAATTCCCCAATGCAGAGAACTCCTCTATGACAAATTTTAAAAATTATAGTGTCTTTTAGACATGTAAAATAAGTTGGCCAAAATTTACTAGGACAAGGTATTATGCAGTGTATTAAAATGCAGGCACTGGAAGGAAAGGGCCCAAGTTCCCATCCTGGTCCTGCCAGTTACTGCCCCCCTGAGATCATGCAAATTACTACCCACTCCAGTTGTGTTTCATCATCAGGAATGAGGAATATAACAGTGTTTGCCCCAGAGGGTGGATCTGAAGACGAAGTGACATGAGGCATTTAAAGTACATTACACAGTGCTTGACACAAAGTAAGTTCTCAGTAACATCAGCTGTTATTGTTGCAATTTTTTAATTAGTATATGCAAAACCAGATGATAACTCTAATGCAGTTCTATCCAAGGATGCACCTCTCGCATATGCAGATTTAATGACCTCCAAGGAATTGATTTTATCACAGTCTGTCCACAGATAAACCTTTACTAGGTGTAATTCTTTGATGTGATTGATAACCGTCTGTATGATAAAATGTGATAGACAACCCCAGATGTTCTATTCTGAGCAATTAAAGGCATGAGCCCCACGTAAGTGGATTCCTCACAGATATGCTGACACAAAATCAGAAAAATAATCCACATCTTCCCTTTTTTCCCGAGCAAAATGTCAGTCTCTCTTAGATTTCCCCGGCATCAGCAGAACATTTGCTTTGTTCACTGTTATTCCTGCTGTCAGCAGAAGCTGGAAGATGCCGTGCGTGTTTTGCTCTTCGTACAAACCTGAAGCCCTTACAGAGAGGGCACCTTCCCAACATGGGCATATACACAAAATAACATATTTCATACCCGTACTCGTTTAGAAAGTTATTTTTTGTTGGCTTCCCTGTCCCGTTCCTTGTGTATAGTATACAAAGGATTAATTAGTTGACGTAAATAATTTTTTTTCAGGAATAATCATTTTATTTGGCAGGGAGGAAGGTCGGAGGGAAAGGGAAAGAGATTTTATGGTCTTTATGGTTGTTTGCTAGGATGTCCAAGTGTGTGTGTGTGTGTGTGTGTGTGTAAAATGAAGTACCTTTCCCTGCTCTTGATACTTTTTGAACACTCCTCTCTTCCTTGGTCTTCCTCTCCCTTCTCCATTTCACTTTGTTCAGTGAAGCGTGCTTATGTCAAACGAATCAGTGGATGAAAACTTTAATTTATTTGAGCAGAGCACATACCACTACAATTAAAAGATGCCTAATTTGCTTTGTGCAGTGGGAAAGTATGGTCTCAAAAGCAGCACTGCTTGTATTTCGTTTTAGATTCTAAACATACAGACTGTAAAGTTTTGTAAATCGAATTTTGTACGTATACAATATGGAAATCTTTGTCCATTTAATGTACTTACTTGATAATTTTGCTTCCTATAATCCTCCATATGCCTGAATATCTTGAAAGATCAGCATAATTAGCCCCACCTGGTGTTCTCCCCATTCCCTCTCCCCCGTTTGGATAATGTAGGGATATTGGTATTTATTTTCATAAAGCTCACTTAAACCACTTGATCATAAATATGGAATAGAGATCAAAATTCTACCTCTGGCACAATTGGACATGTTTTTGTTGAATTCATCCTGTTTTGCTTTTGTTTTGTTTTGTTTTGTTTTTGTTGTTGTTGTTAATGCATCAGTCCTCCACCCGCATTGAGTTTTTGCTATAAAGGTCAGTGCCTGTTTTTTTGTTTTGTTTTGTTTTAAGATTTTATTTATTTATTTGACAGAGAGAGAGAGATCACAAGTAGGAGGAGAGAGAGAGAGAAGCAGGCTCCCCGCCGAGCAGAGAACCCAATGTGGGGCTTGATTCCAGGACCCTGAGATCATGACCTGAGCCGAAGGCAGAGGCTTTAACCCACTGAGCCACCCAGGCGCCCCAAGGTCAGTGCCTGTTTAAAGGGCTAGAGGAGGGGGGAGGCTTCGGTGGCTGGCTCTCTATGTTGGCAGGGCCGTTTCCACAGCTGACTGAATCTACTTTATGCTTGTCCAGCACCATTAATCCTTTGTAACCAGGATTGGTCAATTAACTGAAAAAAAAAAAAAGTTAATGTCATTTGAATTCTTCATGGGAGCAATGATTTTGTCTTTAAGCGGCAAGGCATGTGTGCTAAGGGGAGGCGCACATGAAAGAAAATGTTTCCTGAATATTGCAAAGCTCTTAATTTGTAATATGGCAAACTAACTTCTGTATAATTCTTTACTATAGTAAAAGTATGTGATAATGAGTGTGTGTGTGTTTGTGTGTGTGTGTGTATACTGCTACTTTTATAACACTTGTTAATTTCCAGTGTTTCTGGAAATATATGCCATCTTTGCCTTTGATTCCTAAAGTGAGAACATGATGCAGAGTGACAAGGAGACATTACCCAGATATTACTGACTCACTGATAAGATTCTGTGTAATAATACTTGCTGACCACATGCATAGAACAAAAATGCTAAGTTCACTTTGCTAGCTCTCACTCTCACTCTACCCTCTGTATCTTTAAGATCTTCAGTTGTCAGCTTAATTGTTTATTTATATTAGTACCAAAGATTTATTTTATCTTATATAGAATCATGGATTCTCTCTTGCAGGGTTGAAATCTCAGGTTTTTTGTTTTTTGTTTTTAATCTTTCTCCTGGTATCTTCCTGTAGGAACTTTCCGCAATGATAGTATCTTCTACAGAGAATGAAATGGATTACAGATAACATCTGATTTTGTCAATCACACATCTTTTCAGTTAAATTCAAAGATTTTTTAGACACTATTTTCAGAATTGTAAGTCGTGTGAGGGCATCATAATTTCTCACACTATAATGAGTACAGAAAGATAAGTCTTTAAATCATATATTTTTATGGTAAAAAGGAAATGACAAAGAAATAAATAGATTTATTTGGGAGTGTTACTATAAACTGGAAACAAAAAGTCTTATAATTATCAAAATGTTATTTTTGTTCTTAAGAAGCAATGTATTTTTGCCTACGTTTACATCTGTGTAGGAGTTCTGGTTAAAGACGGCACAGTGAACATACGGGGTTTTTTTCCCTCTTCCTAACTATGAAATGGTAGTAAGGATGCATAGATGTGCATAATCGTAAGCAACCCTGAGAACAAAAATACCTCTCATTAGCACATCAGAGAAGTTGATTCTTTAGAGCAATCTATAATTGGATTCAATTATATTGACTGAGAAACCAAAGCAGAAGGGGTCGAAGCCTAAAATATGATCAGCAAAAGCAGGAGCTCTTCTCCCTAGTGGGCTTGAAAGAGGCTCAAACCCAGAACTGCAGCTACAGAAAAAAATAAAATATTTGCCCATAGTCAAGATAATTAGTGACTGCCTATCGAATAACGTCCTCAGATAGCACCTCCCCTCCTACAGGTGACCACAAACAGAGGAAGGGGTGTCTAGCATTTTTCCCAGGATAAACCCATGAGACTGCTTTCTGTAGAAACTACAGAGTTTGCCTGGGGGAAAAATGCTGTGAGTCTTTTTGCCTAAGAGAGAAGCAAAAAAGATCAAAGTAACTTAAAGTAAACTTAATATGGCGGGGGGAGGACAGTGGAGGATCAAAGGCAAGGCAATGGTGCCAACTGCTCTATTCCTGGTATCGCCCTTCTTATTTTCATATGTGATAGAGCCCCCAGCTGATCTGACTCCTCTTGGCATCCCCTGGCTCCTAATGATATTGCCAATACTTTTCTGAATTCTTTATGTAAATTAAATTAGTTCATTTCATTCTGACAACAACTGTGTGGTAGGTCACATTATTATCATCATCTAAGAGATAAGGAAACTGGCTGGGGCACAAAAATACTAAGTAATTTGCCTAAGTTCACAGCTAGAAAGTATTAGAGCTGAGACATGAACAGAGTCTGGTTCAAGAGTCCCATGTACTTAACCATTGCCCTGTGTAACCCTGATGTGGTGCTTGCCGTTCAATGTGCCACACAAATTCTATAGGCAACTTTCCCACAGAGAGGACAGGACTTCAGAGAAACAGACCAACAAACCTACAGGGAATACCCATCTCTCTTTACTTAGCTGCTGAGTCCCTTGTTCATAAATATGAACTTGTCTAACCAAGAATCATCAAACATCACCAAATATTTGAGGAAATGCAACAGCGAGCAAGAGAAAAGATGAATAAAAGGAAGAACTGACACACACACACAAAAAGAACCAGAGATATTTTAAGGAACAAAAGAGAACTTTAAAAATTATGATGATCAATAAAAAGTAAATACTGCAGCAGAAGAAAAAGTAATTACATAAAAGTTAACTTTCTTGGAAATTTCAAATGTGATTCCTAAAATTTATAAAAGTCCATTGAATGGCTAAATAATACAATAGATCTGGTTTAAATCAAATTGTCCATCTTGAATGACAGAATGATGAAATTTCTCAGAATATGGAGAAAATTAGAGAAATTAAGGAATACAAAGGATCAATGCAGGTATTCCTACATCCATTAAATAGAAATTCTGGAATTAAAACAACACAGAAATTTTAAGAGAAATGTGATAAAATTATAAAAATTATAAAAAATTATAAAATTATAAAAGAATGTAATTTCAATGATCTTGAGGCATTTTTTATATTAAAGAATTTGCTAACCATCAAATCGAATGGAATAAAAGGATTTAAACCTAGAGTATTATGGCAAAATTTCTGAATTTGAAGAGAAATTACATGAGCTTTCAGAATGGAAAAAATAAACAAGTTGCTTCCAAAGGAATAAGAACTCAGATTGGGGTCATATCTGGCTACCACCCAAACCAAGCTTGATGATAATGGGACCTTGCCTTCAAAGTTCAGAGTTAAATGATCTTCAATTTGTAATTCCAAATCCAATTTTAGTTTAAGAAAAAAAAAAAAAGACTCAGATATTTTATGTCGCATAGATACTTATTTCGAAAAGTTTTCTTGAATATATATTTGAAAAAATGATAAATATATCTGAGGTATAAAAAGATGTTTAATACAAGATCAGTAGGAACTAACGTAGGAAACCGAATAGTTAAAACCAGAGCTGACAATGTGCAGTAGGCCTAGAAAGTAGTAGATCCAAACTAGACCGAAAAGTGAATTCATGAAGTTGTCTGCAAGAAGAAAGTGGTCCTTTTTTTTCATAATTCATTTAATGGCAACTGGTAATCATTAAATTAGCAATGGTTATCATCGAAAGATACTACATTAGCTGTGCTGTGATTTCCCAAGAGTGATCAGATACCCAGAGTCACAGACATTTCCCACATAAGATGCATCATAAAAATGAGACTTGGTTTATCACCAGCATTTATAAAACCATACCTAAGGAAAGAAAGAGGTCTGGGGACACATGCATGATCTTGATATAGTGAATGTTTAGCCTGTCCTGATTATTACAAAATTAGACCAGCAAGAATATTTACAGGAAGAAAGTGGGTTTAATCAGAAGATTGTGTTATTAAGAAAATTAAGATCTTCATATATTTCCTTTATTAACCAGAAACAAACAATAGAACTCTGGAAAACATTTAAAGTAAAATAAAACAAAAAGAAAACCTTGGGCGCCTGGGTGGCTCGGTCAGTTAAGTGTCTGACTTTGACTAAGGTCATGATCTCAGGGTCCTGGGATCCAGCCTCACATCAGGCTCCCTGCTCAGCGGGAAGTCTGCTTCTCCCCCTCCCTCTGCCTGCCGCTCTGCCTACTTGGGCTCTCTCTCTCTCTGTCAAATAAATAAATAAAGTCTTGAATGAATGAATGAATGCATGAATGAACAAATAAATAAAATTTTTTAAAAACTAAAAAAAATATTAAAATTATGTATGTAATTTGAAATAAGCTGATAGGTGATATAATTTTGAGCAAATACTTGAGTATAAGAGAAGAGAATTCTCTTTAGTTAAGCATGTAGAAAATTCTTATCTAATTGACAAGATTTCAGGAAATAGAATTAAATTTCTTTTGTCAAATCACAATGTTTTTTATTTAGAGATATATTTTACCTATTCATAATATTGTTTGCATCAGTTACCTATCTTTAGAATGAAGAGTGGGCTAAATATTCAAGAGAGTTAAGTTTAGTTACAGAACATGAATGTTGTAAATCATGGAACCCTGAAAATACTTCATGTCAAAACTGACAAAAGTCAGAAAAAAGAGAAGCAGAGGAGAGAAGCTGTGTATTAGTTAACTCCCTCTTCTTACATAGCAAGGTATCAGTAGTGTTTAACAATTATGGACTAAAAGTAGAGATGTGTATGATTTTACAGTAAAGAAAAATAACTACAAGAAGGACAAAAAAGTAGAAAAGCAAAAATGAGACTTGGAAATGAGAGGAAAATAGAAATACCAGGTAATGTAACTGTGCTAAATTTCAGCTACAATGATAAGATACCTAGATACAGTGTCCAATTGAAGAAATGATACTGACCAAAAAAAAATAAAGGTGTAATAACATTTTGGTTTATGGTTGTAACCATAACATTAATTTTTTAAAATTTACATCAGAAAGTGGGGTAGTGTGCCCCTCGAGGAAGTGGAGTGGAGGGAATAGCAGAAAGCATTTTAATCTTGCATATGCCCCTTTCTACTATTTGAAATTGTAAATCAGGAACATGTATTATTACAAATCAAAAGATCAAAAATTATAAAAATGTATGTACACACATACATCTATGCACGTACATACACGTGTACATAGATGCATGCATATACATGAATATATGTGCATATGTATATACATATCTGTACTTTCACATCTTTTCCCTTTGAGGGTGTTAGTAAAACTCATATAGGCACCTATTTTCAGACATCTAATGCTGTCTTTAATTAAGAGAAGTATGCTTTCTCCTTGTGCAATCCTGCATCATACTGCCAGTATTTCTCCCTAAGGGTGAAGCAAATTCTAGGGATAATAACTGTATATGATATAATAAATTGTAATCTCTATTAGATACACAAAATTAATCTCATTACTCTAAGGATGGAATGGTATATTCAGTTTCGTGGGCTTTATTATGTTCTCATTGATCATTAAGGCTTAAAATGTACAGTTTCTCTCTCTTGAAAGATCTGAACTGTTACATATCCAGAGGCTTTCTTGTGCACTGGTTGCTGTTCTGAAGAGTATTTAATCACTCTGTAGAACACATTTTGAGAGTAATTACTTTAAGATGCTAAAACCCACAACAGAGAAATTTGGCCAGATCATGATACAAACATGACTCAGAAAAACTGTGCAGCTGGAGTATTTGATCAGAATATTCCCTTGCCTCATCCAAGCTATTCCAGGAGGTAACTTGGATAAATAATACATAGGTATATTAATGTACATATGTATAATGTATATATAACGTACATACATATACATTATATATATAAATTTTAAATGTATAAATATGTATATATACACACATACATACAAAAACCATTTTCTTCATATATGTAAAGAAATATATATTTCTTTATATATATATAGTATTATTTAATATATAATATATAATATATATTTCTTTATATATATAGTATTATTTTTTAATTTAATTTTATTTTTTCAGTGTTCCAAGAGTCATTATTCATGCACCACACCCAGTGCTCCATGCAATAATTTTAAATATGTAAATACATTATAGTTATACACACACACACACACACACACACATACATACATAAAATGTTTTCTTTATCCAGGCATCCAGTGAAGGACATTTAGGTTATTTCCATATCTTGGCTATTGTGAGTAATGCTACAATGAACATGGGAGTGCAGTTATCTCTTTAAGATGCTGATTTGAATTCCTTCAGATATATACCCAGGAGTGGGATTACTAGATCATATGGTAATTCAATATTTAATTTTTTGAGGAACTGCCATACTGTGTTCCATAATGGTTGTACCAATTTATATCCCCACCAACAGTGTGTAAGTGTTCCCTTTTCTCCACATTCTCATCATCATTTGTTCTCTTGTCTTTTTGATACTAGCCATTTTGAGAGGTGTGAGGTGGTATCTCATTGTGTATTTTTTTTAAGATTTTGTTTACTTATTTGAGAGAGAGAGCGCCCACAAGCAGAGAGGGGCAGGGGAGGGAGAGGGACAGAGAAGCAGAGGGAGAGGGAGAAGCAGTACCCCTGCTGAGCAAGGAGCCCAATGTGGGACTTGATCCCAGAACCCCAGGATCATTACATCAGCTGAAGGCAGATGCCTAACTGACTGAGCTACCCAGGTTCCCCCTCATTGTGGTTTTGATTTGCATTTCCCTGATGATTAGTGATATTGAGTACCTTTACATATACCTATTGGCCATCTGTATATTTTCTTTGGAAAACTCTCTATCAGGTCCTTTGCCCAATTTTCCTTGGATGATGATGATGATGATTTTGCTTTTGAATTGTATGAGTTCTTTGTATATTTTGAATATTATCCTCTTGTCAGATATATGGTTTGTGAATATTTTTCCCCATTCTAAAGGTTGCCTTTTCAATTTATTGATTCTTTCCCTTGTTGTGCGGAAGTTCATTAGTTTAATGTGGTCCCACTTGTTTATTTTAGTTTTTGTAGCCTGTGCTTTTGGTGTCTTATCAAGGAAATCATTGCCAAGACCAATGTCAAGATCTTTTTTCCTATTTTTCCTTCTAGGAGTTTTACAGTTTCAGGTCTTACATCTAAGTCTTTCATCCATTTTGAGATTTTTTTGCTTTGTTTTGTTGTTGTTGTTGTTGTTTTCTGAGTGGTATAAGATAGTGATCTAATTTCATTATTTCACATGTGGTTATTCATTTTTCCCAATAGCATTCTGGAGATATATACTATTATACTCAAGATTGCAAGATAGTGTACAAGATAGTGTACAAAGTTGTAGCAATCAGAAAAGGATGGCAATGACATAAAAACAGGTAAATAGTGGAACAGATAGAGAGCGCATGCATAGACAATCGACTAATTTTTGAAAGGGCTAAAGAATACACAATGGGAAAAGGACCGTTTCTTCAATAAATGGTAGCAGGAAATCTAGTATCACCTTCTTCATGAAGCCTTTTTTAATCATCTCAGGTCACATGCATTTGTGTACTCAATCACTCACGAGTGCTATGAATGAACATTGTTTACTAAGCACTAATTATTTCTCAGGTAATAAGATACACATATAAATAAAAGTTACAGACCTTGTCCTCAAGCAACCCATAGTCTAGTGAGCAAAACAGATATGTAAGCAAATCAACACCTAGCATAGTAAAGGAAATAAAGTGCTCTTGATGGAGGGAGGCATAGAATGCTTTAGGAACCCAGACTGATACCCAACCTAGTCTCTTATGAAAAAGGAGAAAAAGTCGTGGTCAGGATTCTAGAAGGAATATCTGAATTTAATTGTAAAAGATGATCAAGAGTTAATCAGGCAAAGAAGAGTACAGTCTTCTAGGCAGAGGACACCAATAAAACATATGTTAACTGTACTCCTGACTTGCATAGTTTTCTAGTTTGTGTTCCTAAAGAATTTCCTTGGCTGCTTATAGAGAATGGGTGAGCGAGTCAAAGTTGGAAGCAGTGAACCACATGGAGACTATTTGCTGTAATCTGTGTGAAAGAAGATTGTGGCTTGGACCACAGTTGCAAAAGAAATAAAAAGACTAGGAGGGATTTGTGATACATTTTGGATGAAGAAATAGCGTAAATAGGGTTATTTAGCATAGGTTATTAATAAAATAGAGTTATTAATAGCATAAATAGATGGGTTATTTGCTGGGAAGTGAAGGAAAAACGGGAACAAAAAATCATTCCCTCCAGCCAGATAATAGTGGTATTTTTTACTGAGTAAAGGCAGTATGGTGAACAACATGTTTGGCATGAGGGAGATAATTAATAATGTGGTATTTTCATATAACTTGGATCTCTAATAAGTAAAACAGAACTCTTAAGAGTCCCAAATATGGCATGTTGTTAAAAGAATAACTCTTTCATGGGTTAGGGTATAGTACTAAGAAAATTAACTTCATTTAAGTTATGTAAAGTAATTTTAGTATCAGTTATGTAGTTAAGTGTAGAAGAAGTTCACAGCCATAAATAATTCACGAGGACAGGGAGAAAGAGGTGGCTGGAGTCAGGGGCAACTTCGTTCAACCAAGGGATATGATTTTGCCTGGAACATAGCCTTCATATGTTGGAATGGTAGAGGCATAGGCTGGGAGAGAGGCGTGAGCTTATGTATGTTTCTGCTTCCTGGAAGTGCCACAAGCCTGATTAAAAACAGTGAATGGCTTTTCTTTGCTCTTAGGAAGTGCAAGCTCCTCTCAAACCTCACCCTGCACTCCAGCCCTACCGATCCTTTTTCTATTCCTTGAACAAGCCTCTCTTCATGATTTTGCAATTGCTATTTCCTCTGCTTTGAGTGCTCCTCATCCAGCCCTTTGATGGTTTGGCTCAGTCCCATTTTTTAGGTTTCAACATAAATGCCCATTCTTCAGAGCGGATTTCCTTTAGCAGTCTAGCCAACCTTGGCAAGTTGTTTCTGCACACCATCTTACTATCATAGTTTGTGTGTTCATATTTCATTGTTGCCAGAATGCAATCTCCACGAAGGCAAACTTTGGCTTTCTTCACTGTAGTTCAAGGCCAGGCATAAAATGTTATGCCTAAGCATTTGTGATTTGACTGAAAAATAAAGATTGAATATTACAAAGCAAATCAGAGGTACAGCAAATATATGTTTTTAATGATTTCCTCTGCCTAGAAAGCTTTTTACATTCTTCTTTGCATGATTAACTCACACTTGTTCCTCACAATTCACAATTGTGAATCTGTGATCTGAATCACAATTCAAATATTACTTCTAGAAATGTCTAACTAGTCACTTTTTCTCCTTTCTCATTAGACCAGGTTTCATGTTCCTCTGTGTCCCTAGAGCATTCTATGTTCTATCAGAACCCTTTGATTTATTTTATTGTATTGTACTCTCTTGATTTGTTGGAACTAAATAATCCCCATCTGTATGTAAACATGCTGTGATATAGATCATCTTAAAATTATTTTAAATTCTTCCTTTACCACCACATTCATTTCTAGCTGTCACTCTAGTCTATGCTTTCCTTTACAATAGAGGTTTTTAAAAGGTTGCCTGTACTTCCTGTCTGCTTTCTCTCTCTCTCTTTTCTCTTACATCTTTATCAATCAGATTTTTGTCGAAAAAAAAAAAAAATCAAGTTAAAAAAAAAAAGACCTCCGAGGACACTGCTTTTGTCAAGATCCCTAATGACCCCACATTTCTAATTCTGATACCAGTTTTCAGACTTTACCTTAAACAATATATCAGTAGCATTTTCAGTGATGATCCCATTTCTAAAATGCGTTGCTCATGGCCTCCAAACCACACTACTCATTGATTGTCCTTTTCCATAAATGCCAGTTCCTTCTTGTCTTTCTAAAGTCTTGAGGTTGAAGACCCTCATTCACTCCCTAATAAGCTTATTATTCCCCAATTCATACCTTTAGCCCTAATTTCTAATGCCATTGATTTTCTAATTAATGTTACTAATCCTTAATTTCCACTGAACTTGCCCCAAACTGAAGCCTTTTTGCTCCCACAAACCTGCTCCTTCTCCCATATTCTTTATCTGAGTAAATGGAATCCCTGTTCTTCCAGTTGTGGAGGCCAGAATCCTTAGAGTTATACTAAATCGTTATTTTTCTCAGCACAGCATTAAATCCATCAAACAAACCTTTAGATTATATCTGTAATTAGATTGCTTTTCTCCATTCCATCAGTGCCATCCTAGATGAGGCAAACCTCATCTATAGCCTGGAGCACTATACTGCAATAACCCCCTAATTTACACTGTCAGCTTCTTTGCCTGTTCAGAGTCTCTTCTCCACTCAGCAACCATAATGAAATAATCCTCATAAAGAGGGGTCCGATCAATTTCTCCTCGCCTCAAAAGCCTGTAAAACATTTGATATCTCTCATAAAACATCCACTGATTTAAAATATATATATATATATTCTACAGCTAGACTTGTAGGTCTAAATCATGGCATTCATTGTCTTCCCCTACAATTTCGGTTATTTATTTAACTCTTCTTTGTCTCAGATTTCCCACGAGTAAAATGTTAATAATTAATGCATCAGATTCATAATATTACAGTGAGGGTTAATTGGCTTAAAACCGGTAAAGCTCTTGGGATGACGTCTGGCGTAAAGTGCTGTGTAACCGTTAATTGTTATTCATTGTTGTCTGAAGACCCTACCTGATGTAGGTCCCCAGTCACCATCTGATCTCTCATCACTCTCTCTCTTACTCAGTTGCTCCAGGCTTGATGGTCTCTTGCTGTTTTCCAAGCATGCCAGCAAAATCCACTTGCAAGTCTCTCTACCTATAAGATTTTTGACTCATACATTTACATGCAAACTATTGCAAATTCCTTGGCTTTCTGCTCAAAAAATATTTTATGAAAAGCTCTTCTGCTAATCCTCTTCTATAAAAGAGCATACCTTTTCACATTCTATTTTCATGTGCCATTTTTTATATTGTAAAATACCTCGTGACAAAGCACGTTTTACTCTGTTTATCTGGACATTATCTTCCATGTTAGAGTTAACGTCCATAAAGGCAGAAACTTTTTGTTCAGTGTGATATACCATAAGCCTAGAAAGATGTGTGGCATGTAAGAAGGAATCAAGAAATATTTGTCAAACTTGTCCTTCAATGATTATAAGCATTTATAATTCATAGCAAGGTGTTTACCAGGTGACAATTAATTAACATGTAAAAACACATCTCATTATCAGGTTATAATAACAAAGCCCAAACATAATTAATCAACATTTATTGATTTTTTTAGATTTCATAAAGTAACTAATTTGCCCATAAGTTGATTAATTAGACACTTTTCTTTTAAGAGTTTAATTTCCTGGATCTTTATTGTGGTTAATATTTATTCAGGTCTGAGTCCTACAATAACTATAATTACAGCAATTTTGAGAACATCCCAATTGTAATGCCATATGTCAATAAATCAGTTACTATTTAAAATCGAAAGTATATTTAGTAAGTTCCACTTAAGAAGGTAGAAGTGTGGTTCTAAAACATGCCTTCCCTGCCAGCTAGAAAATGTCATTAACCAGAATATTTGTGTTACCAGAATGTATCATTCTCATTTTTAGTTGTTTTCTTTTGTAGAGAAGATGTAGAATATGTTTAGTGTTGTAGCTCTTTAGAAAGAATATTACCACTAAGAATCTTAGGAGATTTTTATTTATTTATTTTAGAGAGCATGCACGGGGGGTAGGGGGACAGAGAGTCTCAAGAAGATTCATGCTAAGCACAGAGCCCATTGTACAATCACAAGATCATGATCCCGAGATCTCAATCGGAGCCAAAAATCAAGAGTCCAACACTTAACTGAGCCACCCAGGTCCCCCTAAGAATCTTAGGAGAATTTTTAAAACTACAAAGCTTCTACTGTCCCATTGCAACCAGGCAGTGTCCTAATCTAAACTTGCTAAAGAAAAGAAAATTTTTGATGAGGAAATTTTAATTCAATAATGCTATAGTACCTCCTCCACAGTTGTCTTGCAACCTATGCCTCTTCCAACCATCATGGATGGAATTCTAAAGAAGTCTTGTTAAGAAACTTGTTATCTCAGGATAAATTGAACAATCAGTAAAATTAACAGTGTCCTTGGAGAGTCCAAGTTATGTACATTTTTCCTTTCAACACTCCTCATTCCTATCAGATCATAGGTGAGAAGACACTAGCAGGACTCTAAAGCAAATAAGGCAACAGGAAAAACCAAAGTGAAAACTAAGGAAACAGTATTAGTGGAGGCTCAATTTAGGAAATACACACTGCTTTAGGGAGACTAAGCAGCACGGACTTCAACACAAAAGAATAGTGCTTATGAATGCTTCAGAAGGACTAGTGGAGAAACTTCAAAGATAAAGATTCTGAGTAGCACACCAAGCACACCACAGAACTTGAGGTCCAGTGAAGTTACTACCTCTGACACAACTAGAACCATGGAGAATCAGGAAGCCACCACCAGAAATATTGAGAGGTTTTTTTGGTTTTTTTTTAAAGAATTTATTTATTTATTTATTTGTTTGTTTATAGGGGGGAGGGAGACAGAGGGAGAGAGAGAATCTCAAACAGACTTCATGTTGAGCATGGAGCCCGGCAAGACCCTGAGATCATGACCTGAGCTGAAATCAAGAGTAGGATGCTAAACAGAGTGAGCCACCCATGCACCCCTGGAAATATTGAGTTTTGTTTTGTTTTGTTTTGTTTTTAAAGATTTTATTTATTTATTTGACAGAGAGGTCACAAGTAGGCAGAGAGGCAGGCAGAGAGAGAGGGGAAAGCAGGCTCCCCGCTTAGCAGAGAGTCTGATGCAGGGTTCCATCCCAGGACCCTGAGATCATGACCTGAGCTGAAGGCAGAGGCTTTAACCCACTGAGCCACCCAGATGCCCCAGTATTGAGTTTAAGAATATACCAGAGTAGGTAGAATCCAAACAGTAGTGTGATGTTAAGTATGTGGCAACCAGGTGGGGTTGTTCCCCATCTCCTACTGGTTTAAAGTATTTGCCAGTAACTGTGGTGTCCATTGTCCCACAGTGTCCTATGATTAGCCCTGAGGTAAAATTACTATGTGGAGCTGTGAGGAGATGAGCAATAGTAACCATCATGTATTCTCCCCACAGTAGATACAACAGATGTAAATTCAAGAGCTAGAATATAGTAAGATGTAATAATTGGGAAGTGATGAGTTTTAAGTAAATATTACCTTGGTTTTTAATATAATGTATTTAACTGTAAATTATATAATTTAAATTGTAATGATTGCATTTAAAAACCAGCTTGTAAAAGAAAGGACTAATTTGGGTATGCGTTTGGGGAAAAAATGGGTAAAAGAAAAAAAATACCTTCCTTAATAGAGACTACAATGTAGTAGAAAAGCTATAAGACACAACTGCAAAAAAAAAAAAAAGACATCTGTAAAAACATAGCATAATTTGAAATTGTAAAACAAAAGCACAGCTGAATCAGGGAGAATTCAGAGTAAGGATCATCCACATTCAATTTGAAAATGAAGAAAGCTCTCAAGGAAGATAATGGCTTTTGATAATGGATCTTAAAGGATTAGTAAGATTTGAGAAATGGAAGAATATGAGCCATAATTTGTGATTAAAAACTACATAAACTGACCATGTAGCTTTAAGCAAAAAAGTAAATATATTGCAAAGTTATTGGGAACTGAGAGAATCAATAGACTGAAAGGACCCAGCTCAGGAAACAGGGAAGAAAAAGGGCACTTTAGAAAACTGGCAAGAATCTTGCTAGGAAACAAGAAAAATCTAGACAGAAAGCATCTGATATATCATTAACTCATCACCATATTAACAACAACAAAAAATGTGAGTTGTAAATGCCTTTAATCCCACATCACTCACCAGAGTCAATATCCTAGACAGGGATAATCTAGATTCTTCCATTCAGCTAGTTTAGGTCATGGACTAGCAGTCTGGACTCAGGAATTGGGAAGTGAAAGAGTGAGAAAAAGGAGAAACCTGCCCGTAATATCATGGGTAAGAAAATGAATATTGCTTCTAGTGATCGGGATACCAAATTTTAGTAATTCATGATTTGGAATATTGTGCTAATTATATGTGCTAAAATATTGATTTATTTAAACTGACTTTTCGGTATTTTTAAAAATGTGAACCTTGAATAATTTATATTTTGAATCATAACCAGAGAGATATACTTGACATTGATATTTTGAATCAAAAAATACTCATTTGGAAGGCATCCTTCATTGTCTACGTAATGCTCAGCAGAAGCAGGAAATTGCTATTCACGATGTATAGTTTCTCTAAAAGGATGATGCTTAATCCAAGTTCAAAGATTTTCTGAACATGTAGAATATAAAAGTGAAATACCAAAATTTATGCCTGTACCTCTGCTCTGTAATCTCCATCTTCCCATGATTAAACTGAAGGACAAAGACGAACTGGAAATGTTATCTTTGAAGTGAAACTAAAGCTATCAGTAAGGAAATGGCTGTTCAAAAATAATGCCCTTAAAGTTCTCAAACAACAGTTTATTTTCTTGTTAAATAGAATAAAAATCTAGAGTTAGCTAATAACAATTTCTTCACCATTTTCTTGACTAGAATCAGAAACCTTGTTGACCAACTGAAAACTATAAAGACATGCCACAGATTCAACAATGATCTAACACACACTTTGCCATTTGTAGCTTTTTTAAATGCTCGAATCAGATAACCTCATATTATATTTTTTATTCATAGTTTGAATTCTTTAATTGGTGTATGTTTTTCATATTAGATATTAGAATATACAGCTTTTATTAATCTAATTTTGATTGTTTTATAAAATATTACTATATTTTGTTTTTAATATGTATTAAATTTTAGTTTATTGATTTAAAATTCTGAATCCTTTTTAAAATCATGATTCTTTGCAAATAAATACTCAAATACTAGTAATGTCATTTTGCTGTAGTATTTTTATCAGTAACCGCTTTTCAGCAGCGCTCCCCATAGTAGAAGGATTTCCCCAAATAAAAATGGCTGTGTGAAGTAGAGTAAGAGGAAATTTACCTGAGAGATAACAAATGCAAGATCAGAGGCAGGGAAACCTACTGGGGAATGGTGAGTTATTTCGTAGGACATTCAATTGTAGATGATAAGCCTTATTTTCTTTGTCATATCTCTATTTTACCCATGGAAAGCCATATTCTGGAAAAATCTTCAGTATATTATACACATTTTTTACTGGAATGCAGATAAGTAATTGATTTAAAAATAAGCTTCAGAATGGGACAGATGTCATTTCTGAATACTATGGCTGATCACGTGTTTTCATCTTGATAGAAAGTGGACAGACACAACATGGACCATCCAACCACACATATGTGTAGACTAATTACATCAACGTCCAGTTAAGGCAGCAGTGTATGTATGATCATCATCACAAAATGTTTAATTATGCTGAAAAAGCGAAAGTTATCAGAGGATTATACAATAGAAAGGGGTTCGTTTCAAATACAAAACAAAGCAAATGATTAAATGTATTAATTCTTCAGGCAAGTAGAAGGAAAGGAATTTTTTTTTAGGAGGAAAGGATTTTAATGACCACTCAGAAATGAATAAGAAAATATTTTTTAACTTGATCTCATGCCAAGCCATTGGTTTTCCATAAAAGGGCTAACTAGGAATCCAAAACAATAAAATCTTAATAGCAGTAACAATATTTAAAAGGTTGCTATTCACTGAGCTAGTAGTTCTTTTATTGTCTGAGTTTAGCATTACAATATGCAATCTGCTAGCAACACATAAAGGCCATTGTCAGTAGATGAAATATTATACAATCATCTTGTGGAGGAAAACTCCTTTCAGGTAAAGATTCTGCTAACTTTTCCGAATCTTCGTGTGCATATAGTAATTCCTTCATGTAGGCTGTTTAACAGCTTGCTGCAATAGCACAGTCATTTTTCTCAAGCAATCAAGCACATTCAGCTAAATGAGACAGAGGATGTTGTTCAACCCAGAATCCTAGCTGGGAAAGAATTGGTAATCTTACTTCATATAAAATTACCAACTTTTAAGGCCATGTAGAGCTAAAGCACTGGTTTGAAATCTAAATGAATAAGAGCTGTAGATCCTTGATACCATGCTTTCTGTACCTTGATACAATAAGTTTCCTGAGTGAGAGGTGGGAAATCGGTCCAATGATCTTTGCAACTACTTAGAGGATTCCTATTCAGGAGGGAGGAGGCAACAGCTGAAGACTGACAATGTTAGAATGGCATGATCATCAAATGGCACCTCTCTGATTTCGATTTCAGAGACAGAATTATTCCATTTGAAGAGCAAAATTGGAGGATGTGATACTTGACTGGCACATGAGAACCTTGTGTCCTATTTAAAAAACCATTTCAGTAACTTTGCAACATCTAACCATACATGCTGCTGACTTTTCCCATCAGCAAAATGGCACCTCATTTGCATAATAAGAATGACATCAAGAAATGTATGAAACATTAAAAGACAGGTGACTTGGAATCAAGTCTCCCTTTTACTAACTTCAGTCACATAACCAAATCTCACCATGTTTAGGGCTCAGTTGCTTCATATGCTGGAAGCAAGAATACTTCTGTCCCTGCATCACTGGAAATAATAATAACTTCTGTACCTGAATATAAACAGAACTGGGTGTTCTCTTGGGGTTCTTTCACTGATGAAATTCGTGATTGAATATGTTCATACTCCCGTAGAAATGAAAGAAAATTAAATTATTTTTCATCCTCTTACCTGCAACACCAATGAATTAAATACCATCATTTTAATTATAATAAAACTACCATGTTGAGGATTAACAATATGCCAAGAATTATGTTAAGCACCAATTAATCCTCACTACAATGCTGAGCGATTGCTATTAATTTCCCCATTTCACAGATGATGAACTGAACGTTAAAGGGATTAAAAAATGTTTTAAAGGTTACATATGTTGTCAGTAATAAACTGATTTAAACTTGGGTGTCTTGGGGCACCTTGGTGGCTCGGTTGGTTAGGTGTTTGCCTTCAGCTCAGGTGGTGATCCTGGGGTCCTAGGATCAAGCCCCAAGTCGGGCTTCCTGCTCAATGGAGAGTCAGCTTCTCCTCCTCCCTCTGCTCTTCCTCCATGCTTGTTCTCTCTCTCTCTTTCAAATTAGTAAAATAAAACCGTTAAACTTGGGTGCCTCGGGTACTAAAGTGCTACCCTTCCCTTTTGTGTCAGTCTCTCATGCTTATTACCACTGAAAGACTTGCATTGCAGCAACAAGGCAATACACATTTTTGCTTCAACTAGTTCTGAGGTTTCCATTTTAGCCCTCATCCCACAACAAATTTTCTGCTTAGAAAAATTACAACAGGCTGGTATGGTACTTTTAACTTTTCCAAAACAATGTCACATGTGTATTATTATACCAGATTTTTTTTTTTTTACCAGATATAATAGCTATCTCTGTCCCCATTTGTCATTATAAATATAAAATATTATATAATATATAGTATATATATTTAAATATATATAATATATTTATAATTATATATATGAAAAGATAAACAACTTTTCCAGAGTCAGGGGGTGATGATGGTGTGGTAGAACCAGATCTGCACAAGGAGTTAAGCAGAGCTGAATCTAAAGCCTCAGTGTTCCCAGTTCCCTTCCAGTTCTCTTCCCAGTGCTTCATACATTTGTACTTCATGGTTTTCTGTAAGCCTTGGCCCTTGCTGAGTTCTGCACCCAGCAGTAACAGCAGCAGCAAGCTTCGAAGTAATAGTATGCGGGGCACAGAATCACCAAAACATTTTCCAGTGAGACATACTAGCCGGTGAAGATCCCTCCAAATTCATGATAGACATCCTAAGGAAAAGTAAATGCAGTTGAATTTCAGCTACACGCTGGGAGTGAAAAAGCATCTGGGAAACATATTTATATATTTCTTCTATCATCTGATAACTATTCCTCAGCAAAAATCCAAGACATGTCAAGTTGAAGATTAATTGTATCTAAAATAAAACAAAAATAAAAAAGATGGGCAAGCAACCTACTCAAAGAGATGTTGTGGTCAGGGAGACAGTGCTTGGATAATGACAACCAGCTGAGTCTCCATGAGGCTGATGATGATGCTATGCGTTGAGGGTCTTCTGGCTACCTATGCAGGAGCAGCGTAGCCCACAGAGAGCAAATCCGTTGCACTCACTCCCTAAGTAACTGGCTCAGCATTTGATCTTCTTCTTGCCTCTTTAAATAATTCATTTAACCTGTGATTATCTCCAGTTTCTTAGAATAGGTTAAACTACAACAAGATGGCCAAGACAATAACTTATGGTCCTATATATGAACATTAAATCCTCATAAAATCTAATGAATTATCACTAAGAAATCTAAGAGTTAATGGTAATGGCAGCTAACATCTACTGAGAGCTACTATTTGCCAGGGACCATGCTTAATGTTTTATGTGACTACCGCACAAAAACAGTATTTTGTAGGAAAGGCGAATGAGGTATATAGACATTAAGTCTTCGCCTACAGTCACACAGATGGTAATGAGAAGAACCAGGATACGAGCTACAAGCTGGACTCCAGAGTCTGAACTCTTAACTACTGCAATAAATAGCAGCTTCTTCTCCCAGAGCATTTCCTATGGGTCAGGAACAATGCCAAGCACGTTATTGTTTTTTCTCCTTGTATTTATTATCATTCCCATTTTCCTGATGAGGAAACAGAGACTTAGAGAAATGAAGTGAATTACTCATTGAACACAGCTGATTAGTAGTAGAGCCCAGATAAAATCTATTTTTGTTTGCTTGTCCATTGCAGTCTCCATCCAAGCATGCCTGTACTGTGCTGTGTTGCCTGCCTCTAGTTAACATCACTACAAAGTAACAAAAAAGAAAATATCTCATCTTTCCCCTTCTTTGTTCACATAGAAACTGAGGCTCAAAAGGAATAGGGACTTACTCAAGATCATACAATTAATTATTCACTGCAAAGCAGTGACAAAATCTTTCAGACAATTTATCTAGACAGAGATCATCCAAGTAGGTAATCTCCCCCCTTCTTTTTTTTTAAGATTTATTTATTTTAGAGAGGGAAAGCGTGGGGGGAAGGGCAGAGGGAGAGGAAAGAGAGTCTCAAGCCGACTTCATGCTGATTGTGGAACCCAAAGAGGGGCTCAATCTCATGACCCTGAAATCAGGACCTCAGCTGAAGCCAAGACTGTGCCACCCCGGTGCCCTGATCTTTCCTCTCTTAAAGTATGCTCTCTTATCTTTAATCATTAGGTTATATCTACTATAAGACATATTCAATTTAGAATTATATTATACTACTTATGATTATTTTTTGTATTTGAAGAGAAAATTTCTCCCTGAGGACCAGTTTTCACCTATGTTATTTTTTAATCACCTGGGGGGAAAAAAAAAACACATGAGAGGGAAGGCAATGTTCATTTTCTTCTCAGACCCAGGTTCTGCTTTTACATCTAAATTTAAAAGATGGACCCTGTCAACTTACTTAATTTCCCATCTAACCAAACTGATAGATTCTTGGAAAATGTTTGGACAGATTTATGCATATTATGAATGCCACATCAAGGTTTGTTTCATATGAGAATTTCTAATATTTGTAGGGTGTATTTGGGCATATTTATAGCGTCTTTGGTTGAAACTACTGGAAAGTAAAAATCTATCCCTCAAATTACACTCTTACTTTCATTTGCAAAAATGGGGTACGTTTGTGGCAGAGTGAAATTATTTGTGTTTGTAATGTTCTTCTTTAGCCAGCAGGGAGTTAAACCTGCACAAGGTTAGATGGTAGACAGGGGTTCCTGGCCCGAAGGGTGCTGTGCAGATGGTTAATACCAAAGTGTTCCTAGAATAGGGGAGAAGGATGACCAAAAATTATACTGCTTAATTTATACAATAAAAAGAAAGCAAGGATGGATAATATGGAGACTGAAGATAGCTATGCCAGTAATGATGTTTTGCCCAGTTTCTTGATGTGAATAGAGTTGGAACCCATTGACTGAAAAAGAGGCCAGCTATTCCTAAGGAATCACAGTGCAATTATATCCAGTAATGTTTCCCCCATACCTTCCCAAAAGGGACATTTAGCCAGTTAGTCTGATATTCATACCATGCGAAAAGATGAATACTCCAACAATTCCAGGATTGTTAGGCCCAGGGAATTAGGAACCAAAAGCACCATCACAGCCTGTATTACAAGAGGGATATATGCAAGGCAGGTGATAAAAGGAGTTCTGACTCAGATCCAGTTTGTAGTGGGTCAGCAGGGCTCCCAAATTCACCTGCTCATTATTTTCCCAGTCACTGAATAAGTAATTCGAATGGAGATACTTGTAGTTGGTAAAATCCTCATATTGGTTCCTTGATGGGTGAAGGCCATGTAGAAGCTCTGAAAATTTCCCTTTCCTTCAAGATAGTACGTTACAAACAATACTGCATTCTCACGGGAATAACAGTAATTGATGTCACCCTAAAATAATGAAAAGATACAAGAGTGGTAGTCTCCATCATATTATCATATAATGCACCAGTTTAGCCCCTACCAGAACTGGAGGAATCATAGCTGACGACAGTGGATTACTACAATTTTTTTCCAAGTAGTCCCATTGAGTTTGCTGTACTGGGTTTGGTATATTTGTTGGAGAAAATTAGCATAACCTCTAGCAGGTGGCACTGAGACATTGACTTGGTGAATGCATTCTTTTCTGTCAAGCTCTGCCCTATGAGGTATAGGATATGAACCACATCCATGGGTTCCCATAGCCAATGATATCTTTTTTGGGGTTAGCCATTGGGGATCTCTTTGAAAGGTCAGAGGAGGGATTGGATGTCTGCCCGTTAAGCCACCTTGAGCAGGTTGTGTTCCTTGATTGAAGGTTACTGATCTCAGCAACTCTGTGTCTCCATGTTCCAATATACCCAATCCTGCTTCATTCCTTTATGCCTAAGGATGTTAATAACTTGACCACCACTAAGCTCCAGGTTGTAGTTCTAATCTCACATCTTTGTAACTGTTTCTTAATAAACAAACCTTCTTTAATTATTTTATTTTGAATCTTCCCTCTGTTTCCTTTGGGTCTCTGGCTATCTGATAGAGGAGGCTGTCACATCCCCCTGAGATATTCAGAAGGAAGAGACAGAGAAATTGAGAAGTAGAAAGATAAAAATTATACAGAATGGTTTGTGACTTAATTTTCTTCTCAATGACTCCTGGACATATTTTAAAAATTTCACCAACATCTAAGGAATGATTTGATATGTCTTTGTATTAAAATGATGTTACTCAATATGTGGCCTCCACATCCATGGCATCAGTAATACTTGGGAACTTGTTAGAAATTTAATTTCTTGGGCTCCATCCCAGATCTCCTAAATCCGAGAGATTCTGGGAGTGGGGCCCAACATTTTATAATTTAAGAAGCCCTCTAGGTGATTCTGATATATACTATAGTTTGAGAACCATTATATTAAGGTGGATCGTGATCCCACCTTTCTAATACATTACACAGAGGAATACAAATTTAGGTAAAACCAAACACGTTGGAGACTCTCATTACGTAAATATATTAAATCAAGATGTGAATAGATAATGAAATATTTACATGATTGTATCTATTACCAAGCTTTGGTCTTTTTTTTTAATTAGAAAGTACATAGAATGTTTAGCTCTGCTGTGCCAAGTTTATCATAATTTTCAGTTCTAGAAACCATATAAGCCAGAAAGAGGTGTCTAGGCAACAAATATAATTACTTAGGCTAGAATTTTTTAATAAATGTTTTCTGTGATACTACCATGAACTGTTTTTTAAATACACAAATACAATTTTATTATTGAATATTGATCTTATATATACTGATCTTGCTAAATCCATTTATTCTAAAAGTGATTCTATTAATTATTTTGGATTTTCTACATAAACAATCACATCACCTGTGAATGAAGACTGTTTTATTTCCTATTTCAGGGTAAATGCCTTTGGTATTTCACTATTACATAAGATATGCTGTGGACTTTTTGTAGAGACTTTTTTTAAATTTTTATTTTTTTTGCCATGAACTATTAATGAGAAGTATTGGGAAACTAGAAGTGGTGGACTCCAGGTCAAATAATTTAAGAAAACTTTTAGTTCAATGGTATTAAATACATTTATTTATAGTATAACTGTCCCAGTTCATTAATATGCAGTTGTGCATTAAGAATTTCCATGAGGCCATAAAGCATGTTACATCTCCTAGAGTGTCATAGATATATTTTTGGAGAAATCTCAGGCCAAGAAATGACATAATTAGTAAAATAGCTATATCACAGGAAACCAAAGGCAGATATAAACAAAAAAAAATGAGATAATTAAAGTTTTATGGACCATCCTGGTGAGGATCTCTGATTCTCTGAATAGGATCTTAAAATTATTCTCTAGAATGGCAAAATGGTACTTCAGGATTTGAGAAAGTAGAAGGAATGATAGGATCAACATAAGGGAGGGAGAAGTTTGCTTTGTCAGGTCACGACAAATTGGTAGAGTGGCTGAGGTAAGGAATAAGCATAGAAAAGTTACAACTCAAAGAAAATTTTATGTGCTAAAGGCAATTTTTCACTTAAAGAGTAAGGAGAGACATTTATTGATTAATCCATTATTTTATGTGGTCTCAACCGAGGAGTCCATCAGAATTGACCATCAATGGAATGTCATTGCAAATCCAAGTATACTATGAAGTATAATTTGAAATATGTAGATAAGATTACGTCTTCCATTCTCTTTGTGTCCATTGACAGTAGTCAAGAGGAAACAGTGTCCCCAACACATTCCAAATAAAAATTTCTCTTTCCCTGGCTTTCCTGCCACCATTGGCAAAATAAAGAGGGAGTCCCAAAACTCTGCGTTCTTCTGTCAAGACTTTCACCATGCCCTCCTTCATAAAATGTATCCTCTTACCACCATTAATTCTGCCTGGAAAATTTCATTATATCAATCCCTGAAAGAGTCATTGGTAACCAAAGAAAGCCTAGAGCATCCCTCTTTCCCAGACTATAATCATAAGGTGTCACGGGCAGTGAAGCAACTCATCTTAGGGTGAGCACTGCCTTTCATCCTTCCCTGACATATTTTCTGTTCAGCACTTAACTCTATCTGATATAATTTGTTTTTACCTGTTTAGTAAATTCTCTCTCTCTCTGTCTCTCTCTCCTCTACAATAAAAGCTCCTTGAGGGCAAGGATTTTTTTTTTCTTTTTCTGTATCTCCTACGGTAAATGGTTTCTAACACATAAGAACTACACATACTTAATGAATAAACGAATAAATGAATGCTTTACTACCCTCCATATTACTAACACAAAGCATGACTAAAGGGATTCACTGATTCTTCTAAGTATTATTGCTCTGTATTTCCTCTGTATTCCAAGAATACTATATGAAGTTCTCTTATATCTTACTCTTATTTGTCTGTTTACAAATAATCTCTTTTCAACAAACAAAAACAAAAACTCCTTGGGAAGAAGATCATGTTTTATCTCTGTATCTCCAGGCTCTTTGGCAGAGTCTGCCTGTATATTTCTTAAACTAGTGAATGCATGTATAAAAATAAGTGAGGAAAATGATATCTGAATTAATAGAAAAAGAACTTTCCTTCAATTTTTAATAGTAATGTAAAGATACACAATGATATGGAAAAAAAACAAAAACCCAAAACATTACTTGCAGTTAAAGAAATCTAGTATCTTCGAGGTCTCTATTCCTTTGTTAGTTTTCCCAGATCTTTATAACCACATACTCTCCAAGGTGGCACAGCTCACTGCCAATTCTACAGACTTGTAGTATCAAGGAAGAGAAGTGGGTGGAAGGACAGGCAAAATGGATGAAGGGGAGTGGGAGGGACGGGTTTTCAGTTATGGAATGAATAAGTCATGGAATAAAAAGTACAGTGTAGGGAACGTAATCAGTGGTACTGTAATAATGTTGTGTGGTAAGAGGTCAAGTTACACTTGTGTTGAGTTTAATATGAAATATAAACTTTTTGGGTTTTTTTTTTTTGAAATATAAACTTTTTGGATCACTATGTTGTACACCTGAAAATAATGTAGCGTGGTATGTCTACTATACTTAAAAAAAATTAAAAAGGAGAATATGCCAAAACAGGTTATAAAAGTTACAGATATTTACACTCAATGTATTAATATCTTTAAATATGTAGAATGTATAAAACTTAATGTTAGTGTGAACACATAAAAATATAATATGCACATGGACAAGGAAAAGAAGATGACTTGAAAAACATTCATTTACAGGATCGTCCCCTCAAAAATTGTTCTTCTTGGAAAATAGCATAGTAGATTTAACAAATACAGATGAAATTTTAAATAAAAAATGTGTAAAATTAAAAACTATGTTACAGATACCGTGGTAAATTTTACATATAATAGATAAATTCTTTTTTAAATAAATTCTTTAAATTAAGATGTATGATATAAATTAACCATGCTATGCACCAGAAAATTACAGAATTTGTGAAAAACTTGAATTCACAATAAACTATACAGTGTTGTTCCAAACAACACATGCATATGAGTATATACAATGAACACATTATTTTATTTCTAAGTATATATCTCTGGCTCCATAATAATTCCCTTGGAAAGAGCATTAATAATCCACATTTCAGGCCTGTTATTGTCATTGTCATGGTTTAATGTCCTGACCATAATGCAAGAGTGAGCCACAAGACATACAGAATCAAGTCAGAAGTAATATTAATGCTCCTAAGATTTATGGTCCTGCCAGATGGGAATTACATGGGAATAATTCAGAATGAAATCAGGAGTTAAAAAAAAAAGAAGAAACTTGAATCTATTCTATGTGAAGTAATCTAGGATGGCTTGAGACTCAAGAAGGATTTGTGAGGTACCTATTAGCTAACATAAATCTAGGGAATCTAGGCTAAAGAGCCTATTATTTGGAGAGTATGGAGTTGGACATGATACACAGGAATTATAAATGAGGTCTCTATGTATTTTTTATTGTTCTGAGCAAAGCCATTCAGATGTCAGGTCTCCTCCCAATCTCTGGTTGATGTGCAATCCCAGCTAAATTGGGCATATAATCCAAAATTCCTTGGGAGAATAACCTTAAATTGCTTGAAGTGATGTTAATGTTTCCTTGATAGGCAAATATATTTCCTTGGTGGGCAAATCCATTTAATTTTAAATAAATTATAAAAATTTAGAAGTAATGGAGCCTATAATTTTAATGTTAAGTTTTAAGAACAATTTATATGTCTGTGTGTATACATATATATAAAATTATAAATGCCGTTTTTTCTTTTAAAGATTTTATTTATTTATTTATTTGAGAGAGAGAGAGTGCATGTGTGTACATAAGTGCGGGGTACCGGGGGGTTGGGGGGTGGCGCAGAGGGAGAAGCAGACTCCCCACTGAGCCCAACACAGGTCTTGATCCCAGGATCCCAGGACCCTGAGGTCATGACCTGAGCCAAAGGCAGACGCTAACCAACTGAGCCACCCAGGCACCCCAATAATGTTGTTTAATAGAAAATTACACATCAGAATACCTGATAGCTTAATTTTATGAATATAATTAAAATATTTATGTAAATGAAACTTTTGATTTTAATATGAAAGGTTAAAAAATTACTGAATTTGATAACAGTATTAAATATATGAATTAGCACATTTATAACTTTAATCTGTTGGATTTATAAGACTCATTTAAGTACTCAGCGAGGTTCTATTTGTTAGCTAGTTGAAGTACTAAAGGAGAAAGATTGATTAAAGGTGATTGTTAAAATGTAATAGATTTATTAAATGGAATGATAACATTTGTAAGTGAAAACTAAAAGCTTAAGTGTTAATAGGTTTTAAAATTTGAATGTAAAGCAGATGTTAATTTTAATGCTAAAATAGCTAAAAATTTTATTTCTTGTGCACAAAAGCCACCCTCAAAGACACCAAAAAAATTTCCCAATGACACTAATAAATGTGAGATTTGGCAAACTTTGTAATATATTCTGCTTATAGCCCTAAGATGCTTACAAATTTTTCTCATTTTGAGTACCAGATTCCTGACTACTAATTAGTCCAGTTCCACCCAGTCAAATTCTCTATATTTTATAGCTTGTAACTAGAAGAACAGTTGAATCTGTGATGAAAACTATATATGCTTTTGCCTAAGTAACTTTTTTACATCAGAAGGAAAAAAATAACTATAAAAATACAATCATTGCTGAGCTGCATTCTAAGAGAGGAGCAGCATTACCAGAGTAAATAATTGTTCATTAAGGAGAGACACTTAGGTGTGTAGTGATGTCAGCAAGATGACCAAATAAGATGTACTTTTTTGTGTGTCCATTCTCAATACTCTTAACATTACTAATCATCTTGAAAATGGAAATCCAAACCACAATGAGCTACCACAGCACACCTGTTAGAATGACTGTTACTAAAAAGACAAAAGAGGTGTTGGTGAGGGTGGGTAGTTAAGGGAAACCTTGTGCACCTTTGGTTGGAATGTAAATTGTTACAACATCTTGGAAACCGTATGAAGCATTCTCGAAAAATGAAAAATTGAGAACTACCATATGATCCAGCAATCGATCTCACTGTTGGGTGTATATCAAAGGAAATTATATCACTATCCCAAAGAGATATCTGCACCCCCATGTTTATTGCAGCTTTATTCACAATAGCCAAGACATGGACACAATCTAAGTTTCAGTGAATAAATAGATAAATAAGATGTGGCATAAATAAACAATGGAATATTATTTAACCAAAATAAAGAAAGGAATACAGCCACTTACAACAATATGGATATACCTTGAGTGGGTTAGGCTAAGTGAAATAAGTCAGACAAGGACAAATACTGTGTTCTGTCACTTATATATGGCATCTTTAAAAAAAATAATAAAAAGCCAAACTTATAGAAACAGAGTAAAATGGTGATTTTCAAGGGCTGGAGGATAGAGGGGAGTTATTGGTCAACAGAGCTTCTGTGGTAAAGTGATTAAGTTCTGGGAATCTAATGTACAGCATGTTGCTTATAGTTAGTAATACCGTATTATATATGTAAAAGTTGATTACAGAATAGGTCTTAGAAGTTTTTACTACAAAAAAAGATTACTTATGTGAAATGATGGATGTGTTAACTAATCTTTTGTGATAATCATTTCATAGTATATACATGTCTCAAATCATCAACCACACAACTTAAATTTGCACAATGTTATATGTCAATTATATCTCAGTAAAGCTATGTGGGTGGGTAGAAAACACCTAAATGGACTGTTGCTTAGTTATACAAGGTGATTATTATCATGTTCTGTCTCCTACAAAGTGTGGAAGGGACTAGAAGCAACAGAAATCAATAAATCGTCATGAATGACAAATACTGGATATTTGTAGGATTAGAGGAAAAATAAAGGGAAAAATATAGGAGAGAAGATCAAATAAACGTGGCATCAGGCAAGGCTATAAGAAAGGTAGCTGTGAAAAAATTTGTGAAAGAGTTGGCTAGAGGACTGTGGCAGATGTGGCTAAGGGGCGGAAGGATCGAGTTACTGGATAATTCAATTTTAAGTTCTGACCTTTTCTATGCTGTGCTAGAATTTACTTTTAATATTTAGTGAAACACTTTTGTCCAAATTAGTATAACCAATGACTGTGGAGTCTGAAGAAAGGGGAGATTTTCCATGCTTATGGATATAAAGAACAGAGAGAAAAGTATGATCTTAGAATATAAAATTTAGAATTCAGCAGAAGCAAGAAATTTGATCAAGGTGTTCCTCCTAAACCCACACAAGACGCTGGGGAGGTGCTTAGACTTTCCATATGAATTGGAATGGGAACCCAAGGTAGTTTGTCTTTAAAGACATAAAGATATGGGCAACAACAGCAACAAAAATAAATAAATAAAGGGGTGCTTGGGTGGCTCATTTGGTTAAGTGTCTGCTTTTGGCTCTGTTCATGATCCCAGAGTCCTAGGATTGAGCCCTTCGTCGGGCTCCCTACTCAGCAGGGAGTCTGCTTCTCCCTCTCCCTCTCCCTCTCCCCCTCCCCCTCCCCCAGCTCATGCTGTCTTGAGCGCACTCTGTCTCTCAAATAAAAAATAAATCAAATCTTTAATAAATAAATAAATACCAGAGGGGCAGCAGATAATTGGAAGATTGAATGACATTCAGGTGACAAACATATGGATTACTTTTATATGTAATGAAAGGTAAAAGATAGACAGTAGACACTTTCTCCTCAACAAGGAATTGGTGAGAACACTTACTTAGTGCATCAGAGAGAACCCCTTTACTGGGCCACACTGGATCCTGGTTCTGGCTCTTTAGAAACTTTCTGCTGATAGGCTGTGAAATTTGCTGGGGTCAGATACCTGTCTTGAAAAATTCCCCAGAAAACCCTTCTCATTTTCTCAAGCTATATTCCCTGTGTTTGTATCATGGTTCTGTCCTTGGTTTGGAAACTGGCTTATCCTCTGTTCTTTAGGTATCTCCTAGCTCTACCTACTTCTTTAATTTCAGCCTTATCTGTGGCTTTGGATGCAAATAGTCTTGTTAGCAGAACCTTCATCAAAGCCTTGCCCCTTTCCTTCTGCCCATTGAAGGACAGGGATAAAAACATTATTTCCATGTTTCAGGAGAATCTCTTTGTGTTGTCTGTGGCTTTTTCTCTTTGCTGTCTCCTCAGGTATCTGCCCATTAAGACATGTAATAGTGTTTTATAATTTTTTTTTTCTTACAACATATTTGTAACTATAATTACAAACTTGGAGCAGAACTTTTTAAACTGAGGGATTAAATTCTTAAAACTACATGAAAGTATTTGTCATGAATCAACAAGGTTTATAGAAATCATTTTCAAATGTTCTCTGTCCAGAGGCCTCTAGCTAGAAAGTAACAGGTTAGAGGAGCCAATCATTCTGAGACCATGGCCAAGTTTTCCAACCTCAACTGGTCTCCCCCAACCCCCTCAATGTAATTAGTATTCATCTTCCAGCCGAGATGCTTTGGAGAAAAACGTGAGGCAAATCAGCAGATTTCTTATTAATAATGAAAGCAAAAATAGAAAATGTCATTAAATGAAAACTCTTACAGAACTGTATAGGCTAGCAGCTAACCCTTTAATTAAAAAAAGGAATCTGGGGGCTCCTGGGTGGCTCAGTCGTTAAGTGTCTGCCTTCCGCTCAGGTCATGATCCCAGGGTCCTGGGATCGAGCCCTGCATTGGGCTCCCTGCTCTGCAGGAAGCCTGCTTCTCCCTCTCCCACTCCCTCTGCTTGTGTTCCCTTTCTCACTGTGTCTCTCTCTGTCAAATAAATAAATAAAATCTAGAAAAAAATAAAAAAAAAAGAGTCTGAAGCATGAGTAAGAGTAATTATTAGCTGGTATCATTGCTTCTTTTGCACAAGGAGTAACTGGCTGTGGAAAGGGGTGTAGATAACCTAGTAGGCTGAGTTATTATTGCCAAGGAATCACAGATGGAGAGACAGCCTTTCCCAACTTCCTTCACTCTCAGTGAGCATAAAACCAACAGCATTTCTCTGGTGGAATAAAGCCTGTTGTTTAATTACAAAAACAGCCCCTCTTACGAGCATAGCCTCTATTCCCCTTTCAGGAAGCACTTGCTTGAGCTATTTTAAATAATTTAACCAATTATTTGGTGGTTTAAATCACTTTAAGAGAGTATATTTTTCTGAAGAATGAACTTAAACCAGCTGCATGAGAAACAGTATCATGTAAAGGGAACCTAGAGAATGGGACTCTCAGTTACTGGCTCTAAACAAAGCCTATTCTAAACAAAGCCTCATAGTTAGGTAATGATTAAAATGCCAGGGAATGTTGTCTTAGTTACTTATCACTAAGTGTTGGGCTCTTTCATGTCCTAGTGAGAGAAAGATTCCCAAAGTCCTTTTCTCCCACTTATAAGAAATCATGTGGGTGAATAGAATAATATTTATTTGCCTTTTCATCTACCTTGCCCTATTTCCACTTCCCATAGGCAAGGGATTTTAGATATTACATAATCTTCACTTGGTCCTAGGAGAAGCAAATAAGCATGCATGTATATCTATTATATGTCTGACAAAATCCTAAGCACTTTTACATATATTGTCTTTTTAAATTATTTTAACTTTTCTACAAAATGTCATTATACCATTTTACAGATTATAAAACTAAGGCTTCAGGAAAGTGAAAAATTACTTGCTAAAGGTCAATTGGCTAATGTGGAACAGAATTGGGATTTAGAATCTGGTATTTCCTTGGAGAGCTTGATAGGTAACTGAATTGGAATTTTCTTGGGGAGAGAAATAAGATATTTTTTATCGTATGTTGACATACATAGAAAGCAATCAGTAAATGGTTGTTCAATAAATCTTAAGTCATTACTCCTTTTGTTCCACTTACCCACCTCTTCTAGTTCCTAACCTGTTTTCTGCCCCCCCAGTGGCAATTCTGAGTAGAGTAAATCACAGCATTCAACATAAAGGTTTGTAAAAATACTAAGTGGCATATTTCAAGAAATACTCACTTAAACTTGGAGCCATTAAACGAGTCAGGACTCAATATATAACTTAAATTGATCATGGGAAGTAGCAAATGATAAGTGACAGCATGGGACGGACAAGGCAGGTACAAAGTAATATAATTTTAAAAATATTTATCTAGGGGCGCTTGGGTGGCTCAGTCTGTTAAGCATCTGCCTTGGGCTCAGGTCATGATCCCAGGGTCCTGGAATCAAGCCCCACATCAGGCTCCCTGCTCAGCGGGGAGCCTGCTTCTCCCTCTCCCTCTGCCTGCTGCTTCCCCTGCTTGTGCTCTCTCTCTCTCTCTTTCTCTCCCTCTGTCTAATAAATAAAATCTTTAAAAAAAATTGTCTAGCCTAAAGAGATCTTTATCTGCCATCCTTATTTACATTGGCTTCTTACATTTCTTCTGTTTAGTAGTGGACTTGAATACCTGAAGAGGTTGGTCCTCGGGATTAGGTGCTACTAAAAACAATGGTATTGTATAAACCCTTGCAAAAGGCATTACTAGAGCAGAGGTAACATAATCATTAGTAGACATTCTTTACTCCTTTCTTTTCCTCTCTGTACAAGAAGGAATCAATCAAATTACCCCATGGAATAAAACAGAGACAAATCCAATTGGAGCTAAGCAGGCAGTGCACAAAAATGTAGATGCGTACTTACACTCCCTTCTCTTATAGATGTGTGTGGTTTCTCTTAATTGAAAGCACAGGTCCAACTCACATGATGCTACATTGTAGGTCAGTTGAATCCCCTTTCACCACAATTTTTGGTAACAATTTCCAATTAATAATTCACTCCAACTGTGTGCCAGTGTTACATAATTTTTCTCGCCTAGTATTATTTTGGGTTTGACAGTGAGGGGAAGTATTGTAGAAGGATTCAGAATGTACATGTTGGTGAGGATATTTTCCATGTTTCTAGATTTCATGTTAAATGGATGAAGAGTTTTAGAACTTGGTAGCCTCGTGATGAATATATAAGTAATCTGTAGATATTACTGGCACAGAAAATGAGTAATTTTTCACTGAAAGGAGATAAGTTGAACTTTTTGAAATACTTTCATTTTCTTAAGAATGTGCATTTCACGAAGCCCTTAGGTCCCACAGATTACACGGAGACAATAAAGCTTCCCCACCCCTGAGGTGACACCAATAATGTTTCTCCTAAGTACAAAAGAGAAAATTGGCTGTATCTTTTCCAAGGCAATTGGCAGTAGGGCTGTAGTTATCTTCTATTTTTTTTCCCATTTTAAAAATAGCCAAAACTGAAGGAACAGCCTGACCAGTTAACCTGCCTACACAGTTGCAGGGCAATGATGATCACATGTCTTTGGGGCTGGCTCTGCCTCCCCCCAATCCATTCAGCAAAGGTACCATCTTCTAAGCGAAATGACACTTTGACAACTGCAGTCATTATAAGACAAATGCTGTTCTCAGGAATTGGAAACACTCTGCTGTCAGCTTCCTGGCTCAGGATGTTCCCAGGCTTATGATTATCTCACAGCTGCAAACCTTGGAGGATGCTGCTCTTTCGTTAAGGCTCAGCTAGGATTTCTTCTCTGGGGTACCCAGACTATTGCTGGGTGGATTTCTCCTCTACTGCCACATCAGCCTTTACTGAATGAAAGAAGAAAAAAGGAAATGTCTGTGACTTAAATTAATTCCTCCTGTTGGGTTTTGGAAAGGTCTTCTGTAGCCTTGGCATATTGAATGATTTAACCCCACACCTAAAAGACCTGTGAGACAGGGTTCAGCCTGTGGATATTTGGGGATATTTGTGACAACCTGAGTGTCGCTATCCTTGTTTTTTATTGTGATTGTAAAACACACTACACTAGAAAGTAGGAGACTTGGGTTGTACTTCTAACTCTATCACAAATTATTTACCTTCTCTGGATTTCACCTTCTCTATCTCTAAAATGAGCTGTTTAGGTTAGATGGTCTCTACGGCCCCTCAGTGTCAAGTTTCTTTAGTTTTTATAGATCTTTTACTTTGCTTCAAGCTAATAATAGCTTGAGGTGCAAACCATCATCACATTAGTTGACATCATATTGTAAACTGTCCTCCCCCCATACAGACACACCTTATTTAAGAACAATGAGAACTAGTGCTATTGAAAAATCTGCAAAAATGTCAAGCACTATTGATTTTATCTCACTTAATCCTCAAGTTTTTAGAATTTATATCATTATAGAAATTTTTCAAGTAAAGAAGCCAATAATTTGATACACATTTTTCTGGTGCCTTCTACTATGTATCTATTTATGTCATTCATTGATAAAAAGTCTTTTAATTTTTTAAAGATTATTTCTTAGTAACTTATAGAATGACCTCTGTGTGCCAGACTGTTTTCTAGATACTGAGAATATAGATCCTGCCATCTGAGAACTTATGTTCTAGTGGAGATGGAAGATATATACAATATAGTAAAAATAATGGATTCATATCTGGCTATCATGCATAATTAGATCATGACAAAGAACAAAAAGAAGAAGAAATCCTGGTAGAAGGATTGAGGATACTAAAGTGTTGATGAAGGTGGAGATGGTGTGCTTCTTTGAATGGGTTGGAAAAAAATTTTCATTATGGAGGTGACATCTGAGGGAAGGACTCACAGAGGTGAGGGAATAAGCCATTCAGGTAACCTAAAGATCAGAACTATAAACAGGAAACAGTGAATGTAAGGTTCCTGAGGAATTAGTGTCCCTGTAGTGTATAAGGAGCATCCAGTGAGGATCAGGTGACTGGAAGTAGGAAAGAGACACAAAGTAGAAGACAACATCAGAGAGACAATGAGGTACTGGGTGATGGTAGGAAAGAGACTCGATGGGTTCTTACAGGCCATTATAAGTTCTTTGCCTTTAATTTCAAGTGAAGCATAAAGCCACTGGAGAGTTCTGAGGGGAGGAATAACCTATTTAACTTACATTGTGAAACATCATCTTGGTTGCTATGTTAAGAATAGAACATAGAGGAATAATGGAGGAAGGAGGAGGAACAATTAGGGGCTATTGGTGATAATGATGTAGATGAGAGATGATATTGGCTTGGACGAGTCCTACAGTGGTGGCATAGGGATAGTAAGAAGTGGTAAGAGTGTGGGTATTTGAAGACAGAGCCTGAAGGACTTCCTGAATTGGATGAGGCATGAGAATAAAGACAAGAATTAAGAAGGGGGCCATGGTTTTTGACCTCAGAAACTGCAGGTTTGTAATTATCACTTATTGAGATGCAGAAGGCTTCTGGAGAAGCAAATGTGGGGGAAAACATTAGGAATCTTAGACACTGAATATTTGGATATTTAAAATTAGATTGAAAGTTTGGCTTGTGTATTAAATATCCATGGAAACATTAGAGGGTTCAGCGTTTGAGATCAGAGTTCATAGATCTGAAATAGAGATACAAAATTTTAAATAATCAGCATATATATGGTACTTCGGTCTTTCAAGAATATATGATATTTCTATGGAATAAGAGTAAATACAAAAAAAAAAAAAAAAAAAAAACGAACCAAGAGTTCCCAGAACAAGCCATGATATATTCCAATATTTATGTAATGAAGACTAAGGGAAAACCATCAAAAGATTACGAGAAGTACCAGCTAAAATGAAGGTAGAAAACCAGAATCTGTAGTTTCCTAGAAGCCAAGTAGGGAGGAAGTCTTAAGAATGAGGAAATGATTCTGCCAATCATCAGTGATCGGTAAAATAATATGCCATCTGGAAATTTACTGTTTGATTTAGCAAAGTAAAGATCTTGGTAACTGGGATCTTGGTAGAGACCACCTCCCCGCCCCCTCGCCCCCAAATTGGATTGCATTTAGGAGAACATGCAAGGAAAGAAACTGAGACTGTAAGACCAGACAATTCTTCTGAGGAATTTTGCTCTAAAGGGAGAAAAATGTCATGGTGGTTGACACAGGGCCATTATAAGGATGATAAAGATGGTTACTAACAGACAGCATCTGAAAATTGGAGTAAAGAATGTAGTAAATGAAACAATAGGATCAAGGTTGATAAGCATTATCAATTTACTCAATCAGTAAATTCTTACCGAATGCCTTCTTTGTGTCAGGTACTTCTCTGAGGTACTGGATACACAGCAGTGAGCCTTCAGAGGAAGTCTTTGTTTACAAAGGAAAAAGTTCTGTGCAGAGAATTGGAACAGTTTGCATAAAAGAAAGAGTAACCAATGGCTACTAGAGATTGCATGTTCAAAAATGCTGTTTGAGAGATCCCCAACATTGCCTTTAAGTTAAAGAATTCTCTAGAAGGACCCACCAAATTCAGAAAAGCCCTTATACCTATGGCTACAGTTTATTACAACAAGAAGATATGGGCTAAAATCAGCCAAGCAATGATTCACATAGGGCAGAGTCAGGAGATAACAGGTGTGGGTTTACCATTGTCCCCTCCCGGTAGAGCCATGCAGACAGCAGTTACAACTACCAGCAACAATGTGTGGCAATATTTATGGAGTATTCCCAATCAGGGAAGATCACTGAGAACTTGGTGCCCAGCATTTTATTGGGGGTCAGTCACATAAGCATGACTGCTTATATTACTTAGTCTTACTAAGTCATGACTTTAGTTATCAGTCTCCAGCCCCTCCACTGGTCAAGCTGACCTAAGGCCTAAGGCCCCATCATTGGCCTAAGGCCCCATCAAAAATAACATTATTAAAATAAACTGTCTGATGTGGCCCAAGAACCCAGGTAGAGACACCCTTATAAAGCAGAATATTCCAAGAGCTTAAAGGTTGCCTTGTAGGAGCAGGTCAAGGACCAAATTTTTCTTTGGAGGATATTCTCTCATACTGTAATGTAGAATTGTAATGTTTTCATGTAACTATCCATATCTTAAATACCTATTGTAATCTTTAAAAAGGATCTGTTATTGTCTTACTTAAACAACTCTCTCAGCTTCCATAATCTCAACTAGAATTTCTGAATATTTTAGCAGTTTAATCTGATTTTTCCTTCTATTCCGTTGGCTAAAAACTGTTGGGTGGTTTACGTTACTTGATTTCAAGAAGGCTCTGGGCTGAATCGACTGTGTCCAAATTGGTAAACAAATTATTTTTAATTACTGAGCAGCTTGCAATAATTTAACAGTTTTCAATTCAGAAGATGAAAAAGATGGGGAATACATTTTGTGACAGCTGAAAACTAGTATCGTATCAGACAATCTGAGAACAAAAATAATTCTTAACAGACATGAGAATATTGAATTTCAAACCCATTGTTTCTCAGCGTAGAAATAAATATTTCCAGTTGTAAAAAAGAAGAGATTTAAAAAAACAAACATCTATTTATGGCCCAAAAAGAGATAAATAAAATACACAAACAACCTTCCTTCAAGATATAGACTATAACTATTGTCACAGTGTTTTAGAGAACCCCTAAAAACACCTCACCACAACAATCCACATATATTTGCCTGTATATATTCTGAAGTTTTTGAAGTTGTCATATTACTATCATCAATAACCAAGAAACAAAATTTGGTGGTTCCATAATTTTCACATATGCAATTTCAGCTCTGACACAGAATGCCTATTTTGAATATTGCCTACAAGCATGTGCTCAGAAATCAAATATGAAAGGAAGAATAATATTGATTATTTAACCTGAAAAAAAATTGTGTTCAAAGAGAAAAGATCCATTTATTAGTTTTAACAGTTTTGGAGTCTATCAGTTTGGGAGAAGGAAGGAATTGGAGGACAGAGAGAGTTTAGGGTGCTTTTTATGGTACCTGCCATGGTGCCATGTTTTTAAGGGTTCTTCATTATAGCAGCTTACATTTGATTTCTAAGGGCTATCCTTCAGCAGATCTCTAAATCAGTCAAAGAAGGATGAGCATTAATTTACTGTTATTACTATATTATAGTTAATGCTAAATATATATTTTAGTATTAATGCTAAATATATATTTTAGTATTATCTAATTGTTTAAAGAAAAGCCCTACAATGATGGTGTTATCGTGCCCATTTTACAGAGAAAGAAATGAGAACTAGAGATACTGAATAACTTGCCTACAGATAGATAGAAGGTTAGTAAGGAGCAGGAATGAAACCTGAACCTTGTTCCAAACCAGAACACCATTTGAAACTGTGGAGGTATTTTATAGAGATCCAAAGGGTGAGATTAGTAGGGTCATGAATGAGTCCACAGAATAAACCCTTAATGTAATTGTTCATTAAAAAAATAAGCCAAAAAAGAAATGCTTATTGAGTTTTGGAATTCTGAGGTGCTGGCCTTCAGAAAAGATAATAATCCTCAAGGGATACACAGTCCAAACAGGAAGGAAAGATTCTCCAGTCTATTATTATAATCCACTTTGATGGGTGGTGTGAATGAGGGGGTTGTGGAACATAGGAGAGAACACTCTGTTCTATTCTGAGGCTAACTAGGATCATATGAGAGTTGTGCTGAAAGCATGAATTCTTCAAGGAGGTAAACTGTGGAGGGAAATTCCAGGTGAAAATGGCAAGTATATAGAAAGGCACAGAAGCATGAAAGATTGCAGGCTGGTTAAGGAAGGAGGAATTTACTGATTTGACCATAGCATGACATGTTCAAAAGGATTTAAGAGCAGATAAGACTAAGAACTGATAAGGTTCAGATTATCTATTTTAAGAAATCTGGAGTCTATGCACAAACGATAACCATTGAAAGGGGAATGTATGAATAGATATCTGTGTATCAGAGTTTTTAAAATGCTTGTTTTTATGCCTTAAGGATTGGAACAGTTTCTCTCTGGAGTAGATGGCTTTTATTTAGAAAAATATCTTGATGAGTTACTTTCAATGTGAAAGAGAAGATGTTCTCTCTTTCACCTGCCTTCCTTCACTGGTACATACATTGGAAAGAGGCAGTAAAACAAAATTATATGTAAGCTGGACTGCATAATAAATTTATAGGAATATCTTGTACAGAAAAAGAAGTGAGAGAAGGGAAAAGGCTGAGCAGCATCACAAGTGGGCAGAGAGAATGAAATTACCGTTAAGATTTTGAGCATTGAGAATGCCCGAAATATTCTTAATAACACCAGTCTTGTGGGACTCCATTGTAATTTTTACCTCTGACTTTGGTAAAAATTTACATATACGCTTTGTGTAGATGTACTTGAGAAAAAGTATTGAAAAGGGTCCGTATCCCATATCACAGTGGCACATGTGAAAGAAGAAAGCAGCTAAGAGGAAAAAAAATTGAATTCTAAATGGATTTTAGAGTCCATTAGGCATACAAAGTAAGGGACAGAAGAAACTGTGAGAATAAATTTCCACACAGATTTGCAGATACCATGAGGAAAGATGTTGGCTTCCCAATCACCCAAGGGAGGGAGTTTTAAAAAAATTTCATTTAAATACGATAGGACATTGATAAATAGGAAAGAAAGATAACAATTAAGTGATTCCTCCAGTATCCTGTGTAAGTGATGACAGTGACTTGGATTAAAGTGTTTGTGGTAGAGATGGAGAATATCGGATGGGAACAGGGTGACTCTTGGAAGTAAAATCAGAAGGATGTGGCAATTATTTAGAAAGATTTTAAGACTTTTTTTCCCCTGTGAAAGTGGGATAGATGGTAATGCCTTTTACTGAGAGAAGAGTAGAGAGAAATACATAGGATTAAAACAAGAGATCTGCTTTTCTGTGTTGGACTTGAAATGTATCTTAGATAACTAAATGGGGTTGTCGATACTACTCTGTTATAATCACCTAAGAAAATAGTATATATGAGGCACCTGTGTGGCTTGGTCGGTTAAGTGTCTGACTCTTAATTTTGGCTCAGATCATGATCTCCGGGTTGTGAGATTGAGCCCCATGTTGGGCTCTGGGCTCAGCAGCGTCTGCTGGTCCCTCCCTGCCTCATGCTTGCTCTCTCACTCTCTCTCTCTCTCTCAAATAAAGAAATCTTTAAAAAACAAAACAAAACAAAACAAAAAAAACTATGTATGAAATGCAGTTGTGGACAATGCATAGAGGCCTAACAGAAAAGGAAAACAAGGAAAAGAGATTAAAATGGAATAGCCAGGGGGCACCTGGGTAGCTCAGTGGGTTAAAGCCTCTGCCTTCGGCTCAGGTCATGATCTCAGGGTCCTGGGATCGACCCCCGCATTGGGCTCTCTGCTCAGCAGGGAGCCTGCTTCCCCCTCTCTCTCTGCCTGCCGCTCTGCCTACTTGTGATCTCTCTCTGTCAAATAAATAAATAAAATCTTTAAAAAAAATAAAATAAAATGGAATAGCCAGTAAGGCGGGAGAAGAGTAAGTTAAGCAGAATGTGATGAAACAAGAGTATTTCAAGAACATGGGAGTCTGTTTGTGCCAAATACTGTTGAGAATTTGGCTAAGATGAGAGCAGGTAAGACATCTTTGAATTGGATGTTTACAAGTCAATGGTAACATTGACAATAGTATTTTTAGCGTAATCTGAGTAGAGTATATACTGAGATTTTGCTGTGGAATTCCAGAAAAAAAGAAAAAAAAACGTCGGGTAGTAGTTTCAGAAGGAATATTATATAATGAAAACACATACATTGTTTAATATGAGATATATTAGATAATATTTGTATATTCCTAGAACCGTTCTAGAACGATGAGATAAATTATAGAGAATATGTAATAATAGGAACTGTGCCTTAAAAAAAGAAACAGTATCCTCCATTTGTCTTGCAAAGACCTATTTACCATTGTAATATCTGTTCTCCCCCAGACATTGAGGTTCCCAGGTACTAAAGATTTGCAGTTAGTACAATAATATCTTGGTTGACATTTCTTGAAAAACAAATCAGTAGTTTTATTTCTGTTTTTGTTTTCTTTCATAAATAAACTTTTTATTTCAGAATAGTTTTAAATTTTCAGAAAACTTGATAGTGTTTCTTCATACCTGTCCTAACTGTCCCCTTTTATTAACATCCAGTATAGTATAGTACATTTTTCCCAGTTAACAAATATTGATATATTAACTGAGGTCTCTGCTTTATTCAGATTTGCTTGGTTTTCACCTGATGTCACTTTTCTGTTCCAGAAACATCACATCTCTTTAGGCTACTCTTGGCTGTTTCGGTATCTTAGAATAACCTTGTTTTTTATAACCTTATAGGTTTGAGAAGTACTGGTCAGATATTTTGTAGACTGTCCTTCTATTGGGATATTTCTGATGCTTTTCCCATTATTAGGCTGGGGTTACGCATTTATGCATTGACCACAGAGGTAATGTGTCAATCATATTATATCACATCAAGAGAAATTCCATTGATATGACTGATTACTGTTGATGCTAATCTTTTTTATTTTTTATTTTTTTAAATGAGAGAGAGCGAGCAGGGGACAAGGGGTGGTAGGAGCAGAGGGAGAAGGACAAACAGACTCCATGCTGAGCACGGAGCCTGATCCAGGGCTTGATCTCACAACGCTGAGATTATGGCCTGAGCCGAAACCAAGAATCAGATGCTTAACTGACTGAGCTATCCAGGCGCCCCTATTGATGTTAGTCTTAATCACATGACTGAGGTCGGCTTTGGCAAGGTTCTCCACTATCATGGTCTTCTTTTTCCACTTTTGTATACTGTAATCTTTGGAAAGAAGTTTTTATGCACAGCACCCCCTTAAGAGGTGAGGAGTACTGTTCTACCTCCTCAAATCAGAGCATCTACATAAATTACTTAGAATTCTTCTACAAGAGATTCCCCTCCTCTTTATTTCTTTACTTATTTATTTATTCAATCATTTATTTACCTCAGTATAGGCTTACTGGTATTTATATTGTAGATGGAGTTATAATTCAGTACAAAACCATTTATATTGCTCAAGTTGCTCTAGCTTTTAGCCGCTGGAAACTCAGTTAGCTCCTGTGTCTTTGACATATCCCCATTATGGGCTATTTGTTTATGAGCACTTTCTTATTTTTTGGCACTATAAAATGCGCTAGGCACATCTTGTAAATTTCCTGCTCCAGTCCTAGAATCAACCGTAGGATTGCAGCCCTGGTTCTTGTATTTGGCGATACTACAATAAACCAAGATCTGGGCAGTGGTATGCTCATTTGTTACTGGGGTGTTTTCTTTTAGACTCTGTCAGCTATCAGAACAGGGAAATATATGTGTGTATACTAAACCATGTATATCTGCATGTCTATTTTTAAATTTAAAATTCCAATTATTCACGTTGGATATATAGTGAAGCTATTGATGCTTTGTTTCCTGTGACTATCCTATATAGGATTTTGTTGCTGTTGCTGTAGATTCTTTGAGGTTTCCTACATAGATAATCATGTCAATGAATACAATTTTGCATTTCTTTCTAATGCGTATACCTTTTATTTCCCTGTCTTGTTATATTGCACTAGCTAGAACTATCAGTATGATGTTGAATATGAATGAGGAGAGAAAACATCCTTCTCTTGGTTTACCTGACCAGAAATTTATCAATTTTATTGACCTTTTTAAAGAACAAGCTTTTGGTTTTGATTTTCTCTGTTTTCCTGTTTTCAATTTCACCAATTTCTGCTGTATTTTTTATTATTTCTTCTGCTTGCTTCAAATATAAATTGCTCTCTTTTCTTGTGGTTTCTTAGATATGTAAGCTGAAGTTATTAATTTTATATATTGTTCTGAAATCTAAAATCAGTATAGCTTAATGGTTGAGTTTTTCTCCATTCCTTTATTTTTTTAAGAGTTTTATTTGAGAGAGAGAACATGGGCGCATGACTAAGGGGAGGGGGCAAAAGAAGAAGAAGCAGATTCCCTGCTAAGTGCAAGGCCTGAAGTGGGGCTGGAGGCGAGGCTGGATGTGGGGCTCCATACCAGGACCCTGCGATCACTACCTGAGCCAAAGTCAGACACTTAACCGGACTGAGCCACCCGGGTGCCCCACCTTTATTTTTTAACTACTGTAGTCTTACTCTAAAAGAAGAACTTTTAAAGTAAGTAATATATAATTGGGTCTTGTACTTTTATCCGTTCTAACGATTTCTGTCTTTAATTGGTATATTTAGACCATTTACTTTAAAATGGATATTGATACAATTGGTTCAATATCAGGGATGCCTGGGTGGCTCAGTTGGTTAAGCGGCTGCCTTTGGCTCAGATCATGATCCTAGGGTTCTGGGTTCGAGTTCCACATCGGGCTCCCTGCTCAGCAGGGAGCCTGCTTCTCCCTCTGCCTGCCACTCCCCCTGCTTGTCCTCTCTCTCTTTCTCTCACAAGTAAATAAATAAAATCTTAAAAAAAAAAAAAATTGGTTCAATATCAGCTAGGTTTGTAACTGTTTTCTATTTGTTGACAGAGGTTTGCTTCTCTGGTATTAACTGATCATTTTATATGATTATATGTTATATCCTTTCTTAGAATGTCAGTTATACTTTTAAAAAAAAATTACTGGTTGCCCTGGAGTTTACAATATGCATTTTTTATTAATTTGTCTCTGTCTTCTATTAACATTATTCTGCTTCACATATAATTCAGGAACCTTATAACAGCGTATTCTCAATTGCTCCCTCATGTTCCTTGTCATATTGCTATTATTTATTTCATAATCTGTCTGCTATAATCTTCTAATATATTTTAACACATTCCTTTAAACAAAGTTATCTTTTAGATGAATTAAGAATGAGAGAAATAAAATGTTATCTTCACTAATTCCTTCTATGACACCCCTCTATGTTTTCGTAAATCCATGTTTTATATTTTTCTCATTTTCTTTTTGCCTGTAGAAAATATTTTAACATTTCTTGCAGAGCAGATCTACTGGCCATAAATGACATTAGTTTTTATTTGTCTGAAAAAATTATTTCTCCTTCACTTTCGAAGGATAATTTTGCTATCTCTAGAAATCTATGCTCTTGGGTGTTTTCTTTCAACAATTTAAGTGTTTCACTCTATTCTCTTTTTTGCATTCATAGATTCCGACAAAAAGTCCTATGTAATTCTTCTATAGATGAGGTATTTTTTTTCTACAGAATTCTTTCAAGAGTTTCTCTTTGTCTTTGGTTTTCTAAAGCTTGAATATGTGATGCCTAAATGTACTTTTTTTCTATATAAGTTCTGTTTAGTGTTCTCTGAGCTTCCTGCATCTGTGGTTTGGGGGCTGACACTAATTTTGAAAAATTCTCAGCCATTATTACTTAAAATATCTCTTCTGCTCTTGTCTCTTCTTCTCTTTCTTATATCCCAGTTACTTTTGAAATTGTCCCATAGATCTTATATATTTTGTTCTGTGTTTTGTTTTGTTTTGTTTTGTTTTGTTTTGTTTTGTTTTTTCGTATTTTCTCTTTGTGTTTCAGTTTTGGAAGTTTCTTTTGACTTTGAATTCACCCATTCTTCCCTGTGTCCTCTGCAGTCTACTGATGAGTTCATCAAACACATTTTTTTCCCTTTTTTTCAAAGTTTTATTTAAATTCTAGTTAGTTAACATTCAGCATAATACTGGTTTCAGGAGTAGAATTTAGTGACTCATCACTTATATACGACATTTGGTGCTCATCATAACAAGTCCCTCCTTAATGCCCATCATCCATCTAGCCTGTCCCCCCCCAACACCTCCCTCCAGCAACTCTCAGTTTGTTCTCTATCATTAAGAGCCTCTCATGTTTGTCTTCCTTCTCTCTCTTTTTTCCCCTTCCATATTTTCATCTGTTTTGTTTCCTAAATTCCACATATAAGTGAAATCATTTGGTCTTTGTCTTTCTTCAACTGACTCACATTATACACTCATCTTGCCATGTTGCTGCAAATGACAAGATTTCATTCTTTTTGATGGCCGATTGATATTTCTTTGTGTATATATACCATTTCTTCTTTATTCATTCATCAGTTGATGGACGTTTTGGCTCTTTCCATAGTTTGGCTATTCTTGATAATGCTGCTGTAAACATTGGGGTGCAGTTACCCCTTCTAATCTGTATTTTTGTATCCTTCGGATAAATACCTAGTAGTGCAATTGTTGGATCATAGGGTAATTCTATTTTTAACTTTTTGAGGAATGTCCATACTGTTCTCCAGAGTGGCTGCATCACTTTGCATTCCCACCAACAGTGCATGAGGGTTCCCCTTTTTCCACATCCTTGCCAACACTTATTGTTTCCTGGTGGTATTAATTTTAGCCATTCTGACAAGGGTGAGGTGGTATCTCATTGTGGTTTTGATTTTTATTTCCCTGATAATGAGTGATGTTGAGCATCTTTTCATGTGTCTGGAGCCATTGGATGCCTTCTTTGGAGAAATGCCTATTCATGTCTTCTGCCCATTTCTTAATTGGATTGTTTGTTCTTTGGGTGTTGAGTATGATGAGTTCTTTATAGATTGTGGATACTAATCCTTTATCATATATTTCATTTGCAAATATTTTCTCTGATTCTGTAGGCTGCCTTTTAGTTTTGTTGACTGTTTCCCTTGCTGTGCAGAAGCTTTATATCTAGATGAAGTCCCAATAATTCATTTTTGCTTTTGTTTCTCTTGCCTCTGGAAACATGTCTTATGAGAAGTTGCTATGGCTGAGATCAAAGAGATTGCTGCCTGTGTTCTCCTCTAGGATTCTGATGGTTTCCTGTCACACACTTAGGTCTTTCATCCATTTTGAATTTATTTTTGTGTGTGGTATAAGAAAACGGTCCAGTTTTATTCTTCTACACATGGCTGTCCAGTTTTCCCAACACCATTTGTTGAAGTGACTTTTTTTCCCCATTGGATATTCTTTCCTGCTTTGTCCAAGATTAGTTGACCATAGAGTTGAGAGTCATTTTCTGAGTTCTCTATTGTGTTCCATTAATCTATGTGTCTGTTTTTGTGCCAGTACCATACTGTCTTGATGACTACAGTTTTGTAATAGAGCTTCAAGTCTGGAATTGTGATGCCTCCAGCTTACTTAACCAACATTCTTTATTTCTATTACAATGTTTTTGATTTCTAGCATTTCCCTTTGATTCTTAGAATTTCTACCTTCCTACTTACATTACCTACCTTATTCCTACATATTGTTTACTTGTTCTGTTTTACTTGTTTTGTTTAAGCTCTTAACATATTAATCATACTTATTTAATTATTTTATGTAATTCCAAGCCTGTGTCATGTCTTGAGTCTGGTTCTGACATTTGCAATACATCTTGAATTTCTCAAAATTTGAGGAAACTATAAATCCACAGAAGTTCAATGAGCCCCAATAATAAGGAGAACAACATAAAACCAAATCAAGGCAGTTAACTGAGTTGATTAAACCCACTTAATTAAATCAAGTTGATTTAACTTGAAAAACAATCTGAGAAGAAAGACAAATTACATAGGATAACGGAAATAAGAATTATAGTAAACTTCTTTGTGGAGACATCAAAAGCCAGAAGAGGAGTGTCATCTTTGAATTCTGAAAGAAAAAACATTTAAATCTAATATTTTATATTCATCATGAATATATGAAATGAAATGAAAATGAAATGTGGAATAAAGATTTTTTTACAAATGAAATGTTTAAAAATGAAAGTGAATAAAGATTTTTTAAAAAACTCTGTTTTGGTTATTTCGCCCCAAGGCTTGTCTTTCATTAAGGTGCCTCTGAAAAATTGCGATTTCAGCTTTTCTCTTTGCTTTTTAAAAATATCTTTATTGCAAAAAAAAAAAAAAATCTTTATTGCAATGTAATTCACATACTGTAAAATCCACCCATTTAAAGGGTACAAATAAATGATTTTAGTGTATTTACAGAGTTGTATAAACATCACTACAATCTAAGCTTAGAGCATTTTCTTAACCTCCCCAAAACCCTATTTCCATCCCTCCCCAGTCCCCTAAGCCAGTCCTAGGTGGCCTCTAAGCTGATTTCTTTCTCTATATATTTGCCCACTGTAGACACTTCATATTAAAGGGAATCATAAAACATATGGTCTTTTGTGAGTGGCTTCTTTAACTTAGCATGATGGTTTCAAGGTTAATACATGCTGTAGCATGTATTTTTACTTCATTCCTTTTTATTGCAAAATAGTATATCATTGTATACGGTGTAGCACATTGTATTTATTCATTTATGAGTTGATGGACATTTGGCTTGTTTCCACTCTTTGGCTGTTATGAAAAATGCTGTATGAGTATCTGTGTATGAGATTTTGTAAAGACATATGTTGTCGTTTCTGTTAAGTATATGTCTAAAGAGTGGAATTACTGTGTCATATTACAACACAATTTTTAACATTTGAGGAAATGCCAAAATGTTTCCAAAGTGGCTATACCATTTTACGTTCCCATGAGCAATCTATAAGGATTCCAATTTTTCTATATCCTTGGCAACATTTGTTGTTCTTTTATCTTTTTTTATTATAGCCATCCCACTGGGTATGAAGTGTTAGCTCACTGTGGTTTAGATTTGCATTTACTTAATGGCTAATAACGTTGCATATCTTTGTATGTGCTTTTTGGCCATTTATGTTTCTTCTTTGGAGAAATATATTTATAAATCCTGTGCCCATTTTATAATTGTGATATTTGTCTCTTTATTATTAAGCAGTAAGTATTCTTTATATATTCTGAAACCAGTTCTTTAGATATATAATCTGCAAATATTTTCTTCTATGGATTATTTTGCTTATTTTCTGGATCATATCATTTTAGCACAAAAGTTTTAAATTGAATATAATGAGATTATCTATTTTTTTATTTATACTTTTGATTCCATGTCTAGAAGACCATTACCTAATCCAAGACATGGGGATTTACTCCCATATTTTCTTCTAAAAGTTTTAGAATTTCGGCTCTTAAATTTAGACCTGTTACCTATTTTTTTTAGCTTTTGTATACAGGGTGAGGGAGGAAAGGGTCTACTTCATCCTTTTCCATTTGGATATCTAGTTGTCCTAGAATCATTTGTTGAAAAGGCTATTCTTTCTCCATTTAATTTTCTTGACATCCTGTAAAAAAAAAATCAATTTACCATAAATGTAAGGGTCTATTTATGGACTATCAATCCTATTCCATTGATTGAGTTATATGTCTGTCTCTATTCCAGTACAGTGTCTTGATTACTGTAGCTTTGTGGTAAGTCGTGAAATTAGAAAATGTAAATCTTCTAACTTAAAAAAAAAAATAGCATTTCCATATAAATGTTAGGATCAGCTTAAGAATTTATGCAAAAGAAAATAGCTTGGATGTTGACTTAGATGTTGATACAGTTTGAATCTGTCAGTCAGTTTGGGAATATTGCCATCTTAGTAATATTAAATCTTTAATTGTGAATATAGGATATCTTTCCATTTATTTATGTATTCATTAAGCTCTTTTTTTAAGATTTTATTTATTTATTTGAGAGAGAGAAAGAAGAGTGAGAGAGAGAGCACACAAGAGGGGGGAGGGTCAGAGGGAGAAGCAGACTTCTGGCTAAGCAGGGAGTCTGATGGAAGCCTCCATCCTGGGACTCTGGGATCGTGACCTGAGCCAAAGGCAGATACACTGACTGAGCCACCCAGGCACCCCTTCATTAAGTTCTTTCAACAATGTTTTATTGTTTTTGATGTATAAATATTGCACTTTTGTTAAATTTATGTCTAAATATGTTTGCTCTTGGAAGATTACGCAAATGCAGTTGTTTTCTAAATTTTGTTTTGGAATAATCACCTGCTAGTGTAGAGAAATACAATTGATATTTGTATAATAATCCTGTATCCTGCAAATTTACTCTTTTATTAATTCTAATAATTTTTAGTGATTTCTTTATGATTATGATTTCCTATATATAAGATCATGTCATGTGTGACTAGAGATATTTTACTTTTTCCTTTTTTAATCTGGATGTCTTTGTCTTTTTCTTGACTAATTGCCCTTGTGCTCTTCAATATGATGTTCAATAGAAGTGGTGGGAGGATATCCTAGTCTTGTTCTTGGTCTTATGGTGAAGTCATTCCTTCACCATAGAGAATATTATTAGCTGTAGGATTTTCACACATACTCTGTGTCACTTTGAGGCAGTTCCCTTCTACTCCTACTAGCTAGTGCAGTGTTTTTATCATGAAAGGATGTTGTATTTTGTTCCTTGTGATTTTGGTCATATCCAAGAAATCATTGTCAAATCCATTATTGTAAAGCTTTCCCCCCATGATTGCTTTATTTCTTTCATTTATATCATTTGAGTCCTTTCTTTTTTTTCTTGGTTAGTCTAACTGAAATTTTGTCGATTCTGTTTATCTTTTCATTAGTGTCATTATTTTTTATCTTTTCATTAGTGTCATTATTTTTTTCTATGGATTTTCTAGTTTCGATGTCATTTACTTCTACTCTGATTTGGCAACCACCGGTTAGTTTCTTTTTTGTTGTCATCGTTGTTTGTTCTTTTTTTTTTTTTTTTTTTTTCTCAATTCTACATGTAAGTGAAGTCCTGTGGTATTTGTCTTTCTCTGTCTGGCTTATTTCACTTAGCATAATACCCTTTAGGTCTGTCTATGTTGTCATAAGTCAAGGTCTTTCTTTTTCATGGCTGAGATGTCTTCATCTTTTTTATCCACTCACCTATCAATAGACACTATCCATTTCCATATCTTAGCTTTTGTAAATCTTAGCTTTTGTAAATAATGGTGCAATAAACATAAGGGTGAATATATTATTTTTTATTTACTATTTCATTTTCTTCAGATAAATACCCAGAAGTGGAACTACTGGATTATATGGTACTTCTATTTTTAGTTTTTTGAAGAACCTCCATACTGTTTTCCACAGTGGTTGCAACAATTTATATTTTCACCAACAGTGCATCTGGATTCCCTTTTCTCCACATCTTTGTCAACACCTGTTATTTATTTATTTATTTTTTTAATCTTTTTGATTCTAGCCATTCTGAGAGTTGTAAGTTGATATCTCATTTTGGCTTTGATTTGCATTTCCCTGATGATTAGTTATGCTGAGCATCTATTCATGTGCCTGTTGACCATCTGTATTTCTTTGAGAAAATGTCTATCCAGGCTCTTTCCATTTTTTCAATTAGATTGTTTTTTTGTTTGTGTTTTTTTGGTGTCCAGTTGTATGAGTTCTTTATGTATTTTGGATATTAACTCCCTTTCGGATACATTATTTGGAAAATTTTTTCCCATTCAGTAGATTGCCTTTTCATCTTATTGATGATTTCCTTTGCTGCAAAAGTTTTTTAGTTTAATGTGGTCCCAATAGTTTATTTTGCTTTTGTTGCCCTTACCAGAAGAGACAGATCCAGAAAAATATTGCTAAGGTTGATGTCCGAGAGATTACTGCCTGTGTTTTCTTTTAGGAGTTAATGGTTTCATGTTTCTACATGTAGGTCTTTATTTCATTTGAAGTTTATTTTTGTGTATGGTTAAGAAAGTGCTTTATTTTAATTCTTTTGCATGTAGCTGTCCAATTTTTCCAACAATTTATTGACGACTGTCTGTTCTCAATTATATATTTTTGTCACCTTTGTCATAGGTTAATTGACCTTATATTATACATGGATGGGTCTTTTTTTCTGGGCTCTCGGTTCTGTTCCACTGATCATTGTGTCTGTATTTTTGTGTGTTCTGTGTGTTGTTTAATTTCCATATATTTGTGAATCTTTCCATTTTCATCCTTTTATTGATTTGCAGTTTTTTATCATATGGTCAGAAAATATACTTGATACAATTTTAATCTTTTTCATTTTATTAAGAGTAGCCGGTGGTCCAACATATGATCAATCCTGAAGAATTTTCTATTTATACCCAAGAAGAATGTGTATTCTGGTGCTGTTAAAATGAATGTCTGTATATGTTTGATATGTCCTTTTTGTGTACAGTGTTATTCAAGTTCTGTGTTTCCTTATTAATTTTCTGTCTGGATGACTTATCTAATGTTGAAAGTGGAGTACTTAAGTCTACTACTATTATTATATTGCTGTCTATTTCCCCCTCCAGCTCTATTAATTTTTGCTTTAATATTTAGGTACACCAGTATTGGGTGCATATATATTTTCAATTCTCATATCCTCTTGAGGAATTGACTCATTTATCACTATATGGTGACCTTCTATGCCTCTTGTGACCAATTTTGACTGAAAGTCTATTTTATCTGATATATGTATAGCTACTTCTACTATAGTAGAATATATAATTTGATTATATATTCTATATATATTTGTAAATAGTAATCAAATATGTAATTTGATTACTATTTACATGAGACATCTTTTTCCATTCCTTCACTTTTAGTCTATATGTGTCCCTAAAGCTAAAGTGACTCTTATAGTCAGCATATTGCTGAATCTTGTTTTTTAGCCATCAAACACTCTGTGACTTTATTGGAAAATGTAATCCATTTGCATTTAAAATAAGTATTAATAGGTAAGAACTTACTATTTCCATTTTGTTCATTGTTTTCTGACTTTCTGTAGTTCCTTTGTTCCCTGCCTCCTCACTTGCTGTCTTCCTTTGTGATTTGCTTTTTGTAGTGGTACATTTTTAATTTCTGTCTCTTTATGTTTTGTGTATCGACTAAACGATGTGCATGTGTGTATGTTTACCATCAGGCTTACATAAACCTTAGAATAGTCTGTTTTAAGCTAATAACAAGTTAAGTTCAATTGCACACAGAAACTATATACTTTTACTACTCTTCCCCACATTCTATGCTATCAGTATAATAACTTACATATTTTTATATTGTACATCCATTAACAAATGATTATGTCTATAGTCATATTTAATAGTATTCTCTTCTAGCTTTTATGCCAGAGATAAGAATGATTTATACACCATTAGAGTATTAGAGTATTCTGAATTTGAGTATATACTTACCTTTAAAAGTGAGTTTTATCTTTTTATAAACAATCAAATGGGGCTGTAGCCTTGTCCACATGGGATGGCATTGTTTGCAGGTCTGTAACTGGGATTCTTGCCTCCTCAAAATGGCCCTCCTTCAACCTGAACTCTGTTAGGGTTTCACGGTTTCCTATCTGGATCCTGGAGTTCCCACATAGGCACATTTTTTTCCATGGATGGCTGCCAAAATATTGTGGCTGGGGGGAATACAAGTGGGGGACCTCTTATTCTGTCATCTTGCTGACATCACTCCTCCATAATCACTTTAAACTATAGTAGTCAGAGTGTCCAATTAGGAAGAGAGCACTAGGTTGGATATTTTTTAAAAGGAGAAAACTGTTCTATATACTCCCTTCAAAAAGCCTAGTTTAAATGCAAAAACCTTAAATATATCAAAATTAGAAGAACAGAAGAAATATACCAGAAAAACACTAATCAAAGTAAAGCTGAATTTCAGATCAAAGAATATTACCAGAAATAGAGACGGCCAGTTCACAGTGATAAAGTGGTCAATTCATTAAGCAGACATACCAACCTTAAACATTCACATATCTAATAACAGAACTCTAAATTAATTTAAAAATGACAGGATTCCAAGAAGAAGTAGACAAATCCACAGTTATACAACAAGGTGTCAAGATACATAAATAAAAAATTATAAAAATAAAAAAATAAAAATATCCATAAGTCCAATTAGAAATTTCAATAGCCTTCTTATAGTAACTGATAGAAGTAGGATATCACTAAAGATATAGAATAATTGAGCAACATTATTAATCAAATTAACCTACTTGATATTTATAGAATTCCCCACCCAACAAATGCAAAAATGACCATTTTTTTCAGGTACACCTGGAGAATTTACCAAAATAAATTATATTCTGAGTCATAAAATAGATGTCAATTAACTCGAAAGATTTAGCATCATACAAAATATATCAGTGATCAAAAAGGAAACTATCTCTTTGGCCTAAGTTAGGTAAAGTTGAGATTCTGTTACTTTCACCCAAAAAATTTCAGAATAATAAAGTGCCACACAAGGTGTCTCTATCTGAGCTAGATTGGAATATAGGTTTATCATTTCCCAACAGCTTACATCTCACTGGGATTACAAATGTTTGATAGTGTTAATTTAGTTTTCTTATATTTGATCTTCCCTTCTCAACCTGATTTTTTTTCTTATTGTTTTCCAAATTTTTCAATATTAATAATATTCTCTCCAAAGTTCAATCTGGAGAGAATTAGGAGAATGTCCTTCTCAGTGTTGTGGTGTTGGAAGTCGTATGAATGTCATTTATAACTAATGTCATAATGTTCCCTCTATCTCATACCCCGAGAGAAGAAAGCAGGTATTGTGTAACTTAATGGTTCCAAATTTGTAGAATAGTGAACTTCATACTCGAAAGAACTGAATTAAAGCTGTGGATCCTCCACAGCAATGGTTGAACATACACACAGAGCAACACATCATTTTGCAGAATTTCGTGGATTCCAAGTTAAGAATCTCTCTTATAAGCAGAAAGGCCACATTCTAATTCAAAGTGATTTTTATCATCCATTATTATATTTTTATATTTTATTCATTTTGACGAATATAATGCCAAAGCTACTAGGAATTAAGAAATATTTTAATATTTTAATTTTATTGTTTATATAATGCCTACATCAATTTTCAAAATACTAAAAGTGTAAGTCCACACCATTTTATTTATTGACCTATTGATCTTACAATACATAAATGGATTCTCTGCTATAACTCAATGACTCTACCAGATGTCGCTGTGCTACAGTGAACCAATGAATCACTGGTATTCACCTCTTTCGGATTCCCCTGTATTTCTAAAATATTGAGTTACAGACTATAGAAGCCTTGCTGACTACCATGCTTATCATTATAAAATGAAGCCAAACATCTTCGATGAGCATCGTGAAAAAGAAAAGCCAGATAGGATCAGCTGAACATTGCGAACAAATGCACTTACAAATAATAATTACCACTGTGTACACCAGGCTTCAGTATAAAAGAGGAAAACTACAAGAATAGCAGTCTTTTCCCATTTTTATACATGTTTAGTAAGATTTGCTCGTTTGACTCTCATAACAGCCCTATGAAGAATACAGAGGTTTAATATTATTATCGTCGTGTTATTTAAAAAGTAACAGAGTTCCAAGAGAGCCAATTAGTTTCCACTACAGTTATTGTAGCTATGGTTTACTCATATAAGCCCTAATCATAAACAGTAAAATTTGAAACGAAAAGCATTTATAAATCTGAATTTTATTTGCTGGTACATAGATGACATGAAGAATGGTTCAAAAAGAGCCCAAACAAAATTTAGAACATAGAGATCCTTAGGTTATTCTTAAAACAATAAATAAAGCAGAATGCTCTCGGTAGAAAAGCATATAGACATAATTTTTTATCAAATAAACTATCTCCTCAAAGTTATCCATCTTTTTACTATCACTTGCAGCAAGGGAGTCTTGGCACATCTGAGAAATCATGAAATAAACCCACAAATATAAAATTTAATGAGAAATCAAATAACATAAACCAATCTCATAAAAAAGACATGAGGAAATGAAATGAAAAACAGCCAAGAAGAAAATCTGACTTTAGTACTCTTGATGCTTTGCCAGTTCACAGCCTGCTATAAAAAATTACTATTATTAATGGATACAGGAGCAAAATATTTGGAGAATAGAAGGAGAGATTGCCACAGTTATTATTTTTGCTGAGTTGATTATATAATTTATGACTAGGGAAATGTGTAAATACCATCATCATGTAAAGACTGACCAGATTTTCAATTATTTTTTATATATTTCACTACTGAAAGTAAAATGCAATAGTAACGATACAAATTCTGACTAAAAGAATGCTTCATGTGATATACCAGAGAAGCCTCTAGTGTACAGTCAGATAGCTTGAGTGTATATCTCAACTTTTCAGACGATTAGCCCTGGTGTAATCTCAGCAAGGTCATTTCACCTTTCTGGATCCATCTTTCCTTATCTAAATGAATAAGCTTATACTAACAAATTAAACAGGGCAATAGTAAAAAATTAGGAGGCAAAATATGAAAAGTACCTTTAAAGAAGTACTTCAAAGAAATATAGTACAAGTTTTAATTGTACGTGAGAGTAATGAGATAATGATGGTGATGAATATTTATTGAGAAATTACCATGCTATCTGTGTTAAGTATTGGATAATATCATCAGACGTTCTAGAGAAGGGAAGATATCAAAATATATGTATGTGCAATTTACAGAACATTCATTCAGTTTACAGCACGGAAACAAATATTGTTATATCATTTTAAAGTATGGCTCTGATTACATGAGCACTAGAAATTTTGTCCTCATTAAAAAAGTAATAATTATCCCTTTTCAAAACTTAAAAATATATAAAAATATTCTGAAAAGAAAAAGTATCTGAGATACTGAGCCCTTATGAATGCATTTCCAAAAAGTTATTAATGTCATTATATACACATCCATTTCAAAGTCAAATAATATTTAAAGTCTTCCTAGTGAATAGCAGTCTTCAGCTCCAGATAGAACTTTCTATCATCCCAGTTTTTAACTTTTCAGACACCTTTAATACATTCAGCTATTTTTTTTTCGGAAATTTATTTCCACATATCTAGATAATAAGATTTGTGGTATTTATTGATTTATCAGCATATGATATATTTATTTTATTTCATTTTACATCAGGATTTAAGCCTTTTATACTTACCTTCCCCTTCCTTCTTTTCCATACCCTGTGGTTCTTGGTTTTCTACTGCCGTAAAAAGTATCACAAACTTAGTGTCTTAAGCACAAATTTGTCATTTCACTGTTCTGTGGGTCAAAAGCTGGCAGATCAGCTAGTTTCTTTGCTCTGGTTCCCAAGAGGTCAAAAGATGTCAATCAGCCTGAGCTCCTATCTGGAGGCTCTTGAGGAGAAATTATTTTCTTTGAGGCTCTTTTAGGTGGTTTAGAAACTCAGCTCATTTAGCTGTAATCTGAGGTCATCATTTCTTTCTTGGATGTCAGCTCTTTCCCAGTCCTTGCACATGGCCCCCTACGTCTCAGAACCAGAAAAACAAAGGTGTCAACATCAGGAGGTAAGAGCTATGGGTTACCACAGAAGCTGTCGGCCACAGACCACCACCCAGCCCCCCATGATTCACAATGCTCCCACATACAAAGGATTTACATGCTCCCAAAGTTCTTTACAGACTCACCCACTCAGAGCATTGCTCGAAGTCCATGCTCTTGACATATAGATCACGTCCACGTTCAGATGAGGCTTCTGGGTGTTACCCATTAAGTACAGCTCTTAGGATACAATTCTTCGCCACCTGTGGGTCTGTGAAACTAAAGAAAAAAAAAAATTAACTTCCTAACACACCCAATAAATGTGAGAGAAGCAGAGGATAACAGCTATAGGTTTTGTTGTTGTTGTTGTTTGGTTTTTGTTTTTTTTTTTTTTGGTTCAAAAATAGAAAAAAATAAGGTTGAAAAGGGACACTGATCCATAGCAGTTCTGGCATCCATCCAGCGAGGCAAACTCCAGCCTTAGTTCCTTGATTAGGTTTCAAAGTCTGGGAATAATCCTTCCTGGCTTCCAGCTCTGTTTGGGCTGTTGGTTGTGCCCTCGGCGCCATACTTCCTTTTTGAAATGAAAGATGGTACGTGTTTGCAGAGGAATTTTATTAGGCTGATAATCGCTTCCAGTAGAATTTGGAGGCTTCAGGAATCTTTCCTCATTTTGCACCCTTTCTTGTCCCTGTCAGTCCAAGCTGGACTTGAAGTAAGTTTCTCAAAAATTTTGTAGGTCTCCCATGCATTTCACTGAGGTTTCCTCCATTAGACAAAAGCCACACCTACTTTTTTTTTTTTTTTCTTTTTTTCTTTTTTTTAGGTAGCATCTCTATTTTTGACTTCTGCTGGGATGGCTGAAGGACAATGCCCTTAAGCTTGCTAGAAGTGCTATACTTTGAGAGAATCTGAGATAGATACCCAGTCTTATGAAAGAGCCCTTTATGTGACTATACCGACCTTTTTATCTTTTTGAGATTTTAGCAAAATGCTGTGCAGTTACCATCCCAGCCTTTCCTCTAGAGCATGCCTTCCTAACAGCAAATCTCTTCATGTTGGCATCTTTTTCCATCTGGAAAGTCTGAGAATTTTCAAGACTATTGGCTCCTATCTCCTTTTTTGTTTCATAGTCTTCCCTCTATTTATTTCTCTCCTTTTCTATTTTACTATAAGCATCGAGGAGAAACTAGGTATCACCTTCAACAGCATTCTTGGCAATCTCCTTAGCAATATAACCAAATATATCACGTAAGTGTCCCAATTTTCATATAACTGCAGGAGATAATTCTGCTAAGCTTTCTGCTACCATATAACAAGGATTTCCCCCCATTCCTTAGATTTCTAATAACCTATCCCCTACTTCCTTCTGGGCTTTCCCTCCCACTGCAACTTCCTCTAAGTCTAGATTTCTATTAGAAATCTGTTTAAAGCAATTTAGGCTTTCTCTCATGCTCCCCAAAATTCTTGCAGCCTCAGTTTATTGCTCAGTTCCAAACTCATGCACATTTCTAGGTCTTTGTACCATAGCAGCTCACTTCTGATACCAAAATCTGTTACTTGTTTTATCTTCATGCTTAGACTGAGGAACTTAATACGCATTAGTTTTGTTTAGGTTTTTTTAAAAGATTTTATCCATTTATTTGAGAGAGAGAGACTGAGAGAGAGCATGAGCAGGGTGAAGGGCAGAGGGAGAAGCAGACTCCCCGCTGAGCAGAAAGCCTGATGCAGAACTCAATCCCAGGACTCCATGATCATGACCTGAGCCAAAGGCAGACACTTAACTGAGCCACCCAGGTGTCCCAGCAATACATATTTATTATTTCACAATTTCCGTGGGTTCCAGGCATGTCTCAGCTGGGTCATCCTCTTGAAATCTCATTAAGACTGCAGTCAACTTATCAGTCAAAGGTGACTTTGGCTTTTGGGCATTGATTGCTGAGAATTTTTAAACCAAAAATATTGCTTGAGCACTACATGAATCTATGTAGAGTCACTATTTTATAATGTTATGTTATTGGTATTAAACCTCTTGATCTGAATGACTTGGGATTAAAGCAAATTGGTTTTGTTTTGTTTTAAGTAGGCTCCAAGCCCAGCATGGAGCCCAATGTGGGACTTGAACTCACAACTCTGAGATCAAGATCTGTGCTGAGATCAAGAGTTGGCACTTAACTGATTAAGCCACCTAGGCAGCCCAAAGCAAATTGTTTTTAAAAATTGACCTTAGAGGGCTTATATTTAATATCATGATTGGTAAGTTTGTCTTTTCACAAATCATAGTTCATTCTGAAAGATGTGGTCTCTGTCTCATTTTTTTAAAAATGGATCAGCATGAGATTATCTGAGATAATAAAGTAGGATAAGAACATGACGGAAACCAGGATGATAGTTCTGGCTAAAGAAGCTAGAGCTAAATGGTTGGCTTTTCTATATGAATTCAATTTACTTTTTATTTCTTTTCATTATAGGAATCAAAAACATAAATGTATATTCTAAATCCATATTAATGTACAATGTGTCAGGGACAGTGTTGATTTTTTCCAATGAAATTATGTCATATCTAGAACCACAGATATAATTGATACCAACACCTGCATAAGTTTTTTTTCCCTACTATTATTTTCCATACCCTTTTTGTTTTTTTCACTGCTCAAACAGGCGAGTTAAATAAAGATAATGGTAGGAATCATCACATTTCTTAGGTTACAGGTAAAAGTCTCAGGAATTCCTCCAAGGGATGTAGTATTAATAGCTTTTAGTTCACAGTCTTGGCAGGTTACACTCATATAGAACACTTTCATACCCTTCTCACCATAAAAATAATTTCCTGCTCTTCCCATCCTGACTATAATGCTTAGTGACAAGGGCAGAGATCCTACCAGTAACTAAGTTCATTTATTCCCCACTTTCTGGGACAGGATAAATAACCACAGGATACATCCATGGTCCAAGTAAACTTCACTGAGTTAGACTGACTTAGGTTGACTCTTCAGTTGTTACTTGGCTACACTTTCATGACTTATGGCATTTGGGGTCTTCGAGGCTAAGCACGAAAGCATTGTCAGTATTATGTAATTCCAAGAATGTCTGGAGGTTTTCTTTCACCAGTGCAAAACCAGTGTCCCCTTGGGAAAGTCTTGGGTGAAGATTAGTGGCCTAATCCTGTGGCTATATTGTAGGGTCCTCCCATAAAGGAACTCTGCCTCCTTCTCTAAGTAGCACCAGATCTGTGAACTGGTATAAGTCTAAACACAAGATAAGAGTATTCCTCCAATAATAGCTACATTCGAGTTCTGAGCAGATCTAGAATTCTTACCTGTGTATATTAGGTAGAACCATATGTAGCTGACCATTTATTTTAAGGATGCCGATCCATTAGTAATTGCCATAAATCTCTATGTCAAAATAGTCTAGTTCCCATGGAATCCTTATAGCTTATTTTATTACTTGCTTCTACTTTGTCAATGGTAGTTAAGCAATCCCATTAAGCTCTATCATTCTATATCATTCAGCTCTATTATTCTCTCTTTCCCACTGAAATTATGGAATTCAGTTCTACTTATAGCACCATTTTTACTTTCTTCACTTTATCTCTGACCTCCATATGAAAACCACCAGAGATCTCTTTTAGTGATATTGATACTCCCTGACCAGTATATTTCTAAATTCTTTAATGAAGAGCATGGCCTCTCTTATTGACAGGAAGTGTGGTTTAGGAGTAGTTGAGCAGATTTCTTATAATAGGTCCATTTCAATGTGCTTTTTTCTGAGAGTTCTCAGATACCTTTCTCTACAGTATGATAAGAAACTTCTGGTATTGTGGCCTCATTAACTAAAGACCACCATTGCATCTAGACTTCAGTTAACCAGCCAAGATAACTACTAATGTTAGTCCCAAACGCTGAAGCTTCCAATCAAATACAAATCCTAAGTGGGTGCTCTCCTGTCAATGAGGGGCCTAGAGGTAATGTGAGGTACTGAATGGGCTCCTGAGAAGAAATGCTTGCTTCCACATGTAGTGTACCTATTAAAGTAGTTTTAAATATATAAGACCATTCCTTCTCAGGGGGAGAATGTTGTCTGCAATGATGAAAGACATTCAAGGAAACACTGAGGTTCAAAGTTCTTAGTCTCTTTCATGAATAGGTACATGTAACAATTTCATGTCTCAAGTTCCTGCTGCTTCCTCAATACTACTCATACATGAACATAAGAGACCTGGAGGAATTAAGCATTTAATTGGTATTTCAAAGTCTTTAGTCCTTTTAATCAGTTCTTGGACATAGTCTTCATATGAGAGAGAACAGATTCCTTTGAAGTTGCCATTGAGGGGCACCTGCATGGCTCATTTGGTTAAGCATCTGTCTTTGGCTCAGGTTGTGATCCCAGGACCCTGGGATCGAGCCCTGCGTCAGGCTTCCTCCTCGGCAGGGAGCCTGCTTCTCCTTCTCCCTCCGCTGCTCACCTGCTTGTGCTCTCTCGCTCTCTCAAATAAGTAAATAGAATCTTTAAAAAAAAATAAAGTTGCCATTGAGGCATTCTGATTTTTAGCACATATTCATAATTACATGTTAATAGTTTTTAACTTCTATTTGTACTTTCGTGTGGTCTCTAGAACTAACCCAGTAAGTGATGTGATTGCGCAGTTTTTATAATCACTAATATTGCGACAAAGTTTAATTGCCACACCAGGTGATCTCCCAAAGCCTGCCCCTTTATTTGTACTTCATACCTTTACTTGTACTTCATGTCATGCTGCCACCAGAGATAAAGATTAGGCATGCCTCATTTTCTCTAGGCGAGACAATTATTCTTCTGTTACTCAAAGGTATGGACCAACATCATCTCTAAATATGTATTCAATTGGTTATTTTTTCTGGCCACTTGCAGGACCAATTACTTAACAATTAGGATTCCATTAAGAAGCAGATGGCACACTTAAAACAAAATCATTTAAGGAGGGTTTTCTTGTGAATTTACAAAAGTAGCAACGTAAGGAAACCAGAAGTGACAGTAGGTTATGTAGAAGTATATCTGTTACCACTCTTGAGCCCAGAGAGATATGGGAGGGAAGAAATTACTAGAATTCTGATGGAAATAGTAAATCCTATGAAAATCCAATAAGTTTACATGCTGAACTAGGAAAAGGCAATTAATTTTCTAAAGATGCTTAGGAGTAGAGAAGGAACTATCACCTCTCTTTAGAAATATAAGCCAGGTACTCGAACACTGGTTATGAGAATATCTTCGTGGGTTCTGATCTTCCAGTCAACTAAAACAATGTTTGGAGGTGTCTTTTCAAAATTATGATTGATGTGACTGGGGAAAAAGGAAAAACAACCTTTCATTATCCAAAGCGAATAAGCATTTTTCATCCAAAAAAACAAAAACATTAAACTAATTCTTCTTTAAAAGGAAAAACAATAGTACATCTAGGTTAAGATAATGTAAATACAATATTCTTGAATGTATCATCTCTGTATGCCACACCAGAATGTTATTAGGAACATTAAATAATGAAATGCATTAGCACTAGAAACTTAGGCTAGCAGTTATCAGTGTCAGTAAAGAATGTCCATTAAGGGCAAGATTTAGTGGCATATTTTTGTATTCTTCAGCTTCTGACCTTGAACGCTAATCAAGAAAGAGGTAAATTTTGGTTTTACTCACCTTAACTCTCTTACCCTAACTAAAACACATGTTTCTATATCAACCAGTGCTCTGTATAGGAATACTGCTTTCTTAATTAGTCATTACCCCACATTCCACCACATGACCCCTTCCTTTCTACATGCATTCAGGTATTATCTATCTGATGACTGGGGGGAAAAAGAAAACAGATATAGAAACTTGACATTCTCATGTAGAATCCTCTCACCTAAAGCACTGCAGATGGGAAAGACACAAAAGGAAAGGTAATTCATGTAGAAGTCTGTGTGTGTGTGTGTATGTATATGGGTATGTTCATTTTGATGTTCTTCAAATGATCAAAGAAATGTTATGAGGGATATAAATTATTTATCTCCTTTTCAGAAACCATGTAAATATTCCTAGTTTGAACATAAAAGAATATAAGGAAATAATACCAAAACAATTGCAAAAACCATTGAAATGCACAATTACAGATTATTTTTAATTTCTCTGTCACAAATTTCTGGATTTTCTGAATTTCCTACACCATGTCTATATAACTTTTGTAATTAAGAAGACTAAAACACATCTTAAAAATAAAGAAATGGACAGGAAAGGAGAAAGGAGAAAAGCAAAAGGAAAAGTAAGAAAAAAAAGACCTCTTGTCTGAATGATATTTTTATTAATTTTTGGAGCAGTGGCTGAAAAAACAAGAATAATGTTCTTCACACAGATGACAATTCTTTTTTTTTTTTTTAAAGATTTTATTTATTTATTTGACAGAGAGAGATCACAAGTAGGCAGAGAGGCAGGCAGAGAGAGAGGGGGAAGCAGGCTCCCCGCTGAAGCAGAGAGCCCTATGCGGGGCTCCATCCCAGGACCCTGAGATCATGACCTGAGCCGAAGGCAGAGGCTTTAACCTACCGAGCCACCCAGGCGCCCCCAGATGACAATTCTTAAGTTTGTGCCTTAATTTGTAATTTTTGTATTTGTATCTTAATTCTGTGTGTTTTGCTCGCAACATAACTGGATGTTCCCAAATATACAGGGTGTAGTTTTCCAGCAATACCCCATAGTTATTTTAACTTGTAGTTGGTTTTTCTGCCCCCCTCTTGGGCTTTTGTTTTTGTTTTTGTTTTTTTTGTTTTGTTTGACCAACTTATTATGAAGTACTTTTTTGCAAATCAGTTTCTTCTCCCATGCTTCAAGATCTAGCTCAAACATTTTAAGAAATTTTCCTGAAATTTACACTCTGTGGTTATCTCTCTTTTCCCTTAATTACTATCAAACTGATCTAGATTTTAAATAAATATACCTTTTTTGTACATTATTTTTATGTTAAGCTTTATCTTCTCAATAGGCTGTGATAAAAATTAAATTTGGCGTTGTATTTGCATCCAGATCTACCATAGCTGATATATTTTTATTTCTTCAACTGTGGGGAAAGCCAATAAAAATGTAATCTCCCTAACAAATAAAATTGTGCTAGATAGATACAGAGATATGTTTAAGCTAAAAAATGGCAAGGAGCTAATTTGCACTTATTATCTTAAAAATGATCTATTTATAACAGTTTATGTGACAAAATTTAGTTTTCAATTACATATTTTCTTTTAAGATTTTATTCATTTTTTTTATATAGAGAGTGCTTATGTATGTGGGGGTTGGGAGGAAGAGTGGGGGGACAGAGAAGGAGGGAGAGGGACAAGCAGACTCCATGCTGAGTGCAGAGCCCAATGCAGAGCTCCATCTCAGACCGAGATCATGACCTAAGATGAGACTAAGAGTCCAACGCTTAACCAACTGAGCCACCCAGGCATCCCAACAAAGATATTTTTATGGTCTCAGTGAAAACAGGTACATTTTAGATTTTTGGTCATCATTAGTATTAAGGTAAAGTTTGCATCCTTGGGAAGTTAAACATACAAATGAACAGTTCCCTTTTTCTCTGTCAATACATCTAACTATCTAGAACTAAATTGCTAGTAATGAACACTGAATCTATAATCATGATCATAAAGAATAAATATACAGATTTAAATTTAATTAAAACCTTTACCTATTTGGCTAGACATTTTGTTTTCTGCACATACATACACACACATACATACATACACTCAGTCATAAATATTCTCTACATTTCTCTTACATACCTGAGGAACCATTAACCAGTACTGGAGTATTTTTATAACAATAAGCATATTCTTTCAAAGATTTTTATTATATACTGTTGAAACATACATTTTAAAAACAATTTTGTTTTCAAATTTCCACAATGCTTCTAAATATCAAGTCAACAGATATTAGATGGTACTTAAAGTGCTTTCTAAATGCTTATTGATTGAACATTTTTTTCTACTTAAACGACTTAAAAGGAATTTCTCTCAGAGATGAGATATATATGGATATAAATAAGTCAAGAGTTCCTACTCTTAAGGAACATATAATCTAGATGAAGGAGGAGACCAGTTTATACACAATCAATGCAATGTAATGAATATTATTCTGAATGTGTGAATGACAACCCACAGAAATACAGATAAAAGAATGTTTAACCCTGCTTCTGAAGGGGGAAGAAAGATTTAACCAAGGACATACTATTCAACTTTACCCTTAAAGAATTTATCCACTCATTTATTTATGTATCCACCCTTTTGTTGTTGTTCCTGAAAAACTTTATGTTCCAGGCACTGGCCTAGGTAATAGAGATGTAATTTTTAACAATATATTCAAACTCAGATCCATTATAACTAATGTAGGAGACAGAAATGATTTAAATAATTTCCTTGATGAATATGTAATTGCAAACTGAAGTATATTATATAAAGGTAAAGAATGAGGGTCTGTAAAAACATATAAGACAGTACTCAAATTTACCCTAAGGAAATTTGGCTTAAGCTTGGTGGAATTAATTAGGCAAAGTAAAGAATGAGATCAAAAAAGATCATTGCATATACAAAGATCATCTGGTAAAAGAAAACAGAACACATGGAAAGTGGTTTTTAAAAACCACAACCACCAAAAACCTTATAGTAAAGCAGAGTATTGAGGAAGGGCAACATAAGATGATATGAAACCCTAGTCACAGGTTTAGACCACTTAGGCAAGACTTCTAGGCCATGTTCAAGGCTGTATACTGATGCTCGAGAGCAATGAAAACCAATGGAAACTTGGAGGGTTTTGGAAGAGTGGGGGTGGGAGGTTGGGCGAGCCAGGTGGTGGGTACTGAGGAGGGCACGTATTACATGGAGCACTGGGTGTGATACATGTACAATGAATCTTGTAACACTGAAAAAATAAAAGTATTTGGGGAAAAAAAAATCAATGGAAACTTTTGCAAAGGATTCTAACTTTCAAAGAAAAGGATTTGGTACAATGCTGACATTAAAATAAGAGAGCATGTGACACACTCATAAAATGGTAACTAGTTGAGTTTAATTAATGCAAAATGGGATTGTGAGGTCTCCAAGACAAACTTTACAGCCCCTGACCTTCCTGTTCTTAAAGCATTTACTTTTTTTTTTTTTTTTTTGAGTAGAGAGATCGTATATCCTTTGAAGTTTATTAAAAGATTTGGCAACTTGTTATTTTTGTTTGTTTTTCTGCTTTTAAAAGTTTTTATTTAAATTCCAGTTAACATACAGTGTAATATTAGTTTCAGATGTACAGTATAGTGATTTAACACTTCCATACAACACCCTGGTGTTCATCACAAGTTCACTCCTTAATCCCCATCACCTATTTAATCCATCCTCCCACCTGCCTTCCCTCTGATAACCATTAGTTTGTTCTCTATAGTTAAGAGTCTGTTTCTTGGTTTGCCAGTCTCTTCCCCCCGCCCCTACTCATTGGTTTTGTTTCTTAAATTCCACATATGAGTGAAATCATGTGGTATTTGTCTTTCTCTGACTGATTTATTTCACTTAGCATAATAATCTCCAGCTCCATCCATGTCACTGCAAATGGCAAGATTTAATTCTTTTTTTATGACTAATATTCCATTCTATATATACACCACATCTTCTTTATCCATTCATCAGTTGATGGACACTTGGACTGTTTCCATAATTTGGCTATTGTACCTAATGCTGCTTTAAACATCAGGGTGCATGTATCCCTTTGAATTAGTATTTTTATATTCTTTGGATAAAGAACATAATAGTGCAATTGCTGGATCATAGGGTAGTTCTATTTTTAGAACTCCTTTTTAGAACTTCCCCTTTTTGGGGAAACTCCATACTGTTTTCCAGAGTAGCTACATCATCTTGCATTCCCACCAACAGTTTAAGAGGATTCTCATTTCTCTACATCCTCACCAACATCTGTTGTTTCTTGTGTTGTTGATTTTAACCATTCTGACAGATGCGAGGTGATATCTTATTGTAGTTTTGATTTGCATTTCCCTGAAGATCAATGGTGTTGAGCATCATTTTATGTGTCTATTGGCCATCTGGATGTCTTCTTTGTAAAAATGTCCATTCATGTCTTCTGTCCATTTCTTAACTGGATTAGTCACTTTTTGAGTGTTGAGTTTTATAAATTCTTTGTACGTTTTGAATATTGACCCCTTTATCAGGTATGTCATTTACAAATACCTTCTCCCATTCCATAGGTTGCCTTTTAGTTTTGTTGATTATTTCCTTCACTGTGCAGAAGCTTTTTCTCTTGATGAAATACCAGTAGTTCATTTTTGCTTTTGTTTTCTTTGCCTTCAAAGACATATTTAGAAAGAGGTTGCTATGGTCAATGTCCGAGAGGTAACTGCCTGTGTTCTCCTCTAAGATTTTTATGGTTTCAGGTCTCATGTTTAGGTCCTTATAAATTTATTTTTGTGTTTGGTGTAAGAAAGTGGTCCAGTTTCGTTCTTTTGCATGTCGCTGTCCAGTTTTCCCAACACCATTTGTTGAAGAGGCTGTCTTTTTTTCCATTGGATATTCTTCCTTGCTTTGTCAAGGATTAATTGACCATATAATTGTGGGTTCATTTCTGGGCTTTCTATTCTGTTCTACTGATCTATGTGCCTATTTTTTGCCAGTACCGTACTGTCTTGATCATTACAGCTTCGTAATATAATTTGAAGTCTGTAATTGTGATGCTTCTAGCTTTGCTTTTCTTTTTCAAGTTTGCTTTGGCTAGTCAGGGTCTTTTGGTGTTCCATAAAATTTTAGGAGTGTTTGTTCTAGTTCTTCAAAAAAAAAAGTTGGTATATTGATAAGGATTGCATTTAATGTGTAGATTGTTTTGGGTTGTATAGACATTTTAACAATATTTGTTCTTTCAATCCATGAGCATGGAATGTATTTCTATTTCTCTGTATTATCTTCCAATTTCTGTCATCATTGTAGAGCATTTACTTTACAAATCTGTAATTATAAATTCTTTCTTTGTCCCTTTGAGGTATAAATCTTTTTAAAGGCTTTTTGCCAGTTTTTCAACCTAGAAATGTCTTCCCCAAGAACCTAGGAGCTGTGTCTTTCAAATGTAATCATCCGGGAAGATAGCACCCCTATTTCCCATTTTCTGTGGGAGGACAGATAGGAGTCTAATTTGGGCAGGTGTCTTACTCCAACTTGTAAAAATATCTCCGGTCATGAAGATACAAGAAACATTACCTTCCCTTTGTGTAAAGCCAATTAGTAAACATAGATGGTCTATGACTCCGCACCTCAAATCCAGCTCTTAAAAACCACAGCCCTTTTCTTCAGTGAAAATGAGCTCAGACTGGCCTTTCTCCCCTATTGAAATTATCTTAAGTAAAGTCTTCCTTCCTTGTTTCACTTTGGTACAATTGTTTCTTCCACAGAGGTGAGACCAGAAAACAGGAAACAATATCCTGAGGAGTTTGCATTCCATGATTAGGCAATGTGGAACCATCCAAGAATATTGAGGGGGAGGGAATCAGAAAATTTGGCAAGATGTCTTTTGGGTAAAGATATTTTAAGAGAGCAGCAAGGATTTGATAATAGATTATATGTGAATGATAAAGGATATTCACATCTGAAATCACAATTTATAATTTAGCTAAATTGATAGATATTAATCCCGTTAATTAATTGTCTTAGTCATGTTTTTCTTGCCTGAAATATTCCATTCCTAACTCTCTCTATATTGTAAATTCCTTTAAGAGCTTCTTTATGTGTCATCCTATCTTTGTGTTTTCCCCCAGTGCTCTCAGCTGGCAATGAGTTGTCTCTTCCTATGATGCTAGAGTACATTTGATGTTGTTCTGCATTGTTGTGTCTCTAACCTTGTTATTTATTTATTTGTCTGCCACATTTTACAGAGAAGAAAATGTATCTTATTCATAGTTGAATGTCTACCATTGTACTTGTTACATAAAAGTTAAGGGTCATGGAAATGGGGAAGTAAAAATGATGAGAAAACCCCAAGTGTATATGAGTGAAGATAAAAGAGGTAGGTTGTCAAGTACGTTGTGAGAGAAGGAACACTGTCGATCATACAAAGGAGACCTAAGGATTCTGTTTTAATGTACTGAATAATATAATGTTTGAAAATATAGAAGTTGCAGAATTTGAGCAAAATCAGAAGCAAGGAAGAGGAAAATTTAACATAATTGACTAAGAGTCATCGTAACTAAATATAGCCACAAAACATGCCTCCAGAGGACTTTAAAAATAAGTGGATACAGAGATTCCCAGGAGTACATGGAAACAACCCAACTTTTGAAGAAGCGACTGTTACAGCCTGGCTTCTGAGTTGCACTAAGAGCAAAGATATTAAAGGACTTTTAGAGAATGTTGCCTTAGGACAGGGACATCTGTCTTTTGTTTGGAGTCAGAAACTGGAGGCAGAAAGTAGGGAATGGAATGGAAACTCCAAAGACGAGCTTATTTCTGTGCTTGAAAAGAGGTGACTTCAACTGCCTATTAAAAGAAGAAAAGTGGTGTATGTGCTGGAAGTCTAAGTTTCTTAAGTAAATATATCTTAAGATTTGTTTGAAGATTCTTACTTACCACACCCTGGAATCCCAAATTATCATTATGTGGGATTCAACTTATTAGAAGGTACTCAATATTGTTTGTTGATTGGAATTGAATTGGTACATAGTCTGTATGCTAGTGTTTTATATACAGAACTTTAGTCTTGGTAATATTGTCTAATCAGCTATTAAAGTAAAACATTTCCTATGGAAAATGCTAAACAATTAAAGAATCTGAATATCTACATGCATTAGGAGTCAGTTAACTATCATAGTATTTAGCACTTAAAGGGTACTCAAAAATGCTAGTTCCATTTTTTTTGTGTCTTTTCTTTCCCTATCAAAAGCACATAAGGAAAAAATCAACATGCTTAATACTCAAATATTGAAAGGGAGGGGCTCCTGGGTGATTCAGTCAGTTAAGCATCCAACTCTTGGTTTTGGCTCAGGTCATGATCTCGGGGTTGTGAGACTGAGTCCCAAGTTGGGCTCCATGCTCAGCAGGAAGTCTGCGTAAGATTCTCTTTCTCCCTCTCCTTCTGCCCTTACTCCTGTTCACATATGTTCTCTCTCTCTAAAATAAATAAATATTTTAAAATAAATAAATAAATATTGAAATGGAATAAAGAACTTCTGTTGATATTGTAACTATAACAGCTATAAATGATACCTAATTTGGAGACAAATAATCCTTAAGTAGGTTAAAGTTTTATAAATTTAATTAAATACATATATAAAATGACCTCTGAAATAATATATTTCATAAAAATATTTTAAAGAATAGATTACTGAAACATTTTTTACACTTGCAATAAAAAATTATTAGAAATTCTGGGTGGCCAGTACCATAATTGACCTGTCAGAAGAATTGATGCCTACTCTTCCATGAGTTAGCAGAATCATTTGCTCACTCATAAAAAATAAGATGATTTTCTTTAATGACTTGAGACCATGTCTTTGGTGACTTTTTTTTAGTGAAAGGAATTCCATGAAATTTGTTAAACCATTTAAAGCTGTTTATTTGCCTCTTTGATTTTCCTTTATTAAAAAAAAAATAGTCATGGTATAAAAATCAACATCTCAAGTATTTTAGTTGAGAAGGATATCATAAAACAAATTTTATTTCATTACTCTATAGGTATAGTGAAATAGGTAATGAAGATTAATGGCATATTTAATGATATTGTACTTATGATGAACATATCCACTGTTATAAATTCAGCCATAGTAGGAGATATTCCAGTATGTGTATAGTGACAATTAGGATCTGGGAATGTTAAAATTGAAATGGTACCTCAAAGTGACTCAATTAAATTCTCCTTGTCACAGATCAGTGCACTGTAACATTTAGAGATTAAATGATAAGTGTGAATTTTCAAAGCTAGTAAGGGTCATAGCCACCCTATACTACAGGATACCACACTATCCATCCAGTTTCTTACCATCACTGAGCCCTAATTTTCTCAACTATAACAACAGAATAAAAACACCTTAAAGTATTATTTAAAAGAATGAAATGAGATAATGCCACAAGTACTCAATAAATTATTGTTGTTGCTGATGCTATTATGCCACCTGTCCCAAATTAATATTATTGCTTCCCAACTTCAACTAAGAAATATTAACAACGTTAGGCCATAATAATCTGAATTTAAGAACAATCTATCTTCATAATGATTAAATTAAGGTAATCAAGGTGTTTTTCATAAATGTATTTTCTCTAAAAGCTGAAATAAAGGATGAGTATAATCACCTTTTGTAATATGATAAAATTGAGATACTAACGCTGCCGTTCCTTACCTACATAAAAAATTAGTGTGCAAAATGAAGCCAAAGTTATTATTTATGATAGAATTTCCTGAATTTTCAACACATTTGGTAGTTCTGTTTATCTCAAGGATGGGAGTAGGTGAAAATGCTAGAATATTTCTTTAATAATAAAATGCCTTTTCCCTTTGCTCTCTTTATTTATTTTATTTATATAACTACTTTCCAGCAAGGAAAAAGAAGGGGACCACAAAATCAAATTTGTTCTGCCATAACGGATTAAAACTCTGAAAACCTGACAAAAGATGAGACTCATGTTTGAAAATACTCTTTCCAATTGGTCAAACATATATGCTACATTTCAGTTTAATAATTTCCTCTCTATCATCTGAAAATAATTGCCCTAATTTCGAAAGAAGAAAGTGATTTAAGCGAAATACTAATTACCTTCTTCTTCTCCTTTGTAGCCAGACTGAACAAGGATCTCTTCTGTCTAGATTAGGAATCAGGTCCTCAAAAAACTCAACATGCTATGACAGACCTAGTGGAAATCACTAGGTCCAACAGAGTGATGTTATCAGCAAATCTAGGAAAAGTCAATGGATATGGGGGGAAAAATAAGATGATTTTAAAAATGAGAAGTAGAATAACTGGGATAGAAAAAAAGAAGAGAATAAAACAGATGACCTAGTACACTGAGCAACCACTCAGAAGTTCTCTTCTCCTTAGTCACACCCAGAAGTTCTCTTCTCCTTAGTTCTTGTTAGTGGTGCATTCTCTCCTTCCAAATGCGTCAAAAAAACAGAAATGGAAAAAGACTGAAAAATTGCACCATAACTAAGACTTTACTCTAAATTTAATTTACCATTTTATCATTAAATTTTAATTTGAGCTCAAGAGATTTGAAAAAGTGTTATAGTTGTATAAACAAAATCCCTTTGAAGAAACTCCAACCTTCCTTAATTGCTTGCTAATTTCACTTTGTAAATATTGATAAATGAATCAATTAGGGTCCTGGCAGAATGAAATTGGCACACCCATTCAGTGTATGACATGGAAACCATTCATAAAACTATATGTACAGTTAGAAAATTCAAGAAGGCAAGGTAAAGTACCCCTGGAGTTAGCAATAACTGGGAGCTATTACTACCAATAGGCTTTAATGGGCAAGGTTGGTGATTACCCAACAAATAGTCAAAGGCACTATTGTGTGGCATATCATGACAACAGATAAGGCATTTTGCAAGTCCACAAGGGGTGGTGCTGGCAGAATCACAGAAGATAGTAAGGAAATTCTATATAGTAAGAATATATGCCTATTCTTAAGAACTGATTTCTGTCTCTCCTCCCATCTCCAATCTAGGACAAATGGGATCAAACAATCTTCCTATTGGCCTCGAGTTCCTCCAGGGAATGATGGGGCTTTAGCATAGGCCTCTCCTATGGTTGGCTACTCAACAGTGTTGAAAATCAGATCACCCTTAATAAAGGGAATTCCACATTGTCAGCCTACTCCCTGCTATTATAGCACTTTTTAACTGGGCTTATTGAATAAGCACTGGAGTGGCTAGAAGTAGACCACAAGATAGGTCATCTTGTCCACATGATTGCTGAGACCCTTCTGTGTGGTAGATGGACATTTATATTGAATGTGAATATCTTGACACTGTGTGGCTATTCCAAGGCAATCATCAACATATCTCTCATAAAATCATTATCATCAGTATTTGTGGTGGTTAACTTTATGTATCAACTTGACTGGGATAAGCAATGCCCAGATAGCTAGTAAAACATTATTTCTGGGTATGTCTGTGAGGGTGTTTCTGGAGATGAGCATATGATTCAGAAGACTAAGTAGTTAGCCATCACCAGTGTGGGTGGGGATCATCTAACTACTGAAGGCCTGGATGGAACAAAAGGCAAGAGAAGGACAGATTCTTTCTCTCTCTCTCTCTTTCTTTTAAGGTTTTATTTATTTTTTTGACACAGAGTGAGCACAAGAAGGGGGAGTGGCAGGCAGAGGGATAGCGAGAAGCGGGCTCCTCACTGAGCAGAGAGCCTGATGTAAGGCTCGATCCCGGGACCCAAGGATCATGACCTGAGCTGAAGACAGACACTTAATTGACTGAACCACCCAGGTGCCCCTCTCTTTCTCTTATTGAGCTCAGACATCAATATTTTTCTCTTCTAGGACATTAGAACTCCTGGGTATTTGGACTCCAGAATTTACACTGACTCCCCTAGTTCTCTTGCCTTCAGACTTGAGTTGGATTATGCCACTGGCTTTCCTGTTCTCCATCCTGCAGATACCAGATTGTGGAACTTCTCAGACTCCATGAACATGTGAGCCAATTGCTATAATAAATCTTCTCTTATCCGTATCTATATCTATCTATATTCTATTGGTTCTGTTTTTCAGGGGAATACTAACACAATATTCTAACCCTGTTCTAAGTCCCTAATGAGATGGCCAACCTATCAGAAACTTCTGAATTAATATAGATTAGTGCTTGGGTCATCTCTTCTTCGTACAAAGTAGATATAGGTGTAAGATTTACAGGATTGCCTTGAGCAATCTTGAACCCCTAAGTAGGGGATAGTACAGAGGCCATCCATATCCAGTTGATGCTGACATACCAGAAATTGTAGGGAAATACCTTTGAGGCAATAGGTAGGTGTTAAGATAGAAAGAAGCTGCAAAGCTGTATAGCATGAGAGAATGAGCCCCCTACTTAAGCAGTTTATTTGTGCTTTCTGGACTTGCTGGGGCCTAAAGTTGTATATACAATTTTCTAATTTACAAGGGAATGCTAATGCCTACGTCCAATTTTATTATTCATTATTCGGTAGGTAGGATAATGCCTCGTATGTGATGGACGACTCAGGTCATGTAGTTTCTTATGTCCTCTGAACAGGCTTTCATTACCTGTAAGGGCTTAGCCACAAGCCACAAACTGATTTTCAAATGGAATATAGTTATTGGCCAGAGAAAGCATGGCCTTAGATGGAAAGCTGGGGGATCTTCACTGTGATTCTCTTATTCTGGGTTGCTGAATGCCCCAGATAGTTTTTCTCTATGCTACGGGCTCTTCCAATTTCATTAGTATGCTGAGTTACAAAGTCCAAGTGACCGTACAACCTGCATCACAGCTTGACCTGATTCGAAGCTCTTTCTTGCTCCCATCCTCCTGAAAGCTAGCAGTCTTTCAGATGACCAGGAAAATGAAGCACAACAAAAAACCAATATGAATATTGCTTCCAAAATCCAAAATGGCATACCAAAAGAAATTTTCCTCCTCCACCGTGTTTTGAGGTAGCAAGTTCATCAACAGGACTCATTTTATGATAAATATGCAAGTGTGCACCAGGCTGCCAGACCCCTTTAAATTATACCAAGGGTAGCAGGCTCCTAAACTTCTGTATGTTACATCTTCTACCCTCAGACATACATTTTTTTATTAATACGAGGTGGTTAATATTTTCTCATCAGGTTCAATTACTGTCATCAATATAATGGATTAGTATAATGTTCTGTGAAATATCAAAGTGATCAAGATCTCTCTGGAATTTGTTATGAAGAGAAAATGATTGTTGATATGGTCTTGAAACAATGTGAAATACTTTTGTTTTTGCTGTGTAAGAGGAAACTGGTTCTGATTATCTTTGTTGATAGATGGGGGAGGGGTAGCATTTTCTAGATCAATACCGTATCCCAGGTGCCAGGAGATTTATTGGTTTATTTCAGTAACAAAATCACATCTAAGAGCACAGCGGCAATTAGCATCACCACATGATTTGTGAAAATCATTCTTTAGGTGAGTGGAATGTGAATGTTGAAGGACTCTCCAGTCTATAGCTTTCAGGTCTTTGAAGGTGGCACAAAATAAAAATATATCCCCCCGCCCCCAGTTGTGCTATTTCTTTACTACTTTGTAAAGGAGGGAACGATTCCAGGTGTTTCCACTTGGCCTTTCCTATCATAATAGCCCTCACTACATGGGCCAGGAAACCAGTATAGGGGTACTGCCAATTATCCTATATGTCTATTCCCTTTAAGAATTATGGGAATGAGAACATAACCACAGAATATATTCATAGCCCCACTGAACCAACTGTAGGACAGACTTGGTGAAGGACTCATCACTTGACCTTTATACATTTACTATGATTGGTTGATCATGGTGGCATTGGGAATTTTCATCAATTCAAAACTAGTATATGTTAAACCCTGAAAATTCTAGAAATTTCACTTAATTCTAGAATTTTATGAGTGTATGGCCACTCTGGTAAATAACTGCAGGTTCTTCCAGGGAAAGGTGTGAATAGTCATAGCTTACAGCGATTTTCTTGAAGTGGACCTATCTTCCATTTGAACTGATGCCTTCTCATATATGAAATGCCTTAATTTTAAGATATGAAAAAGAGAGTGAATTCCAATTATGGCAAAGTGAATTAGGATTCCTCCCATAGACCTAAAATAGTGTGTGTGTGTGTGTGTGTGTGTGTGTGTGCACGTGCGCATGTGTGTGTATACATATATACAGTCAATTCTCATTATTTAAAAATTCCATGCTATTGAATTTACCTACTTGCTAAAATTTGTTTGTAACCTCCAAGTCCATACTTACTGGCTTTCGCAGTAATTTACAAACATGTGCAGAGTGGGGAAAATCTCGAATCACCTGAAGCCAAGTTCCCATTTGAGTTTAAACAACCTGATTCCCTACCTTCTTATTTCAGCTCATAAGTGAGTAAGTGTCCTTTCACAGTTAATTAATGCCACGCTTTCTGCATTTTTTTATGCTTTTAGTTGATGATTTTACTGTTTAAAATATCCCCCAAGCATAGAGCTAAGCAGTGTTCTGAAGCATGATAAGGCTTATAGAGAAAACACATGTGTTGGAGAAGTTTCCTACAAATTATGTTAGAAGTTTTCTATAAATTATGGTGATGTTGGCCATGAATCCAGTGTTAATAATGAATCAAAATATATTAAATAAAGTGTCTTTAAACAAAAACGACACATAAAACAATATATTGATCAGTTGATGAAAATGTTGTAAACAGAGGCTTGTGCTAACCTGACCCTGTCTTTCTTCCTTGGAGCAGTGGTTCAGTATTGCCTAATTCAGTGTTCCAGTAGCTTTGTAGAATATAACTACCACACAAATAATGAGTACAGCTAGAATTAGCTGTCTGTATACATATATATCAAGAAGCACGTTATCTGCTTATTAATTTCATTCCTAAAGATAGCATGATCAATTAATCAATATGGCAAATCTTTATGGGTGAAACATTCTAATTATCTGTCCAATGTAGATTATTGTGGTCACAACGCCCACCTATCCCTTTGAATTAAGTAATACATCTGGTCTCTCCATTCTCGAATCCTATTATTCCCAGTGAAATCAGGAAGCCTGCTTCCATTGCATCAACCCCCAATGACAGCTCTGAACTACAGAGGACAGCCTCCATAGATGTTTTGAGGATGCTGATGTCCCTGGGTATGTGCACCAGTTTCAATTACTTCAGCCTAATCAAACCTTGTATTTCATTTCCCCTGGTCTAACACCCTTAAAATCCATTCACATATATGCTTCCAAGACTCATAGTGATATAAATTGGTAAGGTCCTACAAGTCTTCCAGTGTATAATGTATCTCTTTGCATACCAAGCCTTGTTTGTCACTATCTGGACTATGCTGGCTCTAACTCTTATGTGTTGAGAGTCAATGAGGAGTGGGGGAAGTCAGATGTCCTGAGAAGTATGAGTATGCCATTTTGAAGCAACCATCCCAGATCAAATCACTGCAAGGCTATTAGGAGATTGAAGAAGATGGTTCACTCGAAAACCATCTTTTTCTTTTCCTCTTTTTTTTTTTTTTGGCAGGTTAAAGAGGGATGTGTTACTTCCGGTAGCAAGGAATGTTGTGACTTAAAATTTATCAGTCTCATCTGTCGTTGCCAAAATATGCATTTACCATCTCTCAGGGTCTCTCTTCTCCCACATCAGTGCTTTAACCTTTACATAAGGGGCATGACTAGGCTGATTAATTAATGTTTCAATTCTGTAAGGCCCTGGGCTTTATCTCCTCTCATATCTATCTTGTAACTGCAAAAGATCAGAGACTCCTTCAAAGCTGCCCTGACAGATTTTTTTTTAATTTCTCATTTGTTTTTTCTGAATTGGGCAATAGAAGTCTTCAACTTATCTTTCTCCCCTGAATGCTCTCAGGTTTTCAGCATTAGCTCTGGTACATATTGGTCTTTGCAATCACCATGATTGCCAAGGCTAATAAGTGCCATAGCCACTTGCTCTCCCAACACCTTGCTCTCTGTCTGCCCTTCACCCCATGCCGCCACTGGTGGTAGCGCCAAGTGTGACATCTTCATGAGACGCAGACTTTTAGTACCCCATTCTGCTTCAGCAAGATGACATTACAAACCCACTTTAAAGGTCCCTTTCTTGGGACAACTTCCCATATCCATCACTGTAGGAGGCAGGATCTAAAGAAGAAATTGAGGGCACACTGAAAATGGGTAATTTGGTATAAAGACGCTGTTCACAGATCCGTGAACATTAAGCAAAGGTATCGTGTTCTGGGCTAGCAAGAGCAGGATGGATATTTTGCCATTGAGCATGATGAAGCAAATAGAGAAAGTAGGTACTGGAGACAAAAGCAAAGAAACCAGTAGTAGAGGGCAATGCAGCATGTGCCATGACCTTCAGTAGCTCATCTACAGTGACACCTGCAGGGAAGAAAAACCCACATTTAAAACTCCCACTCTTCATTCATTAATCAGAGAAACAATGTCGATGTCAGAAAGCAATGGAGCAAATTGATGAAATCAAAAAAGTTCAAGTTCCTGAGACACAGAGCACAGTGAAGAGTGCTAACACAATAAATACATTCATTTATTCAACGTAAATTAAATGAGTAATGTATATCAAAGACAGACTCTGTTGTGATGGAGACCAAACGGAACTACACACCACTTTTGCCCTATATTACAATGAGGGAGACGTAGAATCAATATGTGCATAAAAGAGAAGCATATAAAAGGCGATATGAATATATAAGAGAAAAAAATGAATTAATTTGAGTGAAAAGCAGGAAGGCCTCATAGAGTTGCCTCTTAAAGGATTTATAGGACTTCTCTACGTGGAGGATTGAAGGAAAGGGCATTCTATATGGAGGATCCAGCATGGATAAAGGTGGAGAGGTGTGAAAGTATATGACAGGGAATGGTCGGTTGTTGGATGTATTGGATTTCAAAACTACATAAGTGGGAATAACTGGGAATGTGACTGAAACAGGCCAGCATCTTCTTAAGAAGAATCTCTACAAATACAGTAAGGATTTTTAATTTTATAGGCAATGAGGAAACAATGAAGGTTTCTAAGCAGCATCTGCGTTTTAGAATTTTATTTAGACTTTCTCTGAAATGTTACTTTTATTAAATCATAGTGCCCTCCTTTGGAATCCCGAAACTCAGCAGGTGGAGGCTATAAAAATATTATATTAACGACTTCCTTAAGGACAACATTCTGGCAGTGGATTTGTAGATCATAATTTAGGCCAGGTTTGTTACATTTTCTGATAACTCATCACCCGAGAGATGGATCCTTGAGAAACCAAGAATCTCAAAAGTCAGTCTAGTCTGTTAATATAGTCTAGAAACATTTCATTAATGCCAAAGCAAATTCAGAATCTGTCTCTCATTTGATGCATTGAAAAGAAGCCAACTTACATAGTACCACATTGTTACTGCTCCTTGCTTAGTGATAAGAAAAGACGTATTACGTCAATATATTGGCAATGGAAAACTCCATGTCATATGATTGCCTTGCAAACTGTTCTCACTTGCTTATATTTTTTTAGAAAAATAACTTGCAGTAAACTGACATTAATAAATATGAAAGTCAGGAGATTCTACTCAGATTATATCTCTAGTAAAACAATTTTTATGCCAAATATACTTCATAATATCATGTCATGAGAAAATTCTTTCATCTTTCCTTGTGGCGTCTATAGTCAATGTTTCAGCTTTAGAATAAAAAGACCCAATACATAATGGCTTGCATATTTTACTTAAAATTACAAAGATGAATGCATAAAAAAATGTAAACTTCACATTTTTCTTAAGGAGAGGGAAACAAAAAGTTAAAACAATGACAATACATTTCCAGATTCAAAACAAAGTGATAGCAAGGAAATATTAAAACAGAAAACAAATTCAATGACAAATATTAGGTAAGATGTGTTTATTATACTAATAGATAGGAAAAAAATTCACATATTAATAGAAAAAGATACTATTGCATTGAAAAAACAAATCAACTATATGCAACATATAAGACATCTGAAAATAGGGACATAGAAATGTCAAAAATGAAAGGATGGATCGGGGTGCCTGGGTGTCTCAGTTGGTTAAGCATCTGACTTGATCTCAGCTCAGGATTTCATCTCAGGGTTGTGATTTCAAGCCTCGTGTTGGGCTCCACACTGGGCATGGAGCCTACTTAAGAAAAAAAAAAAAAAAAAAGGATGGCTAAAGACATGTCTGAAAAATATCGATAATAAAATCAATAGGAATAAAAACTGAGGTTTAAATATTAACAAAATGAATTTGAATTTATGTAATTCATTATTATATGATACTTAAAGATAATTTAAAATGACAACCATTACTGGGAAAGAGAACATAGCTGTATGGTAGCATAAATGGTTTAATTGTCAAATCATATTCACATGAATCATAGATCTTTCTAATACCCAGTTTTAGTAATAAATGAAAAGGTACAGCAAGCATAAGGCACAGGCAAACATTCTTCCCTGGGAGAAGTCGGATACTGTCTGACTCAGTACCCAATTAAATTCCTTCTCCCTCATTATCATACATTCTGATTTCAGAGTTAATCTGTAAAGTGTTTTTTGAGAAATGCATGTGGAGATATTGTTTTGTTTATGGAACTTCTCAATTTGATGTCCCATTCTCTACCCAGCCCTGCTCCCACAATTCTGTATGTATTTAAAATTAAGCAGCAGAGGCAAACCACGCATATTAGTATTCTATTGCTGCCACAACAAATTACCACACGGATCTCAGTTTCAAGCAATACAAATGTACTGTGTTACAGTTCCTCTGGGTCAGAAATCAGAGGTCTCACAGGGCTAAAATCAAGGTGTCACATAGATACATTCCTTACTTAAGGCTCTGTCCCAAGCGCACTCAGATTGTTGATCAAGTTTAATTCCTTGTAGTTGTAGGATGAAGGTCCCCATTTCTTTACTGGTTATCAGACAGGGGTGTCTCTTAGCAACTAGAGGCAACTCTCCCGTCCTCACACACAGCGTCCATGTTTCAGAACTCTAGCAATGATTTTCCTTACACTTATGGAATCACTGTAACTTTCCCTTCTGTTGCACCATTTCCACCTCCTTCTGTTGTATCTGTCTGATTCCAGCCAGAATAAGTTCTTCTTTTAAGGGCTTTTATGATTACATTGGGCCCACCTAAATAATCCAGGATAATTGCCCAATCTTAAAGTCTATAACCTTAATTACACACGCAAAGTCTCTTTTCTCATATACCGATAATCTATGACAGATTCCAGATGTTGAGTCATGGACATCTTCAGAGAGCCATTATTTGACCTGCCACAACAAGTATATACACTTAAAATTGTTTCATAGATAATAACTTTGTTATCATTTCACTAATATTAGCATTACTGTGTAAATGAGATCTGGTTATCAACTTGCATCCAAAAGACTTGACAGGATCATTTTTTCTTCCCGAGCATCCGTGAGAGAGGAAAGAATGGTATATTGGCCTGCTGTTGACCTTTTCTTATTTTCCTAAACTAACATAGTACTTCAGGTGCAAACCAATATAGAATCAAAATATATAAAGCAAAACTAACAGAAATTCATAGAACTAATAACTTTAAAAATATAATAAGGATGAGTTAATTTAGGCTTATTTAAAGCATCATTGGTAAAAGAATATACTTTCCTTTGAATAGTCTATCAAACATTTACAAGCATGACCAAATGAGACACAGTAAAGGAAAACTCAACAAATTCTAAAAAATAGAAATAGTAGATTCCAAATGAATATGATGAAGAAAAAGGGAAGAATTCCATAAAAAAGAAGAAAGAGGTGGAGGAAGAGAAAGAAGGGAAAAGAAAAGGGGAAAAAGAAAAAACATTTATTGATCGTTTTCTATGTGCCAGGAACAGTTTTTAGTACACTTTCAACCTCTAAAACCCGTGAGATAGGCACTGTTATTATTTTTTTATTGACATATGATTAATATACAGTGTTGTTTGTTCTAGATGTACAATATAATGATTCAGCAATTCCATAGTCATTGCTCAATCATGTTATGTGTATTCTTGATCCCCACTCCCCCTCCCCCACCCTGTATTTTGCAATTAAGGGAACTGGAACACAGGGACATTAAGTGAAATGCCCATGTGAAATTCATAAGCAGGAAGTGGTGGCTCAAAGTACGATGATTGAGAATTTGTCTTTTTTAACCAACACACTATGTTGAGCCTGAAAAAGAAAAATCTAGAAATTAATAATAACATAAATAAACAAAAAACCTATGTTTTGGTTTGAATGTTTATACCCCCCTTTTTCATATGCTGAAGATTTAACCCCCAGGGTGGCTATATTTGGAGTTTAAGGAAAGAATTAAGGTTAAATGAGGTTATAACAGTAGGACCCTGATATAATAGAATTATGTACCACATGTACCACACACCAGGGAAAAACCATGGGGGCACAAGGGATATGGTGGCCATCTGCCACCCAAGGCGGGAGCCTTCACCAGATACCAATCCCACTGGCTCCGTGATCTTCTATTTCCACTATCCAGAATGGTAAGAAAATTAATGTCTGTTGTTTAAGCCACTCAGTCTGTGGTATTTTGTTATGGCAATCTAAGCAGACGAATATACACCACTACTTGGATATTTTAAAACTCTTTATAAATAGTCTTTGCATTATGAGAAACCAAAACCAAAAGTACAGAACATATTGAAAGTAATATATAATTAAAATATAGCTTATAAAAATGCATAAGATACAGCCTTCATGAATACGTGTTATTTTGGCAATGGAATATGTATTTCTTCTGGCGATTGCCACCACTCCCATATTTTCAGCCAAGGACTTCTGAGGAAATTGACCTCTGCCATGACCCCAGAACTGGGCCCTAGTTGATCTAGACCGTCCACAGCTGTTGTTTCAAGGATATACATATGACCCAGTCAAAAACCCTAAGACCAAAAAGACGTTTGCTGAAACTCATGAGGTAAAAAAGCACACATTCTTTTCTACAGGACTTGAGTGAAGTGGATATAGATGAGAGTTAATGGATCTGCCGCCACTGGCAGCATAAGAAAGTTCACATAAAAGTGAGCAGAGAAGCAACAAAGGAAAACTAGGTTCTCTGAGAAGATTTTGAGCTCGATCAGGATCCCTTGATACAACACCACCCTTGGGACTTAACAGTTACATAAGCCAAAAGACAGACTTTTTGCTTAGAACAGTTTGGGTTGGATTTTCTGTCACATTAAACCTAAAGAGCCCTAAATAGTATAAAACTGAAGTTGTGCTCAGGGAAAATTCTGTGACTTTTTGACAAACTATTATGCCATCAAACCTTTCATTCAGCCTTGGTTAAAAGTAAAGTATGAAGCAGAGGGCAGGGTTTTTACTGAGAGTAAGAGAAATGGTCCAGTATATGTTGGAAAATGTAATTCACACAAATATCACCCTTTGGTAAAATGGATGAAAACCGGATATTGCTATAGTCCCTTTGGTCTTGAAAAATAAATACATACTTTTATTCAGAAGTCTAAACATTATGCTAATTATTATTGCTGAGTAATCATGGGCAAAATATACATTCTAAAAATACAACTGAGTGTTATTTATGTACTTTTTCACCCACAGGTAAAAGGTAAAGGTGACCGCAAAGCCATAGCTATAATTGGATCAAATATACAACCAAAATCAAACAAATGATTTTAGATTAAGAGAAAAAAATTTTTTAAAAATCTGAATGAGATTCCCCAAAGCCTTAGTTTGATTGCCTAAGGAAATGTTTCATGGCAAGACATCTTAAGAGCTTTAAGAACATTAACTCAGAAATATAAAACTCTGACATAAGAAATGCTATTTCAGAGCAAGATTTTGAGTGAATATTTTAAATGTAGACTTTGTAAAAATAACAGTCAGAGATGAGGAAGTATATTTCCACTCATCATTCCCTATTTTAACTTTTAATGGGCTACAGAATGGAATAGCCCTTCACTGAGAAGTGCTAAATGTTCTTGGAATATTATCAATGTCTGCAGCTCTGTTTGTCAGTTATTTTGCACATCAGGCATTTGCTAATTTCAAGCTTAAAGACATATGCTTAAAATTATAACAAGATGAATAAATACTGAAAACTAGGTTCATCTGGCATTATTCTTAATTTTACTTTTTAATTTGAAGACCATTTTCAAGATTTCTATCTTCATGTTGCTCTTTTTTTTTTTTTTTTTGCTTCAGGCAATCTCCATGTTAAGCAACTCTGAGCATATAAATTTAACTGAAAAAAGTTTCTTACATTCCCCAAAATTGCTGAAAATTGAAACTGCAGATTTCGATACACATTTGCAAAGAAACTCATTTTTTATTATGAGCTGAAAAAGCTTGTCTCCTGAATGCTTGAGGCCACTCAGTCAACCAGCTTGCATAATTCAAATACTTGGAAACCCACAAATAATCTAAGGCCAAACTCCCAACTGCAGAAAATAGCACAGGAAAATCCTTTCTTGCATATTTTCAATACCATATGGTGAATTGCATTTTCTGCTGGTGGAGAACATTTTAACTCTGATGAATTTGTAACTTTATCCAACTAACTGATGTTTGTTTGTTTTTTTTAACGATGCTGCCCTTTCTTTTAAGAGGAAAAAAAAATTTCTACATCTTCCTACAGTGATTTCACTTTTACTTGTATGTGTAATTGTTATAGGGAAAGGAATTTAAGGCAGACAGCAAAACAATAATCATGAAATAAGGATTGAAAAGGGTGGTGCCAAATCTGTTTTACCCTGTCTTAGAATCAGAATCCACAAGTTGGTGAAATATTTTCTGTTTGACATTTTGGTTGCATGTGGACTCAAATCTGTTTCAAAGTTAGTCCAACTCTGAGAGTTTAAATGTGGGGACAAATCAGGGTAGGAGATGTTTTTCTTTTTCACTTCTGCTCTGTTCTGCCAGTCAGTCTGCAAGTTTTAACACATCCTTTGAAAACTAGTTTCCGGGATTTTCACTGATGCCTCTCTGTTCTCTCACCAAAGTCAGGGCAGAGTACCTACGTTGCGGAAAGAGCACAATAGACAGGGTCCAGCTGGTTAGTTTCTGGTTCAGTCTACTGAAACAGCGGCTAAAACCATTCCAGTCAGTTAGTGGCTTTTGGCTGGATCTTTGAAAATTCATTGACGTCACCACTGACTAGGCAACAAGCTTCCCTGAATAGTCTTAATTTTCCTTACCCTGTCTTCTTCTGGGGGGTGGGGCAGGGGGAGATGGGCAGGGAGGAGAGGCTGCTGCTCCTTCAAGGGCACAGTATCCTCATTCTTTGTGCCCTGTCTTTCCTCATCAGAATTTGCTCTCAGGGAAAGATCCATTATGAGTCACATATGTATCCCTGTGTTCCACTTAGCTTTGGAATGGGAAAGCCTAGTCTCCCATGAAAGGCATATCGGAAAGTGATGGGGAAATTTTCTCAGGGAAAAGCTGTTCAAGCTCTTCTTGGTGTCCTTGTAATCACTTATGGGCACAAAAATCTACTAAACTGGATTAAGGCTGGCAGCAGCAGGCATATCATAATATTTACGATAACATCTGTCGAGGATCGAAAAATAGTACCGTGCATGGTACACTATATAAGCGCCATTTTATCTACTGTAATCCTCACAGTAATTCCCATTTTATAGATGAGAAAATATACAGGTGAAGTCTTAGTCCACAAATCCTGTATCTAATATTTTGTCATTAAAAAAATAGGTACAGAATCTAAGAAACACTCAATCCAAATTGACGTGGACATCTGACTGACACTTGAATATCAGTCATATATCATTTTGATGCTGCCTTTGCTGTTACGAAATTATCCCATTCCCCATTCAAGAGAATAGAGGTCAATTTTGGCTTTGTGTATTAAGCAACTCAGATTATGTCCCAGCCCCCCAATTTTTTATTTTCCCCAATTGACTTGCAGTAGCTTTCATGTTTGGGTAAGGAAACCAGGGCTCAAAGAATGTAAATGACTTGCCCAAAAGAGTAGTTCTGGTAAAGGTAGCAATAGGAGCTTTTCTGCCTGACTCCAAAGCCTGGGCTGTAACCACTACGTCCAAATAGCCTGTGGCCCTTCTGGAAAACCTATGTGCCTTTCCAGATTGAAATGTTAGAAACTATCAGACATAAAAAAAAAAAAAGGAAGAAGAAGAAAAGGAAGAAATTCCCAGACTTTGCCACATTCTATGGTTTTTTAGGGTTTGTTTTTGTTTTATTTTATTTATTTGTTTTCTCCCAAATGAATTAATCTGTCTTTTTTCCACATGGGTTGATACACGATACACAGAGCAAACCTAAACTCCAGTGAAAAAATCTGCACAATTGTTCATGCAATCATCTCTTGCCATCATACGTTGCTGTCTTTTCCCACAGCTTTTTAACAATATTTGGTAAAGATTTAACAACTATATCCTTGGCAAGGGATCCATCCAGAGTTTTATTTAAAAAATGAAATTGGATGGTTGTTGGCATGGAAAGCAAGATAGGTAAAACAAAACAAACAAACAAACAAAAAAACCAAAGAACAGGCATACCACTTCATTTTACATGAAGTAAAATGAGCTGTAAAAAAAGTATAGAGTAGTAGAATCTCTCCTGGGAGGTAAGTCCCTTTATGAATAAGACAAACATAATAACTTTAAAGAGCCTTGACACTGATAAATTTGTTTCCTCCTGGGATATTCCCAGTGTATCCATAGCACATTACCCACACCAAACACCCCACTCCTCTCAAGCTCCCTGCTCCCCATTGCCCTTCTGTGCCCCCCAGAGCTCCAGCCCCCTCAGAGCTCGAGCCCATCACAGGTGACCAGCATTTCCACACTGGGCAGACCAATGAGCCACAGTCCACAAATGCCTGAAAGTATTCCCTACCTTTGCACGTTGTTCATTCACTTCTTTCTTAATCTGTCTCAGATAAAGGATAATGCTCATATTTACTTAAATTGAATCTCTCTTTCCGTACCTTTTTTTTTTTTTTAAGTTTTTGATGAATGTTTATTGAGTATCTTTTATATGTGTCACACTGGCCTGGGTCTCAAGCTCAGTTAGTATTCTATGCCTGGCAGAGAAGTGGTTAGGAAAGAAGCTGAGAGCTAGGTCATCTCTTTGGCCTGAAATATTGAATGTGAAAATGTTCTGTAATCTATAAAGTACAATATTATTGTGGCATCAGAAGGAGCATTTTTATTCTTTTATCCATCTTTTCCTGTTCTCTCCCTGCATTTCTTCTTCTCTTTTTCTTTCTTTTCTATTTTATATTTCATTATAGAAGTTGTAAAATATATGCAAATGGAGACAGAATAATATAAAGGAAACTTTAGAACCATTTTCACTCAACTACAACACTTATCAGCTCGTAGCCAATCTTATTATTTTTTTTTTTCTGTACGCTGGGCCTAATCCCCCATTTCCAAGTTGTTTCAAAGCATATTTAGAACATCAATCACACAGTTTCATTTATCTAGTGTAATCTAGTGTCACTATATTAGATTAGTCTAATCTAGTATAATCTAGTGTCTATCCCCAAAGGAAAAAAACTTAAACCATCATTGTCACTTAAAAGAAGTAAACATAATATCTTGTAATGAAATATTTAGGCAGTGATCAAATTTCCCATTGTCTCTTAAACTTTTTTTTCATTTGTATGTCTGAATAAGGATCCAAACAAGGTTCACACATTGAAATATGTCCTTTATGCCTCTTTTAATTTATAGTTTCCTTCCATTGTTTTTATTTTTTTCTCCCTTCCCTTATAGTTTACTTTTGAAAAACTATAGAATTTCCACAGTCTGGATTTTGCTGATTTTATCTACAAGGTGTATTTTATAATATGTTCTTCACTCCTCCACATTTCCCATAAATGGGGCAATTGGATTAATTAGATTTCTTTTTTTTTTTTTTTTTTTGCAAGAACACTGCATGGAGAATGTATATTCTTCAGCAAGTGATTATATTTTGTGTCTCTCCTTATATGATGTTAGAAGCCACTGATGACCAATAACTAGATCTACTGAAGGTTGCAAAATAGTATTATTCTATCATTCCTTTTCATACTTATTAGCTGGAGTAAATCCATAAAGAGAAACTTTCCTATCAACAACCATTTATTTGGCTTCCAAGTGACAATGGTTCACCAGTTATCAAAATAATTAGCTATATCCCTGGACACACCAGTGATAACCAAGTGGGGCTGTTTTTGAGGGAGTGGGAGTCAGGTTTATTGAGGTATAATTTACATACAGTAAAGTTCACACATTTAATCATACAGTTCTATGAGTTTTGACAAGTGCATATAGTTACATAATCACTTCGGCAATGAAAATATAGAATATTTCCATCATCCAAAAAATTCCTTTATGCCCTGTTGTAGTCATTACCTTCCCATCCTTAGCCTCTGGCAACTACAAATTTGTTTTCCATTTACATATTTTTGCAACCTTCCAGAATGTCATATAAATGGAATCATATAGTATGTAGCCTTATGTGTATGGCTTCTTTCATTTCATGTAGCTCATTTGAAATTCATCCATGTTGTTGAGTATCAGTCTATCCTTTTTTGTTTTTTGTTTTTTTTTCTGAGTAGTATTCCATTCTATGGATGTACCAGTTTATCCGTTCACCAGGGAAGGAAATCAAATTGTTTCCAATTTTACATAAACATTCGTGGAAAAGTTTTTGGATGATCACAGCTTTTCATTTCTCTTGATTAAATACCTAGGAGTGGGGTTGCTGGAAATCATGGTGAATACATGCTTAACTATAAGAAAGTGCCAACCTGTTTGCTAAAACACCATTTTGTATTCACACCAACGGAGTGGAGAATTCCACCTCCTCTGCATCTTCACCAGCACTGTGTATGGTCAGATGCTTTTATTTTCTTTTTTCCAATTTGTATGTAAGGATTTCTTGTTGCATTTCTCTAATTTGCATTTCTCTAATGACTAAGTGTATTGAGCGTTCTTTTTAATGTGCTTATTAATCATATGTGTATTGTTCTTTGTGGAATGCCTAGTCATAGACTTGGCCATTTTTTATTGTGTTTTGTTGTTCTTTTCTTACTGAGTTTCAGAGTTATCTATATATTCTTCAGAAAAGCCCCTTATCAATATGAATTGTGCAAATATTGTCTCTTTCTCTGGGGCTTGCCTTTTTACGCTCTTAGCAATATCTTTTGATGAGTAGACTTCTTACCTTTGATGAAGGCTAATTTTTTTTTCTTTTATGGATCATGTTTTTGTTGTCGTAGCTAATCTTAATCTTAGGAACACAGAGATTTTCCTCCTACTTTTCTTCTATGATGTTTATAGTTTTAAACTTTTAAATCTAGGTCTATGATACCTGATATGTTATGATAATTTTATTTTATTTTTCTATGTTATGGTAATTTTAATATAATATGTGATAAAAGTCAAGGTTCATTTTTTCCATATGGTTGTCTAATTTTTCCAGGACCGTTTGGTACCCTTGATTTCATTCTATTTCATCACCATTATGATCTTATTCCACAAATTAACTTATACTTATTTTACATTTACTACTTTTTTATTATTATTCAATAGCTTAGGAGTGTTACAACAAAACTCTTCAAAAAATTTATCTATATTCCCTGTCACCATTTCCTCTTTTACTATTGTTTCCTAATCATATAATGCTCAACTAATATAGACGGTTATTGAAAACAGCCACCTCTCTGATGGGACTGAGTTCCTTAAAGGCACATCACATATAGTGTACATTTCATATGTGTATAGCCCCATACAATACTTTACACAATATTCAGGAAAATATTGGTACATAAAAAAACTGTGAAAGAATACATGAAAAATTATAGCTAACATGGTTATTATCATGAAATTATAATAAAATATAAATGTTGAGATTTCAGTTGATGGAGTCCAGAAGTATGTGCACTTTTTTTCACATTTGAGATGCAAATTTCCTTTTAAATCAGAACTTTACTAGGAGAAAAATAACTTTCTATGTGAGTCTACTCAAAGTAAAAATACTATGAACAATTATAAGTAATGATCTGGTTAGCCATAGTATTTTACTTCTGTCACTTCTGGATAATAAATACTCTCATTTCTCAAAGAAAAGCTATCAAAATATTTTTTTATAAATTTCTCAAAACCATTTCTTGGCCAACTTTACTTCAAAACAAATTTCCTACAATAAATTCTCTAGCCCATCATGAACTCAATGACTAATCAATCCTTGTTATTTTTCAGATTAAATGTGAACATCTGAGAGCAGCTATTCTGAAAACCTCCAATGTAACAAGGTAAAATTGGATATCTTACACTCATTTTTATCTATCATAAACAAATTTGTATATATATCATTATCAATTTCAAAGACTTCTTGCTCTTTCATATAATCATTATCTACTATCTGCCATGAAACTTAATCTTTATTAAGATTTTGTGACAAAACAATACAAGAACAGAAGGGATCCTTATGGTATGATAATTTTAAATAATAGTCTCTGGGTATGACTGGATGTGATTTGTTACTCTATAGCAAATACTATAAATTTCTCTGCCATTTGTTTAAATTAAATAGCTATTGCATTTCCCTATTCAAATACATACATATACTTCATGTCATAAGTCCTTAGATATATCGTTCATAGTTTTATAGCAATATATCATTTAAACGTGATAAATGCTATCTAATAAACCACTTGACATGAAACAACAAAAAAAGAAAGAAAATTTTTTCTAAGTATTTTAGTGTTTGAGTATTCTTAAATCATATTTGGAGAGTACTGCCCCAAAATGCCTTTCTACAATAGATGGTTGTTTCTAAGATAGATCTTCATGTATACAATTTATTTCACAATGACACAAACATAATTTTCATGAATTGAACTCTAAACTGTACTATTTAGCAACATTTAAATTAAATTAAATTTAAATTTAAACATTTATACACTTATTTTTATTGCTATTATTTCATTGTCACCAAACAAAATCAGAACATTATAGAGACCAATGTATACCAGACCCAAAATGACATTAAGGGTGACTGCAGTCTCATTAAGCTGAGAAAACAGACCCAAAGCATAGAAAAACACAGAGAAAGAGAAGGTAATAATGTATGGTAGACCGTAAGACAGCCTTTCTAAAGAGGAAACTTGAGGAAATAACTCTCTCCTTAAGGAATATTTCTCATTTTTAAGTTGAATTTCCCTAAGTGCAAATCTATACTATAGAAATCCCTGGAGAACTCAATTGCATCTTAGCTACCCAGCCAAGGACATTATTTGTCTACAGAGAATTCAACTAACCAGAGAAGATGGTGGGGAAGAACAAAAGAATTCAAAAGCAATACTCTCACAGTGAAAATTCTCTAGAGACTATAAATCCCTCAATAAATACATAATAAATAAATTTATTTGGATTTATAAGACAGCTGCCAGCTAAGATTTGTCCTTTGTGTATCTTATATTCTAAACAGTCCTACAACTGAAGTAACAGAAATATATTTGTATATTAATGTAGAGTTCACAGAATACCTTTCTTTTGCATCACTTAATTTAATCTTCACATTGTCCTTGTAACATGGGTATTATTACTTTATTATTACAAAATGTTCCTACTTTGGATATGAAGAAAGTGGATGATAAAGTTTAAGTGTAAGGGGATGAGCTGAAGAAAGACAAAGAGATAGATAGAAAGATAAAGATACTGGGGTGGAGGGGTAGACCCAGTTAAGATTAATTTAAGGCCATATTTGGAAAGTGATAATGTGAAGAGAATACCAAATATTTGTTTCTCCTATGGCTACATGCTGATTATATAAGCATATCTTCCAAGAAATGGAAATATTCCTTCAGTTCATAAATATAAGTAATTGCCTCTACTATGTTCCCAACTCATTAATTTTATTTTTAAGAAACTTAATGCTCCTACTACCAATTCTATTTTAATTTTATGTTTGGTGGTATTCTTTCAAGTGAGGGTGCAGTTGAAAGAAGAGAATAAAGGGAACATTATTGTGGTTTGACATCACTAAAAAATGTAAGCTTTTGTGCTGACTTACGGTGAGGAAAATAATATGCGCTCAAGCCAATGGAAAATTATTCCATTCTTTTTTTATTTTTAGATTCCAGTAAGTAAATATAATTTCAGTGAAATGGAGAAGTGTTAGTGTTGTATTTAACAATATATGGCTTTGATAAGACAGCGGGAAGAGTCCAAAAAAAATAGTCACTAAACAAAGAAACAAGCAAAAGAAAGTATAAAGAAGGAAGTGTTGAGACTTTGTATAGCGACTATGAAGGTTCTGGATAGAAACTGACTATTTAAATTTATTCAGTAGACTTTAATAGTCAAGAAAGCCAATAAACCATACAGACTATGAACCTAGCCCTGTGCCAGGTGCTAGGGAATAAAGAAATGAGATATGGTTCCTAGTTTAGCAGGCTACCATGTACATAAATGACTATAATACATGACATTCAGTGAATGAACCAATAAACTAAGTTCTACAAAACAGTTATTCCATGTTGAGTACTTTAGAAGGCTCAGGATATTAGGCTCAGTGTTATGGTGGATTTCTTTCATCAAGTTGGAAAAGACATACTGGAAATGCATGTATATTCATGTCTTGTTAAGGTGTCCAGGTCAATCTCCTCACTTGATGATCCCTCAAGGAAACATTACTTTGTAAAACACTGAGCTATAATTTTTTGGCCTCAAAAATATTACGGGCTGTGGATAGAAATTTGGCTGGTTAAATTGGAAAATGATGGTTTGAATTAGAAATCAATACCATGTTCTGAGTAGCTTTTTACTGTAATTTTTTAAAAGCACTACTAGGTTACTTTTGCTTTTGCAATTTGCTTTTGCTTTTGTAATTTGCATTTGCTTTTGCAAATGGTCGTCTCTAAAATCAACAGGATGCGTAAGATTTGATAACTTGAAACAGGAAAGCCTCAGGCAATGGGACACCATGCAATCAATGTCACTGCTCTTGGAAACTCTGAGACCAGATGGCAGAAGCTGTAATCCTTCTTGAGGACCAGTCTTAGAGACCTGGAGTTTCCAGATCTTTGAAACAACTCTACTCATTCCTTTTTGACATTATTATTATACACCAAATCTTGCCTATTTGAACTGTGAATTTCCCTCTTTGGTTAAGGTTGCTTCTTTTCCTTCCCTACTATTTCAAGGAGATGAAAAACATGTTTACTTTGTTTCTGTTATATGAATAGATGTACTCGTTTGTATGGTGACAAGTCTGGGAACCTTTACTTCCAGACTAGAAAATAAGTTTCTAGCCAGGTTAATACAGGTAGTGTCAGGAAACTAGGCATTAAGGAAATCTCCATGGAGACACAAGTAATCAGGAAGTTGTTGTAAGTTTATAAATGGAGCAAGAGAGGGAATACTAATATAATAACTGGATTATGAAGTTATTATTATGTGCTAATCGTGGTATGATATTGTATTATGCAGCAATCATACTCTTGAAAACTTAAGTATAAACTCTCTATCCTGTGCAAAAAATCAGGATCACACCTGAATAGTGAGGTCATATCCCGTACCAGCATCTTGAAAGTAAGGCAGTTATCTCAGGCAGGAACCCAGAGGGAACTTGTAACCCAAGTTACAGAGAATGGCCTTGTTTTCTCTTACCTTTGACCAGGAAGGTGCCAAGACATTTTGAAAGGGGTTCCTGTGTAATACATACGATGTTGTCCTCTAAAAGCTGGAATTAATAAATGCAATCTTTTTGATCAAACGAGAGTCCCCTAGTCATGACTAAAGAGATGCTTTCCTAGTCACTCCATACTCTTAGAGCATCTATGAAAGGAATTAGCCCAGCTGTAAAGAATGAGAGAATTTGAGAACACAGATGATGACAAAGTATAGATGTGGAAGGGAAAAGACAAAACCTAATTGTTCTTTTCTCCCATGCTCCAAAGTATCGTTAACTTATCTCTAGTGTTTTCATACAGAAATTATTTCATTCATAATTTATGTGCATGTCTCTTTTCCTTATCAGAATGTAAACTTCTAGAGGGCAGCTATGCAGAGTTCCTGGCACAGGGCCTGGCACTTGGAAGACTCTCAGTAGCTGTTAATGAATAAACAGTAGCTGAAACTAAAGCATCTTCCTCACTATTTATGGATGAAATCAAATTGCCTATTTTCAGACTAGTGATTATTTGCATTACTGCTGTTGTGATAAAGTAGAAAATAAATATTATTAGTAGTATAAGATTAATAATTAGAGATCTGATACTATAAAGAGAACTGATAACTCCCTTGTTCATTGAAATTCCCCTAAAGGTAGAAGAACTTGAATAGTTTAAGATCCCTTTTAGGCCTTAAAATATTCCTTCAGATGCCACTATGTATCTTGCTTTTCACTGTTATGGGCCTTTTTGGAATTACATGTGTATTTATCATCAACACTCCCCAAATACCAAACATCTTCAAAAACAAGGTGCCAATCTATTGTAGATAGAAAGAGCTGAAATGGTCAGAGATGCTGGAATCTTCATTTTTATGTGGATAATTAATTATATAGCAATATTGGCAATAAGAGCAATTGAAAAGAGGCTTGGAATGTTATTAAAATATTTTGGAGCTCATAAAGCCTTTGGGAAAACTTCTCCAAGTCTCTCTTTGTATGAGGGAAGAAAATGACCAGAAGTTAGCAGAGAGCTTCTAGTCACATTCTTAAATAAGGCTGAGAAGGGAAAGTGGAAGACACTCCTGTGAGGCACTCCCAGGCTAGTGGAAAATGAGTAGATACTTTATATCTGAGTAGCCCTTAACGGCTTAAAATGTTCTATAAGGGGCGCCTGGATGGTGTAGTCAGTTAAGCATCTGACTCTTGATTTCAGCTCGGGTCGTGATCTCAGGGTCATGAGATGGAGCCCCACATCTGGCTTTGCATGGGGTGTGGAGCCTGCTTAAGATTCTCTTTCCGCCCTGCTCCCCCCACAAGCACACATACATTTTCTCTCTCTAAAAAACAAAAAGAAAGAAAGAAAAAAGTTTTATCACATTTAACTACATGTATAGTCAGAAAAGTCATTATATACCCCAATTAATAGATGAGAAAACAGGTTTAAAGAAGCTAAGTGAAGCTAAATGATTGCCTAAGTGGAAATTGGGACTAGAATCCAGGTTTTTTTATTCTAAAGTCTATGTATATGTTAAAAACACACAAAAACAAACAAACAAAAAATAGCCTTTATCTTTCATGGAAAATTTTATTGATTAGTGGTGGCTATCTAGAGTTCTGTATTAAAAAGGATCTGAAGCCAAGCCCAGACTCCTTGGAAAAGACGTCTGTGGTTGATCATTAATGTCTGTCCTGGCCAAAAAAATAAAGAGTGATGGAATGCAAATCATTCCTGCACTTTTCGTCCATGCTGAGGTCCTGAATAAGCATGTCCACCACAACACTGACACTGATTATAGGATCATTGATCAGTGGAAGGTAGGAAATACTTCCTGCTGCAAAGAATTAGAGCAAATTGCAGGTGCCCTCTCCTAATCCAAGAGACCAGATAGGACTTCATTGACTAGATTTTTCTCAAAGCCATATTCAGAGATGACCAGAGAAAGAGTAGGAAAAGAGTTATTCCCAGGAAGTGGATTATGCCCTGGAAGATGGTGCATCTTCATTAGTCAAAGCATGCTATCTGTATGTAACTGAAATGAAAAAAAATCTTATATCCAATTTACAGAGTTTAAAATATTTGCATAATTCCAATGATTTTAAGAATAGTGAAATTTAAAGAGTATTATTATAGCTTTTTATACACATCACTTCCACCTAAATAAAGTACCTTTATTTTTGCCGTACATAATAATGGGAAGATTTGCCATTTGAATAATGAGTGTTCTTCCCAAACATAAGACAAGTAATTATCTTCAGGTAAATAAGATATTTGTCTATTTTAAGAGACCAGTTAAGTGGGCTTGGTCAACAGAGTAAGAAGACTGTAATTTTTACATTACTATACTTAAAGTACTTACTGACATTTTCACCGAGGGAAAAAAAAACATATATAAAGAAGGCATTGTAGCAATGTAATGAGGTAATTGTTATCTAAATATGTAGGGGAAAAAATTATGCTTTAAGATGTTGCATCAGCTGTTAATGGTCTTTGGGCCACTTGTTTCGTATTAGACCCTTTTTCATGTGCTTCTGTCTCTTTGTCCCTGAATGGTCTTGCTGCCCATTACCTTTCTTCTGGCTGAAAAGGCAGAGGCACAGAGAGCCTTCAGTGCCCAGTGCATTGCAAATCTATTCTCATTTTCAATGCCCGATTCTGTGTGGAAAGGTGTAATTTAAATTCAATTTCAGCGTAATTTTAATAGAACATTTGCATAATACAATTCTTGCTTCTCGTAATTCAAATCTGCTTACTCCAAATAGGCTTCTCCTTGGGCACACTTCTGCCATGCTTCAAGTACTGATACATTTGGCTTCCCTCAGATGAGCGTAAGGAAGCAAAAAGGAGTAAAGCCTGTGGGAAGAAGGCTGAGGTGGGATTTCTCGAAGCTAGTAATTAACAATACCAGAAGACCTTGAATTTTCACACAATCACACATGGCTAAAACAAGCATACCTGTTATCTAATCCTTCCATTTTAGTCTCTGTCGGGCAACCTCAGACTCAGACAACTCCCTCAGGTGATATATCCGCACTTGAAGGGGTTGATATCATTGACAAATTTCTTGACATGTGTGGTTAAAGCAAAACTGAAGTTAAAAGAGCCTTCTCTCAACCTCAACTAGCAAACTCCTACAACTGCTGCTACCTAATCTTAAGTCTCCTTATTTTCTCATTTCTAATGGTTGAGTGGTTGGATTTTTTTTTTCCAAAACTCATTTTTCCTATATTTTAAAAATATCTCCTCTCTTCCATAAATCCTTTCTGTAAATTATTCTCAGAGGTAAAGCAGAAGAAATGCTAGCATGCTCAAAAATGTTCACTGCCCATATTACTGCAAAGAAAAATAAATTTAAGAAATATAATCATATATAGTGGCCATTACCATATCAAGAAATGAAACTTCATACACTGACTTTTATATTATCACTTATTTATGTTTGATATAAAGCTTCTCTTTTTTTCCTCATTCTGTGGGTATGTAAAGCATGTATCGTTTACAACACTTAGTCTTCTGTTAAGATCTATTTAGGTAATCAATCTGCACCTTTAGTTCATATATCTTTTCTGTTTCCAGATATTCTGCCTACACAAACTTAAATGGGTGGTTTTAAAGAGACTTACATCTTCAAAGTGGCAATGAGTACAAAAAAGGGATTCTATCGCAATAATTCTTTTTCCTAAAATAGTCTCCTAACTTAATGCTTTAACTCCGGTTTTTCACCTCTCCAAAACACTTTTCATGCTGCTGCCTAAGTTAGCTTTCTAAAATAACTGTTCCAATTCCCCTGGTACTCACATCAAGCTTGCAGTGTATCACCACTGCTTTTAAGATTTTCTATGGTGAGGGACACCTGGATGGCTCAGTTGGTTAGGCGTTTGCCTTCTGCTCCGGTCTATGGACCAGGACCCTGGGATCGAGTCCCACGTCAGGCTCCTTGCAGGGAGCCTGCTTCTCCCTCTGTCTGCCATTCCCACTGCTTATGCGTGCTCTCACTCATTCTCTCTCTGACAAATATATAAATCTTAAAAAAAAAAAAAAAAAAAAGAAGAAGATTTTGTATGGTAAGAACTCTCCAAGATTTAACAATGGACTCATCATTACCCATATCACAAAGCAAACTTCAACCTCTGTGCCCTTACTCATGGTGGTCCTTTACCATAGTACCTCCGCACTACCATTTATATCCTTTGCTTATTGGAATACATTGTTACCTTAACAACCCAATTCCTATATGGCCTCTTCTTTAGAAGTCTTCCACAATGAAATAATCACAAATATTTCTTCCTTTAGAACATGTTTTTTTTTCCATTTATTCACCATGTCTATCCTTCTGTCTTGTATCAAAAGTAATTGCCTCTTTCTTTCTTTTTTTTTTTTTTTTTTTTTTTTAGTAATTGCCTCTTTCTTAACTTACCTCATTAGATTATATATTCCTTCAGGGACAGCATTAAGGTTTATCCTACCCTCCTCCCCATAGTCCCTCGCCACCAACATCCAGCATAAATAAATGTTTTATAAATCTGCATTGACTTGAATTTAATTTCTAAAGCTCATTAACATAAACAAGTAATTCCAGTACTATTTAGCTTTCACTCTCTGTAGTGGCTTTTATGATTATCTTTCTCTAGTTCAGTGAAACTTCATTAAATTTTTCCCTGATCTTTTGATCTATGATCTAGGAGTCTGATCTCCAGTGTGTTACACTTTCACCTGATCAATTTTATGCCTATAGTAATTTAATTAAATTATTGATTATTCACTGTTCTCTTATGTCTTTATGCATTTAGTAGCTTGTTCTGTTTCTATGTGCTTGAGCGCTGCTTCTACAGCAAGCATTCCAAGAAAAAGAAAGTAAAAGAAGAAAAAATGTAGTGTAAAGCAAAATGACTTCATTGTCTTCTTAAACTGCATTCGATTTCATTGGTAATTGACTTTCAAAATGAGTCTGATCAATGTGCGTTGCTCTTAGTATGCTTTAAACATGGCCACTCGGTATGCCCCTCAATTTTACGCTTTTGGCCATGTGCAACTGGTCTTTCCTTATCAAAGAAAAAAAAAAAAAAGAGAGAGAAAGAAAAGAGAAAGGAAAATCCAGGAAGTAGAGTGGTTTAAAGAGGCTTATATATACAGTGTGTCAATCCAGAAACAGAAGAGAAGACTCAACGAGGAGATGGTACTTGTAACATTAGGCAACTTGCCCACTGAAAACCACTCTTAATAAGCATTATTACCCCAAAGAAAATGGCACACTACCTTGGATGTAGGCACTCTGCCATCTAACAGATGGATCTGCACCTGCGATGCCAAGAAACCACATATGAACATCAGACATGGCTCTTAACCATGTTATTTTCAGCTTATAGTATTTAAATGACTGTTGTCCTGCAGTGCTGTGGTTGTAGTCAAGAAGAGCAAATACACCAATTACAACCACAACTGTCCAGGATCAAACAAGAAGGGGTTCCATTTCAACCTATCCCTTGGGCTGTTAGTCTGACTTTTAGTCAGGGAATGGAAAGAAATAAAGCTTTTTTGCTTTGCTAACAAGTACATGAAGTACATGTATATACAGGGACAAGCATTTGCAAATAGACTAAAGTCATCATTCTAAAGGCTGATGAGAATTTTGTTTCTGAAAATAGTTTCTACTTAAATCGCAGCTACCTAAGAAAATTTCTTTTATGGCAGTCTGTATCACTGAAATTCAAAAAGATTGATTTCCAGTATCACTTAAAAGTTTAAATCAAATTTTGACCATCAGTATCTTTCAATTTTTCAAGAAAAATATGCATCATATGTTAGCCAAATAGCCGACTATATTTCTCACACCTAAAATTTATAACCTTGTATGTAAAACATAAAATTAAAGTCAGTTAACATTAATGAAACACCCTTTATGTTCACAGTATTGTGCTGAGTGCTGAGGGGGATGCAGAAAAAAAAAAAACAACAGGCCTACCATCTTTGGACTTTTCATGCAATTGTGAAGGGCATACAAGGTAAGTTATATTTAAAATTTTATGCTTGTTTACTGGAAAAAACTTATACCCAGTTCACAGCATCAGTAAAGATCTTCGAAGGAGGTAAAATTAAGACAAACTAAGAAGAATGGGTAATAGTTTGAATTTGTAATAGTTGAATATGGTGTGCAGGGTTATCTACCCTTCGTGGGGAAATGACAGTCAAAGGCTCTGATAATCAACAGGTAATTTAAATGGCTTCTCCACAGCTTCTGTATTTTGTATTCCTTTAAAATATCCCAATAATTGCTTAAGTAACTAATAATCTTCTTTAGTGGATTCCTGGCGAAAATCCCATCAGTCATGCCTACTGAGGCAGGTGCTGCCTCTAACTGCAGGGATGACTGTGAAATTCTGCTGCCGAGGGGAATCTGGCGAAAGAGAAGGTGAACCCATGGGGACCCACTGTATTGTTTCTCACGCAGAGATCTCTGAAGGATTTCCAGGGCCACTTCCAACAGAACCCACCTTCTTAAATTTCCAGAAGTATTTACTTCTCCCCATTCCCTCCTTAGCTCAACAGACATCAGTCTTGGAGGTTAAAATGTTAAATATATTAGTCTACAGTATCTATTTTTCTGCTGCTGAGTTCTTCCACTGCTTCAGTTCCATTCACAACCAGGGCCTTTCTTTCCCACATACCTCATAACCAACAGTCTGTCCTCTGGTTCTTCCCACCCTTGACTTTTCTGGACTTCTGAATTTCACAAGCTTCTGCTCTAGAAAGGAACCAGCTGGCTCTTTATCAGTGGGCATATAAGCTTTAATGATCCTCTCTACTAACATTAAAACCATCAAATTTGCCTTAATAATCAGAATATCTTTAAGTATAAATGTCTCCCAGTAGATATCTATCCTCTGTGTGGGAAGGAAACAATGGAATGGACTAAAATGCAGTCTTTTCCCCAAATGCCAGGATTAAATTAACCTGCCAGCTCCCTGGGAAAATTTTTAAATAACTGCTCAGCAGACTAACATGTCAAATGTTTGAATAATAGGAAATGTTAAAGAAAATGGCTGACTCACAATAGGCACTCAGTAAATATTTAATTATTAAATGAAATCCTCTCCTTTCACATTCTTATTGTAGCCCTATATAAACCTTATTGCCCAGTAACCACTCAATGAAACTGTCCCTAATCCCAAGCTACAATTATTATGTATAATTATGTTTGTAACTTATAAATTATATTTTATAAATATAGTATTTATAGATTATTTGCAAAATGTATTCAGCTTTTAAGCTTTTATAGGAAATAACACATCATGTGAAAATATTAGACACTAAAAACAGGTTCATTCTTTATTCATTTATTCAACATATATCAGACACTCCATCAGTCAGGATTGGTGAGGTTATGCTGCAATAATAAACAGCCTAAAAATTCAATGGTGTAAAACAATAAAATACATCTTTTAGTCCTACTATATTTCTTTTTTTTTCTTTTTTTCCCCCAAATACTTTTATTTTATTTTTTCAATGTTACAAGATTCATTGTTCATGTACCACACCCAGTGCTCCATGCAATACATGCCCTACTATATTTCTATTGCAGGTTCATAAGAGGCCTCTGCTCACTGTGGTCACTCATTGATCTAGTACGACAGAAATTTCATCTCACTTTATTTTTCCACAAAATCACAAAGAATTTTGAGGGTAAAGGGAATTTTGAACCAAATACTGGTTCTAAAAGCTTTTTCATGGAATAACACATATCGCATCTGCCAAAATATTACTAACTTAAGAGTCACATGTCTACTCTTGGTTTAAATATAAGCTCTCACATTTTGAGACATCACAGGAGATAAATCAGGATATATAATGACTAGGAATACAATATTTCACAAGCATTGAGTAAATGTCACATTTGATGCACTAAGCTACATGGTGAGAAAGATGAGCTTGAGCCCTGGTTGACTCTATTATCTATTAACCTCCTTAAGGTTGGCAACTATTACTTTTCTTTTTGTGTCCTCTCTACATGAAAAAATAGGTGTTCAATCTATGACTGTGGATGATGATGATGACTGTATTTACTCCTTAGAAGTAAGGACAAAATAAATAGTAATCTTTTACGATGAAGTTGAATAAACATTTTGGATGACTGAGGCATGAATGTAGAGCCTATACAGATTTCCTCCAGTTCACTTTATCCCACTAAGGCCTACTGTGAGCAATTATGCAGGAGACAAATTTCCCTTTTGATTGCCCATGCCATGCCTCTAAGTCTCCCTGTTGTCTTCATCCTTTCTGCATTCTTCCTAAAACTCTTAACATGTCTGGAAGCCTACAAGAAAAAAGTCTCAATTACCTGCCCATCTTGCCTCTGAGGATTGCTACTGAAGTCAAAAGAACTAACAAATAGATGTAAATATGTCTCATAAAATATAAAGTGCTACATTAATTTAAGAGTGACTGGTATTATAAATCCAAAGAAATGTGCCTCATAGTGAGCTCTATGGGGATAGGAGAGAGAAGAGAGACAAAACTTAGGGGAGCTCTGGTCTGAGAGTTGTAGAAGTAAATATCTAGTCTGTTTTTTCTTAATCACTAGGTCTAATTTAAAAAATTTACTTTTTTTTTAAGTTTAAGCTCTAATTTTCTTTTGATTATGGTCTTTTAATAAAAGTTGCTGCTGTGTTCTAGGCTAAAGAAGGGTTTATAAATTTATGTTGGTACGAGAAAGCTGGAGCAGAAAGGTTGGGCTTAGGCAGAACTGTTCTTTAGGAAGCCAACCTTGGCTGAATACATGATGATATAATGGGACCACCATGGGATTTGAGTCAGACTAATACAATTTTGAATATAGACTTGATTGCTCATTTCCAGATTTCTCACTGAGCCTCAGATCTCTTTTCAAAATGGAGATAATGTCACTCACCTCATAATATTATCATAGGACTAAAGAAAAAAAAAAAAGATAATGCAATACCATAGGAAAAGTGCCTAACACAGAGCTTCTCCCTCTGTCCTTTGGTAGTCCTTATGCATCCTTCTTTCCCTCCTTAGAATAGATGGTATATTCCATCTTTATCTACAGTTTCTAATTTTATGAAATATAAAAGTTATGACTGTCTCAGGAAATGTTTTAGTGAGTCTATAAACAGTAATACTAAATTATAACTAAGTAGACTTTAGATGTTATCTCTCTCTAAGATAATTTGAATTTTGAAAGGGGATGAAGTCTTAAGGAAAAGATTCTTAATCTTATATAAGCCCTGTACCCTCAGTCTTTTGACTTTCAATTTGTATGCCCCTAATCACTATGGAAATTACTGCCTTTGCTAAGCCTCAAATTTTGGTTTTATCGGGTTTGGTTGTTGTTGTTTTTAACTTTAACACAATGACCGAAACCTAGATTATCTTTAAAGATACTCTCATACCAACCCTTAACATTCTACAGTTTTTATTGTGGAATTTTCAAGTATTAATAAACTAAAAAATAAAAATAACATTTACTAAGTGCAAAAACGTTGGGCTATATGCTCTAAACAGTCCTTTAATTCTCAAAGAATTTCTAAGAGTTATTATTATTCTCCCTGCTTTACAAATGAGGACTTGGAGCTCAGTGAGACTTAAGAGGCTTGCATCAGATTGGGTGGCTAACGAGTGGATGAGCCAAACTTCAAACTCAAGCTTGCCTGACTCCAATGCATTTGTTCTTGTCACCAGGAAACACTATTGCAACAGGAAGGCCATTTTTGCCACCCATGAAATCATACTGTAAAAGAGGCCACTGTAATTAAGGTTGTTTGTTTTATTGGAGTTATCTTTATAGCACCACTTGTAAGCTCCGGGAGAGAGAGGTATGCATAATTTGTTTTTTTGAAGTTCCAGTACTTAAGAAAATTAAGCAATCATGTTTTCAATATTAGTTTGCAAAGAACAGAAGGCAGAGAAAGGAAGAGGAAGAGAGGGAGGAAATATGGAAGGAAAGAAGGGGGAAAGAAGGAAGATAAAGGAAACATTTTATTTCTTATCCATTCCGAACTTTAGATCTTGCTTCAGTAAGCTGGAGTAACAGCTACCTGAGATATAATTATAGATAGCCATTTTCTACTGTAAATAAGATACTGTGAAAATAAATTATTTTTTTTTCAAAGATTTTATCATTTATTTGAGAGAGAGAGAGAAGGAGCAGGAGGAGGGAAAGTGAGTAAGAGAAAGAGAGAGACATGAATGGGAGGAGGGGCAGAGGGAGAGGGAGAAGTAGACTCCCTGCTGAGCAGGGAGCCCACTGAGGCTTGATCTCAGGACCCTGGGATCATAACCTGAATTGAAGGCAGGTGCTTAGCCAACTGAGCCACCTTGGTGCCTCAATAAACTTTATTTTAAAAACAGTTTAATTTTTTTCAATTTTAATGCCATTCTCCATTCAAGTTTGAGATGTCCCACATAAAAGTATTTTATGCTGAAAGGAAGGAAAAACTTTTTCTCTATGCTGTTATGTTTTGTAACTGAGACATGCCAATTAAACTGGCATAATATATTAAGAGGAGAAAAGGCATAAACATTTTATTTTTAATTTTATGTACATGGGGACTCAACAGAAAACAAGGAAAACCCAATGAAGTGGTTAAATCCAGGGGCTAATATATCATTTAACAAAGGTTAATAAATTCTGGGAAGTTAAGTAGGAAATATATGGTAAATAAGGGTTGGTTAGTAACATTTCTTTATGCAGACTCATCTCAGTGCAATCTCAAGTCTTTCTGATCTGGAAGAAGAGAACGCCTTTACAAATGGAAATTTATGGGGGCGCCTGGGTGGCTCAGTTGGTTAAGCATCTGCCTTCCTGCCTTCAGCTCAGGTCATGGTCTCCGGGTCCTGGGATCAAATTCCATGTCAGGTTCCCTGCTCAGTGGGGAGCCTGCTTCTCCCTCTCACTCTCTCTCTCTCTCTCTCTCTCTCTCTCTCTGTGCTTTCTATCTCTGTCTCTCAAATAAATAAATCTTAAAAAAAAATGGAAATTTATATCACCTACACAAAAGGAAATTTATGCCCTGCTTTTAGGCAGGAAGGAGGAGGGCAAAGAGCCTTTCCTGTGACTGCTATTTTTCAGTGAGCTTCACCTCAAAATAATCCTTATACAAAACTGGCATTTTTGGGTGGTGGCATATTCTGATCCCCTTCAATGCCAGTAAGATTTTTGGATATTTAAAAGGTCAACAAAGCCTGTTGGAAAGTCTAGAAAAGATGGGTATGAGGAAGTGCCTTCTTCCACTGTTGGTTGTCATGTTGAATATATATTCTATTTATCAAAATTTATTTAAAATTATATATCCTATGACCTAGCAATCCTACTCCCTGGGATATTACTCATAATCAGATATGTGTACAAAAATATGTCTATATGTTTGTTAATCAAAGTCAACTTTAGAATAATAATAATAATAATAATAATAATAATAAAGGAGGAATGTAAATGTACATCTACAGATCAATTATTGTGACCAAACTATAAACCAAGTATCTATAATATAGATCTTTATTTATTGGCATGACCAATGCCCTTGACATATCATTGAATAAAAACATTGGTTATAGTTTATATATAGAAGGTATATATTGGTTATAAGCTATATATAGAAGATACATAGTATGAGAATGTAAATTTTATATAAGTAGTATCTTTCTATGTGATTATTCATAGAGAGATGTCCATAATCACCAAAATACTAGTAAGAGTTATCTTTATTTTTACTTTTTTATATTATTTTAATTTTTATGATTCACAGGTATCATTTTTGTTATTAGAGAAAAAAGCTATTTTGAGTTAGGGCAAAGTTTATGTTTTAAAATACCAATTAACTAAACTAATGTGAGTTCACTCTTTGGTGAGTCACAGATAGAAACTCACCAGGTAGAGTTGTTGCACAAAGGCAAGTTTATTTGCAGCAAAAAAGGAGATCACAAGGAATAATTTCCAAAGCCATGACTCCTTGAACAGGGCTAAGTGGGTTCCTTTTAGTGAGGGTTAGGAATGAATACTTAGGGGAAACTTGTCCCTCTATGTAGAGATGGGCATAACGTCATGCATGTGCTTTAAGGAAACATGCCTTTACATACATTGTATATTATGTACATGAGGCTTGTGCTCCCCCTTGGGCAAATATTTTAGTATTATTTTTTTTAAGATTTTATTTATTTGAGAGAGAGCATGAGATGGGGAAGGATAGAGGAGGAGGGTGAGGGAGAGGGAAAGAATCTCAAGCAGACTCCATTCTGAGTGTGGAGACAAACAGAAGGCTCCATCTCACAACCCTGAGATCATGACCTAAGCTGAAACCAAGAGTTGGACACTTAACTGACAAGCCACCCAGGCACGCCGGAGATTTTAGTATTATAATGAGATAAAAGTAATTGTCAGTCACACTGTGGGTCACTCCATGGTCCATCTACACAGGTGTCAGGAGTTAAGCTCAAACTGTCTGCATGGTCTGGGCCACCAAAGCACTTCTGTCAGGTAATCTTTGTTAGAGGGATAGTTTCAGTTTCCATCACAGAATGCTGTGCCCCTCAGGTCTTTTTTTTTTTTAGGATTTTATTTATTTGTCAGAGAGAGAGCACAAGCAGGGGGAGCAGCAGCAGAGCAGACAGAACAGGCAAAGAGAGAAGCAGGCTCCCCGTTGAGGAAGGAGCCAGATGGAGGACTTGATCCCAGGACCCCAGGATCATGACCTGAGCCGAAGATAGGCACTTAACCAACTGAGCCACCCAGGCATCCCACTGTGCCCCTCAGGTCTTTAGAGATAAGCTGGAAACAAGAGCTTAAGGAAAAATGTAAGACAAAGGATGGTGGGTACAAGCAGATGAGTAGTAAATGTCAGGTTTTGTGATCTGGCTGGTGACACAAGGAAATATGAAAAAATTATTATCAATTTTAATAAAATAAGCCTTGGAATATTTAAAGATAGTTAGATGTAAAAGGTTTAGGTATTTTCTCAATATCAGAAAGTATTGAAATAGTGCCACAATTTTATAAACATGATTGAAGAATGAATCAGTTTTGTAGGACATGTCCATAGAAAGTGAGCAGAATGTCTGAATGAGGAGTTGTTGGGGAGGAAGAATTTCATTTGCCCTTTAAGGTCATTGTAGCTTGATTAAGAATGAGGCAGATTAAGAGGAGAAAATCAAATAACAGTGTAAGTAGGAGGAATCTTCACTAACAGGGAATGTTCAGGTAGTGGGGCAACATGAGGCTTATATGAGTTAAGGGAGAAGGGTAGGGGTCTTGGGATACAAAGGAGAGAAAGACCATTAACAGAAACATGAGAGGAGATGTTTGGAAAACAAAAGTTGGCTATTATATAGGTAAGTCTCTTAGGTAGAGAAAAATCTCTATTAATAGCTTTCTTCCTGGTACAAACAGACAAGAGGGGAAGATAAAAAGCTTTTTCGAAATCTGCTAGGTTTTGTTTGCTTTTAGTTCAAAATAATGTTCCTGCCGAAGTGGCCCATCTTGGGGTGGCCTCCCCTTGGCCCCTACAGGGGAAAAAAACCTTAAACATCAGTTCCATCCTTTTTGAGTGAGTATGTGGAATACCAAGTAAAATCACATCACATGGGACAATTAGGTGATCTCTATTAAATGAAAGTCTAATGTAGTGTTTTGGGTTTTTTTGCTTTTTTTTTTCCCCCCAAATACTTTTATTTTTCAGTGTTACAAGATTCATTGTTCATGTACCACACCCAGTGCTCCATGCAACACGTGCCCTCCTTAATACCCACCACCAGGTTCGCCCAACCCCCCACCCCTGCCCCTCCAAAACCCTCAGTCTGTTGCTCAGAGTTCACAGTCTCTCATGGTTCTTCACCCTTCCGATTTCCTCCAATTCACCCCTCCCTTCCCTCTCACAATGTCCTCCATGTTTTTCCTTATGCTCCACACGTGAGACCATATGATAA
>CM052884.1:34885718-34918843 GCA_028534135.1 Potos flavus
ACTGGAAGAGATTATAATGTAGTGTTTTCCAAGACTTTTCTTTAACTGAGAATATATCTTGTAATGCACCTTGAGAAAGTCGATCTCATTATAATGATAATTGTGTGAGAAATTTAACTACTCCTTGGGATTGTGTGTAGGAAATCTAAAAATAATAGCAATAGCATTAAATAATTACAGAAATTTTTACTTGTACAAATTTACAAAAACTTGAAAATTTTATTTGGAGAATTGAGAAGTTTAGATCAGATGAGATCAAGAAGTTGCCCAAAGTCAGCCAGTACAAGTGGTAGAGCTAGAGCTTCTAGTACGAAGTGAATGATCTTTCCATATAAATTTGAGTAATGAAAGTCTACCCCAGAGGGTTCCCCATCATGAGAAATTAGTGTGAAATATTTGTCTGGATGGGACTCCATATATGATCCAACAAATACATAGTTTGGGACTCATCGTCACTATGTATGTATTTTTTGACAGTTTTTGAGTTACAGATTCAATTATAGGATCCCTTGGTCTGTGCCCGGCACAACTTAAATACCTTGAGCTACTTATTCACTCGATTTCTTAATTCCTCCTCCTCCACTTTGCATCTGTTGAGTCTCTAAATGTTCAAATATTTTCACAATTCTGCTCAATATCACCAACTTCCTAACTCCTTTGTGGGAGGAAACTTCAAATGCTGTATCTCTTTCTAGTTAACTTTCATCTCCGTTCAATTGTTTCTTTCCACAGATCGCTTTGATAGAATACTGTAGTTTTTCCATCCATTCTTAACCTGGCAGTTAACTTGAGCAAGAGGAGAGATGGTACTTTCTTTTAAAAAATATATATACAAATAGTGTGTGTTGTGTGTGTGTGTGTGTGTGTCCGTGTGTGTGTATGTGTGTAGATTCAAAAATAGACTTAAATTTTTAAAATTCCCTGAAGGAAAAAGAACATTTTTATTATTCAACAAAGCATGTAATTCCATCTAAATTTCATGTCTGAGTTCACCATGGTAGGAATATTGCGGAGCTGGAGAGAAAGAGTTACTCAACTAATATGTGAAGGAAAGAAACAAATATATGAAAGAGAGATGGAGAACAAATATAATAAGTAGAAGAAGGAAGGAGAGAGGACTAATATTTTCCATTTATTCAAAAACATTTCTTGATCACCTACTGTGTGAGATAGCTTGTGTTACCTTATAGAACACTTACAAACATTCAAACTATTTTCAAAAACATTCTCTAATTCCATAGTAATTAATACTTTAAGATTGAATAATTACTAACAAATATAGTCTCTTAATGTGACTTTGATTAGTTTAAAAATTGATGCAGGAAAAAAGTAAATCTTAACAAGCAATGACTAAAGTTTGCAAAAACCGATACTTAAAAATGAGCTCCTGGAAACTGGATTCTGGCAAACAATTCTCAGAGGTATAAGGTGCAGCTGTGCATTCATGCCTGAAATCACCACATCAGCTAATTTTAGACTGTACTTATCAGTAATGATGGTATCTCATTGTTCTCATTTTTTTATTCTATATTATCCATGATTCCTGCTGTGACAGTTAAATTGTTCTCAAATTTACCGTAGTCAAAAAAGTTTAAAATTACACATGTGTATAATTTTGTTTCTAGAACTTTGGAAAATTGATGATGGTGATGATGGAAAGCTTACTCCTGACTTTTGACAAGTTTAGATTGGACCCCAGCCAAAAAAGATTTTCAAAGTACATAATACCAGTATTTTTTTATATATTCAAGGAAACAACTTATATCACATTTCATGAAATTCCCAATATACTGAGAATAAATAAGATATTAATTATTGTATATTATTAATGCTACTATTACTTTTATCTTATTACTGTTTAGAGACTGCTTTAATGAACATAGCAGAGTAGTAATTTAAAAGACTCAAATTTCCCATCTTACCGTGTTTCATCCAGCATAGTTAGCCTATAGTAGAACTAGTTCCCCTCGATTTTATAAATGTTTAGTTAATTGTTTGTTTTACCCACCAAGCTGCACACTATGCACACTACTTGAGGGTAATGTATGTGTTATTAGGTTTCACATTCTCAGCATCCCAGTTCATTGTCTATTATTCACAAGCACCCAAAAACATCTGTTGAGTAAGTTAGTGCTTCAGTGTCTTTATTCTATAGATAGGTCTGTGATTAAATTCACCTTTAAAATCTCTAGAAAAATGTCAAAGATATGTCTATAAAGTCATAATTTTACATAAAGAAAATGTGCTTTAAAAAAAGTTTCCATTATGTGGTTAAATTTCAGTTAACAGGATATCTGCTCCCCCTGAATTTAAAATGCTGAACTTTTGTCTTTTATTTAGTGTTCTATCCCCAGTACCTAGGAATGCTTAGGATATAGCATAATAATAAATATTTATTGAACATATTAATAGGTGAATATGAAGAGAATTATTATATGGCTGTCTTAGGCATGACATCATAAGCAGATATTACCTGTAAAATTCATTTTTTCAGTATATTAAGGACATGCCTGGTACTTCACTATATCAGGGAAGTACATTTTTCCATCCAAAATTTCATTTCTATTTTTGAGGATTGAGAAAGTTGGTTGTATTATCAGAGTTGGCCAAGTTCAGTGGTAGACATAATTCAAGAGAGGAAATTGATTGTTAAAACAGAGAATCAAATTTAATTTGTAAAATGATATACGTGTTAACAAGGAATTAAAGATTTATGCCAACTTCCCAGAAGGTAATACCCCTTGAAAAGCTTCCAATTTGAACTCGTTACCATAAGCAGATTGTTTTCAAGTCAGCAGAATCAGAGTGATCTTGTTGGCTGTAATCAAGCTATGATAGATGGATGTACCTATCTCTTTACAGAGGGAAAGAAACAGGAGAAATGAGTTAGAATTTAAGTGTCTTTTGTTGTTGTTTTTCGTCTTTTGTTTTTAGCGAGAGAGGGGGTAGGTCAAGGGAGAGGGAGAGAGAGAATCTTAAGTAAGCTCCATGCCCAGCATGGAGCCCCACACAGGGCTTGATCTTATAAAGCCGAGATCATGATCTGCACCAAAATTAAGAGTTGGACACTTAACCAACTGAACCACCCAGGCACCCCTGGAATTTAAGTATTCTTAGATGCCACATCTTATATCTTTTAATGCTTATAACAGCCCTGCAAAGTAGCAGTTATTATCTCCATTTTTTTTAAGATACTGAGTTTCGTTTTGAAATCAAAACTATTTTTTTCCCACAATCCCACTCTTTTCATGATGCCTTGCTCTTCTGTACCATAGGAACTGGAATACTTATGGTGTCCCACTGAAGTAACTTTATTCCTAAACAATGTGTGAGTCCCACTTTAGAATTCTTACTCTCTGGTCACCTTTTTGAGGCCGTGCCCAAGTTGTACTTGAAATTTTCTAAATTAGAAATTACATGAATCCTCAGGAATAGTATATTAAAGTAAGAAACATACTTAGTAAATATCTATTTGACATAGTCTGGTTGCTTGGGCATTTAGTTTTTTAAACTTCTTGAAGTCATGTAGAAGTTTTTCATTTTAAAATCTTTATTAGAACTTAGAGTAAACCCTTGGCATAGATGTTCATAAAGTACTTATTTAGTATATGCTATGTGCCAGTCATATGCATTTTCTTATTCATTAAATTCTCACAATATCTGTGTTTTAAAGATGAATTAGAAGTTTAAGTAACTTGCCCAAATTCACACAGCAAGTAGGAAATAAAGACAGGATTGTAGATGAGGTCCAACTGGTCATGTTCTTTCCTCCATCCCGTGCTACCTCTCAGTAAATATCTACTTTATTTGATCTTATTTAATTGGTAAGAAATAGACATAATTATAACCAAGGATTATATTTATTGTGATTAAAGATATATAAAGTATTCACTTAATCTTCCCAATAATCCTTACAAATAGGGAGTGATTTTGTTTGTCTTTCACAAAAAGAAAAGAAACTTAAAGAAATTCAGCTTTTGACAAAGGGATAAAAGACTAGGCTTCAATATCGGGCCCATTTGGCTTAAAATCCATCCTCTTTCCAAAATATTAGCCTAGTTTTGACACAATGAGATCAACCAAGAAGGTAGTGTAATAATTGAAAAAGTGGCTAGACTATACCAGTGGGGTTGGAAAGAAAGGGAATAAGGAAAGGATGATGCTTATTATGCGGGTTTTCTAAGAATACTTGAACATGACTCAAAGTAGGGTAAAGCCCAATATGTCACAATGACTTCCCAAAGGTCTATAATGCAATTTTATTTAAAAAGTATACTTGCTAATTATTGTTCTAATCCCATTTGCCTGTTTTAATTACAGCCTAAAATGAACTCCAAAGCATGTTGCATACAATGTGCCTATTTCAGTTCCATACTGGATATTATTGCTTTTTCCATTCTCAAAACACAATGTTCTAAATAAGCCTATAACACCTTATATCATCAGCTTATAAAAAGCAGCAAAATCTAGTATTTTACCATTTATTTCAGGTATGCTTTGGGAATGTTTCCTGAAGTAAAAATCCTTTCCCTGACTTTGATCTTTCTCTTACTTAATCCAAACTTACTCTAAACTTCGCAAGAATTATGCCTCAGTGTTCTCTTAAGACAATAACAATTTTTTAAGCCCAAAACAATTTCTGGTGCAGTAATATTCACCGTGTACCTGGTACTGTTTTAGTCTCTGGAGAAATAGAAATAAGTAAGCAATGGTTGGTGCTCATGGGAAACAGTCTCTTAGAGATTCAGGTAAATAGATTCAATACAAGGAGGTGAGTGTTCTGTGAAGTACTTAAAGGGACACTATAAAGGAGAAAGGAGGGAGAAGCCCGTTTCTTCTTATTCTTATAGCCTTTGTTCTTAAAACTAGAATTGGCTTTTGACTTATCATATATTTCGTGTTCTAAGCTAAAGTGATTTTGCATGTAGATTTGATCATGTCTTCCCCTGTTTGAATTTTATTAAGGTTTCCCCATCATATAGATTTAGAAATCTAGCCAGCGTAGAAAGTTTTATATGAATTCTGGTCCCTGACTAGTTCTCATTTCTCAGTACACTAAAACATATACTAAATCTTTAGCCATATTACAAAAATACACAGTTGAACAATGTCACATTCTTGCCCCTGTGACCTCACACTGGGTTTTCCTTCTATCTGAAATGTTATTCCTTGTTCCTCTAGCCAACTCCAAGTTAAATTTTCTTGTACCTCTTCTAGGTAAAATACATCTAATTTTACCTAAGGAGTCACATTCTCCAGAAATTCTTCTGGGTCCTAGAATGTGATTTTAGTGTGCTTACCCTGTGCTCTCCAAACAGTGTAATGAGACTAACACTGAACCATTGAATTAATGTTCTGTGCTACATGGTGGCACCTGGGTGTCTCAGTTGGTTAAGCAACTGCCTTCAGCTCAGGTCATGATCCCAGGGTCCTGAGATCCAGTCCCACATCAGGCTCCCTGCTCAGTGGGGAGTCTGCTTCTCCCTCTCCTGCTCCCCTGCTTATTCTCTCTCTCTCTCTCTCTCTGTCAAATAAATAAATAAAATCTTAAAAAAAAATTCTGTGCTACATGATAAATTACCACAAACTTAGCAGCTTAAAACAACATGCATTTATGTAACAGTTTCTGTGGGTCTGGATTCTGGACACAGCTAAGCAGGGTGTCTATGCAAGAATTCCATCAAGGGTTCAATAAAGGCTGGGTTCTCAGCAGGAGGCTCCAAAAGGAAAGATCAGCTTCCAAGATCACTCAGATGATTGATGTAATTTATTTAGCTGTTCAATTCATAGCTGCTTGCCTCCTCAAAGGCAGCAAGGAGAAGAAGGTTCTAGGGCAAGACTACTAGCAAAAAGGAGTCTTATATAACGTAATGTAATCACAGGTGTAGCATCCTGTAGCTTTTGCCATATTTTATTTGTTAAAAGTAATTCACAGGTCCTACTCACACTGAAAGAGAGTGAGTTATACAAGGATTTGAACACCAAGATTGTGGGTATCATGAGAGTCAAGTTTGTCTACCACATTTGTCATCACTGATTTATAAGCCTGTTTTCCAAACTAGGCCACAGGCAGCTTACTGGTAAGGAACATGTTTTACCTGACTTTGTGTGGTCAGTATCTAGCACTCTGTGTTTGGTATGTGACACACTTTAACTTTGATTTGCTAGCTCCTGCCAAAAACAAAAATATTGAGGCTATATGAAGTAAAAGGCAATTCCTTTTCTGTAAAAATACTCAAAAACTCTAGCACCTAGAACCCAATGAATATAAAATTAAAATAATAGTAAAATATCATAGGTAACATTAACCTTTTAACTTCATTCCTTGGTTATCACTATAATGATGTTGTTATGTCTGGAATTTTTAGAAACAGAATATCATTGTGATACATGAACTAGGATGGTGGCAATTTTATGCATTCTTATTGACTATATAAAAAGGGAAAGAGATGCGATGGATTTACTACCAAAGATTAGCTACCTATAGAGTATTTCGTTGCCATAGCAATTTAGTTAATTAACAGGCTTGGTTTGTATTACACAACTGCTAAAGGAGATTCATGTTTCTGGGAATACAGAAATGTAAATTGTGCTCTGAGGCTGTCCTGTATGCTCCCGAGAAAGAAACATTATTTTGCAGAATCCCTCTCCGATAATTTAGCTAATTAAAAGTTGTGTCGTGGCTTTCAAATGCTTACATTTACACTTCAGGCAAAAATAATACCTTTTAAGAGAACAGAGACTCTACATTCTGAACTTGCATTTATAGAATAATAAAGAGGTTCAGGTCTGAAATGTAGTTACAATGAAATGTTAGAGTACATGCAGTCAACATGAGAAATGAATTTCCTTGATTCGTCATAAAAATTTGCACAATGATATCTATGAATTCCACTGACTTGACTTCTAGGCAGCAGAGCTGAATGCACTTTGGCTCCAGGGATTTCTTCTATAGCTCATGAGACCACCTAAAAAATATTTTCACAAAGCTGAAAACATCAAATAATTGACTACAATTCACCATAGTTTTTTTTTTTTTCTTAAGATTTTATGTATTTATCTGAGAGAGAGTAGGAGAGAGAAAGAGAGAGCATGAGCGGGAGGAAGGAGCAGAGGCAGAGGGAGAAGCAGGCTCCCCGTTGAGCAAGAAGCCTGATGTGGGCCTTGATCCCAGGGCCCTGGGATCATGACCCAAGCCGAAGGCAAACGCTTAACCAACTGAGCCACCCAGGCGCCCCTCACCATAGTGTTGCTATATGGAAATATCCACATTTAAGAAATGAACAGAAGTAGTTGTGTTGTTATTTTTTTATTAATAAATATTTATTGAATTATGCCCTGTGTTAGACAGTAGATACTTAATATTTACTATATATCAGGTACAAAATTAAGTGTTTTAATGTTACATTAATTTTCACAATAATCCATAAGGTAGGCTGCTGCAATACCCATTTGGCAGATAAGAAAATCCAGGCTTACAAAGGTTACGTGACTCTTTGAGGGTACTACATCTTTTAAGTGGTAGAATGAGAATCTGAACTCTCGTACTCTGACTACAGGACACATGTTTCTAATTTTTATGCAGGAATACATTGCCATATATGACATATCATGGAACTAATAAATTTAGTTTCATTGCTTTGGGCACTTTGGAGGCAGCTTCCCTGACTTGTAGCTTTGGCTTTCTGCCCTTTGTTTTTCTACTCTTCCAATTGCTTTGTAAGCTCTTAATTCCTCTGTTTTCCTTGACTAAAAAGTTTAGTCAACTGGGTTATGGACATTGAGGAGGGTATGTGCTATTGTAAGTGCTGTGAAATGTGTAAGCCTGAGGATTCACAGACATGTACCCTGGGGCAAATAATACATTATGTGTTAATTAAAAAAAAAAAAGTTTAGTCAATAATGTACCCCAGAATCTTTTAAATGAAAAGCATGAGGAGTCCTATTGAGATTTCCAACTCATCCTGGAGGACTTCGGGATCTCTGACTGCATCAGCATTTAATACTCAAATAGCCAACTACATGGACAATGAAAATATGGAACAAAGTTGGAAAAAAACAGCTATAACATATGAACTATTACTTAATCCAGTTTAAATCTATCTTAAGGCATATCTTTAATGCCTTAACCCAAAGGATATTCCAGCCATCTTGACAAAAAGTGGTGGATGAGGTATTTGGAGGTAGGATCTATATCTTGTCCCTCAAAATACATGATCAAAGTAACTAATACATCAATAGACAATTCTAGACCTGCTCACAAGGTATGATAATGGGGAATGTGAGGGTGGTATGAACAAAAGCAATACTGTGCCCTTGATTAGCCATATGCCAGTAGTTGCTAACTCTTGATTTAATATATTAATGGTTAAAAATGTTTTCCAGTGTGTTCGTAAAGAATTATTCTGCTCTTCACCTACAACATAGTAATGAAAACAAGAAAAAACACGTCTTTTTCATAAGCAATGATAATAGCATCCATTTACTGAACACTTACTATGTACTGGACATATTGGGAGCTGATCATAATTATCTACTTCAGTTCTTATCACCACACTATGATATATTTCTTTATAACAAATTTACAAATTAAACTTAGTGAATGTTGTAACATTTTCACTTACTAGCCTTCCATCCTCCATTCTCCAGATCAGCAGCAGCTGCTGGGACAGCAACTCATGTGACCTGACAGGTCAATATAAACCTGATTCTCAAATAATTGTTGATCTCTGTGGTTGTGTATTTTGACCTGATTGTTGGTTTGCTGAGGGATCAGCTCAGAGGCTTGCCTTTGTTTCCCCTTCCTTTAAGCCCTCTCAGGTCTGGAGTGGCCTTTTGGTAGCATTTTCCAAAAATATTTAAAAACATATACCACTACAGCCATCTTGGGGCCAGGGACAGCAAATAGAACAGACCTAGAAGTCTAAGAAGCAGACTAGCAACAGACAGACCTAAAAGCCTAGGAAGAGTGAGGCTGAGGAAAGAGGTGGAAGAATGAGAGCTTTCAAGGGCTTCTGCGTCTATCAGGAAACTAGAGTCAAATACATGTCTAGTGATGAATACATGCTCAGAAAAGACCTGAAAGGACTCTAGACTTGTACTTCTGACTGACCTTTGGATACTGGACAAGCAGAAGGAAAAACCTAAGGCAAAATTGTAGGCATCCTGGCTAAGCACTGAAGGAATTCCATAGCTCAGAACCAATCTACAATGAACAAGAGGGCATTTTTTTTTTGCTTTGTTTTGTTTTTCTTGTTGGCTCTAGGAGTATAAGGAAATCTCTGTCCAGTCCTTGACTGTGTGCTAAGCTAATGGGATGGAGACATCAGTGACCACACATGACAAGAAATAGTTTGGAAAAATAGTTTGGAAAAGCCACTGAATAAATGGATGCTTTCAGGTAACAAAAATACAGCAATGCAAACCCAGTGGGGATGACAGAAAGAAGACCTGATTTTTAGAGTTAGCACATATAATATTCAAATTTTTCCATTTTAACAAATAAAAAATTCAGAGATTAGGGAAGTAGAATCCATTAACAGGAACAAATAAATCGCAGAAACCATCCTTTAGGAAGTCCAGAAGATTTCAATCAACTGTCTTAAATATGCTCAAAGAGCTAAAGGAAACCATTGGCAAAGAATCAAATGAAATAGGAGAATGATTACAGAATAGACTAATCTATAAAACTAATACAGAATATAAATAAGTAGAAAATTTTAAGAAGAACTAAATAGATATTCTGCAGCTGAGAAGTACAATGTAAAATGAAATTTCACTACAGGAGTTCAATAGCAGGTTTGAGCAGTCAATAAAAAATAAGCAAACTTGAAGATAGGTCAATTGAAATTATCCAATTTGAGGAACAGAAAGATAAAAGAATGAGAAAAAACGAACGGAGCCAAAGGAACATGTGAGATGCCATCATGATTACCAACTTGGCATTTTGAAAGTCTTAAGCAAAGAGTGAGAAAGAAAGCAGAAAATATTTGAACAAGCAATGGTCAAAAACTTTCCAAATTTGATGAAATAACTAATCTACATATCAGAGAAGTGCAAAAAACTCTAAGCAGGATAAACATAAAAAGACCCATACTGAGACACACTGCAATCACACTTTCAAAAGACAAGGAGAAAAAGAGAATCCTCAAAGCATCAAGAGAGAAGCAGTTCATCATGTACAAGGGATATTTAATAAAATTAACAGTTTCTCAGGAGAGACCATGGAGGCCAGAAGGCAGTGTATGGCATCTTAAAGACCTAAAAGATAAATTATCAGTGAAGAATTATATGTCCAACAAAACTATTCTCCAAAATAAAGGATCAATTAATAAATTCCCAGTTACACAAAAGCTCAGAGTTTGTTGCTATTATACTGGCTTTACAAGAAATGGTAAAGGTAATCCTTCAAGATAAAATGAAAGAACACTAGACAGTAATTTGAAGTCATGTAAAAAAATAATAATAGTAAAGGTAACTATATAGTTAAATATAAAAGCCAATATTTTTGTATTTTTTGGTTTATAACTGCTCTTTTTTAAATATGACTGAAAAGACAAATGCATAAAGCAATAATTATACATCCATGTCAATAAGAGCACAATGTACAAATATGTAATTTGTGATAGTAACAATATAAAGGGAAGATACAGAATTGCATAGGAGCAGAAATTTGTATGCTATTGAAGCTAAGTTGTTATCAGTTCAAAATAGATTTTTATTTACTGAGGATGTTAATTGTAATACTCCACATAATCCCTAAGACAATAAATACAAAGATAGAGAAAAAAATAAAATGAGGAGGAAATAAAAACGATACACTAGAAAAGCCATTTAAATACACCAAATACATTAATGGAAGAATCGAGGAAACAAAAATATATAAGACATAAAGAAAACAAATATCAAATGGTAGAAGTAATCACTATAAATATAAATGGATTAAAACGCCATTAAATTAATTAAAAGGCAGAGATAGGCAGAATGGATTTAAAAAAAATGACCCAACTATATACTGTTTATAAGAGACCCACATAATTTCCAAAGATTCAAGTAGACTAAAAATGAAAGAATAGAAAGATATTTCATGCACAGAGGTACCAAAAAAGAGAGTTAGGGCAGCTATACTAATATTAGACAAGCAGACTTTAAAATTAAAAAAAAAAAATTACAAGAGAGAAAATGACAATACATAGATGTGTCAATTCCATCAAGAATTTATAACAATTATAAACATACAGTCAAAATAGATAAATTGGGCTACATTAAAATTCAATATTTTTGTGCATCAAAGGGCATTATCAAGAAAGTTAAGAACAGTCCACATAATAGAAAATATTTACAAATTGTATATCTGATAATGATCTAATATCTAGAACATCTAAGAAACTCTAACAGCTCAACAACAAAGAACCAACAACCCAATTCAACTTTGAGCAAAGGACCTGAATGTCTTAAATATGTATTTTTTCCAAAGAAGATATATAAATGACCAACAAGCAGATGAAAATATGCTCAACATTATTATCTATTAGGCAAATGCAAATCAAAATCACAATGAGATACCACTTCACATACTAGGATAACTACCAAAAGGAAGGATGGGGTTGGTTAGAAAATGTTAGTAAGGATATGGAAAAATTGGAACCCTTTCTCCCACATTGCTGGTGGAAATGAAAGATAATGAAACTACTGTGGAAAACAGTTTGGCCATTTCTCCATAAGTTAAACACAGAATTACCATATGTTTCAGCAATTCCACTCTGAGTATGTACCCGAAAGAATTGAAAACAGATGTTTAAACAAAAACTTGCACATGAATCTTCACAGCAGCACTATAGCCAAATCAAGGAAATCAAATAAGTGAACTAAATGTCCAACAACTGATGAATAAATAAACAAAACATGGTATATTCATATAATGGAGTATCATTCAGCCATAAAAAGTAATTAAGTATTTCTGCATACTACAGCATGAATGAACCTTGAAAACGTTAGACTAAGTGAAAGAAACCAGACACAAAAGACCATATGTTGTGTGATTCTATTTATGTGAATATCCAGAATAGGCAAATCCATAGAAAGCAGATTACTTATTGCCAGGAGATGGAAGTAGAGGGTAATGGAGAACACTGCTTAATGTATATGGTGTTTCCTTTTGGTGTGATGAGAGTGTTATGAATCTAGATAGTGGTGATGGTTGTGCAAAATTGTAAATGTACTAAAGGTCGCTGAAAGTAAGCTTATGTATGTTTTACCATACTAAAAAAAAAAAAAAAAATTACAAGCAAGTTAAAAGAAAAAACAATATAAATCATTTGATAGCTTCTTGGAGAAAGACAGCATGTGTATCATTGACTTAGAATAAGAATAAAAAATCAAGCCTTATACTTATTAGTTGCCACCATATACTTACAGAATATTTTATGAGGATTAAGTAAGAAAGATAATATGTGAAGTGACCAGTGTAGAACTTGACTCATTTTTCATACATATTTATTGAACCTAAACTTCTTTGTTTAAAGTTATATATTTTGCTATAATCGCTTTTGGGGGCATTTTGTATAATTATCCAGTTATTTAATAGAGCATATTAATTACATGTGCTGGCCCTGGAGTCACTGACATTGCCCAAGTTCAAATTTGGCCTCTTATTCTGTAATGTTCAGAAATGTATGTTCCCTCTTTTTGCCTCTGTTTTTGCCTCTGTTTCCTCATTTATAAAATGGAAATAATCACAGTACTTACCTCCTGGGTAATTAATTATAGTAGAACATGTATGGCAAATTTTAAACATAATTCTCGGCTCTCATATCAGTACTCAGTAAATGTTTATTATTAGTAGTAGTATTTCTATTATTATTAACATTTTTCCTATTGTCACATCTCATTTATGCTTCATAAACAGAGACAAAGAAAATAATTCAAACTTGAAGGAGAGGATGTATTATTTATTTCAGTTAAACTATTTCCTTCCTGTGTCATTCCAAATAAAAAACTGTCCTTCCTATCTGACTTCCACACCTTCTGTTTTGCTTCCTGATAACTCTATCTTCCCCCTTCTTCTCTTGTTTAGATTTACAATCTAGTGGCATAATTTGTCCAGAATTTTATTTCTCTTGTTCTTCAGGGCATGATCCATAATTGTTCCCTTTTGTGTATCAATGACTATTTATTAACTTCATCTTGCTTGGCACAAGTTCATAAGTTGTCACTTGCGAGAAAAGATAAGACAGGTTGAACTACTAGACCCTTCAGTGCTGAAACCATTCTATGGTTGTATTTAAATATAGTGAATAAAATAACTTCTGCTAAGTTCCAAATTTTCTAGGTGGGAAAAGAAAAATAAGACAATCTTACCTCAAGTTCCCAGAATAGCCTGCTTATATCATCTCTACTATCTTGGTGGTATGTAGAACTAGACAATGAGAACAATTTGTTCCAAAAAGTTATGAGTACAAAGCCTCAGGTTGTTGAAAAGCAATTTCTCAATAGGCCAACAGGGAAAATAATTCAATAATGCTCAGGAACTTGTTGAAATCTGGCTCCTCACTAGACTCCTTGCTGAGAAATATATTTAGAAAGTCCTAAGAGAACAAAAGGCTTGTTGGTACATACCCAGGGAAGGACTATAACAGAAATATAAAATTTGAGCATGCCCCAGGCACACAAGGTTGTATATTCAGTGGTTGTCAGAGAGAGTCCTGAATTTTACTCTAAGTAATGATGAAAAAAAGCTAAATTGTTTACAATTGTTCTAAAAAATAGGACATGTGAATAGAACACACACACAAAAAAAATCGATATATCACAAATCTACTAGGTATTTCCTCAGACTATCAGTGAAAGTGGTAGATAAGTTAAGGGAAATATATACCCTCAGTAATAGTCAACTGAAAATAAAGCAACAGTGAAATATCATTTTCAATATTACTGGTAATGATTTTTAAGTGATATTAGAAATTTTCCAAATACACAAAAATTGACAAAATATCATGAAACCCAAGCAGCTGTAACCCAACTTCAGCAATTATCAATACATGCACATTGTTGTTTCATCTTTACTCTCGTTATAGTCTATCTCTCATATTTTATTGAAGTAAATTCCAGCTTTCAAATTATTTCATTCAAAGTATTTTATTAAGTATTTCTAAATGATACAGTAATCTTTTTAAAGCATAAATGCAATGCCATTATCTAACCCAAAGTTAGCAATAATTATATAATAGCATCAACCAGTCATACTCAATTTCCAATTTTCTCAGGAATGCTTTTTTTTTAGTGTGTTTGAATCAAGATCCCAATAAGGCTCACATATTACAATTGGCTGATTTGTCTTTCAAATGTTAAAATCTACAGACTTCTTCATTTATTTATGTATTTTTTGATGCAAGGATATAAGGAACCGTGTGGTTTACACCGTAAAAGTACAGGGATTTTAGGATGTTATGCTCACTCTTACATCCCAAGTAACAAGATCCCTGGAACATAGTAAACTTTCAATAAATATTTGTTGAAAAGAATTGAGACTGCAATCCTGAATAGTGTTTGTGAGATATAAATTTTTCACATGTTAACACCCAGTGAAAAAGCAAAAGTAAATAAATCATGTTTTAAAATTCCGCCCATATTAGGATGGCTATACAATCTAAGATATCCAGAAAATTCCAATGTTTACCAGGTGTACAGTGACTTCCAACCAGTTTAGTATCTGTTATTATGAAAGTATCCCAGTTAATGGAAAATTTAGAAATATGTGGAGATTAAACAACATGCTCCTTAACAACCAATGGGTCAAAGAAGAAATTAAAAGAAAAATCTAAAAAATATGTATCTTGAGACAAATGAAAATAGAAATATACCAAAATTTATGGGATATAGCTAAAGAAGTTCTAGGAGAGGTTTATAGAGATAAATCCCTGTTTAAGAAAAAGGAAAGATCTCAAATAAACAACTTAACTTTATATATTAAGGAATTAGGGGAGAAAAAGAATAAACTAAGCCCAAAGTTAGCAGAAGGAAAGAAATAACAAAGATGCAAATGGAAATAGATGAAACAGAGACTAAAACAACAATAGAAAAGATCACTGGAGCTAAGAGCTTTTTTTTTTCTTTGAAAATATGGACAATAGACAGGTATTACCTACATTTAATTAAAATAATAATGACCTTTAAAAAATATAGACAAACATTTAGCTAAACTTATCAAGAAAAAAAAGGGAGACGACTCAAATAATTAAAAGAGGATATGTTGCACATGATACTATCCAAATATGAAGGATCATAAGAGACTACTACGAACAATTCTATACTAACAAATTGGATAACCTAGCAGAAATGTATAAATTCCTAGAAACATACAAACTATCAAGGCTGAATCATGAAAGAAACAGAAAATCTGAACAGACTAATTACTAATACAGAAATTAAATCAGCAATCAAAAATCTCCCAACAAGGAAAATCAAGAACCTGACAGCTTCACTAGTGAATTCTACCAAACAAAAAAAAAAATTTTAATTAAAAATTTTAATTTTTAATTTTAATTTTAATTTTTTTAATTTTTAATTAAAAAAATTTTTTTAAATCAGTCCTTCGCAAACTCTTCCAAAAATTGAAGAGGAAGGAATATTTCCAAACTTGTTTTTCAAGGCCAGCATTATCCTGATATCAAAGCCAGAGAAGGACACTACAGGAAGAGAAAATTACAGATCAATATCCCTGATGAACATAGATGCAAAAATGCTCAACAAAATGTTAGCAACCTAAATTCAACAATACATTGAAAGGATCATATGTCACAATCAAGGGGGATTTATTCCAGGGATACAAGTATGGTTTAACATTTACAAATTAATAAATATGCATCACATTATCAGAATGAAGAATAAAAATCATATGATTACCTCAAGTAAATACAGAAATTGAGAATAAGACTTTGGAAACTTTTTTTTTAAATGCAATTTGAAAAAAAAATAAAATAAAATGCAATTTGACATTGCTGTGACTTCCACGTGGCATTTCACTTTTCTAGTTTATTTTTATTGTATTCTGCAGAAGCATTGATTCACAGTAGGTTGTAGATGAAGAAAAAGCATTTGACAAAATTCAACACGCTTTCATAATAGAAACTCATAACAAATTTGGTATAGAGAAAACATACCTCAATATAATAAAGGCCATATATGGCAAGCCTACAGCTAACATCATACTTAATGATGAAACAATGAAAGCTTTACCTCTAATGTCAGGTGCAAGGCAAGGATGCTCAATCTCTTCATTTTTATTCATCATGACACTGGAAGTCTTACACACAGAAATTAGGCAAGAAAAAGAAATAAAGACCATCCAAATAAGAAACAAAATAAAACTGTCTTTGTTTGCAGATGAAATAGTGCTCTATATTAAAAAATTATAAAGACCACAAAAAATGTGGTGAGAAATAGTAAATTATTTCAAGAATCAATATACAAAAATAAGTTGTGTTTCTAGAGACCAACAATAAACTATCAGAAAGAGGAATTAAGGAAACAGTCCTACAGTTCTATTTTGATAAAATAGTATTAAAAAGAACAAAATACTTAGGAATAAATTTAACCAAGGAATTATATGATCTATTCACTGTAAACTATAATACATTGATGAAGGAAATTTAAGACCCAAATAAATGGGATGGCATTCTGTGTTCATGAACTAGAAATTGTATTATTGCTAAAAGGCCCATACTATCCAAGCATTCTATAGATTCGATGCAATCTCTATCAAAATTCCAATGGCAGTTTTCAAAAATAGAAAAAAAAAATTCTAAAATGTGTACGGAATCACGAAAGACTCCAAATAGCTAAAGCACTCTTGAGAAAAAAAGAACAACGCTAAATGCATCACCCTTCCTGATGTCAAACCACATTACAAAGCTATCATAATCAAAACAGACATGAAAACAGACGCATAGATCAATAGAACAAATTGAAGAGCCAAAAAATAAACCCATGCCTACAGGGTCAATTAATTTATCAAAAAAGGGATCAAGTATATACAAAGGAGAAAGAACAGTTTCTTCAACAAATGGTGCTTATAAAACTGGATGGGCACGTGCAAAAGAATGAAACTGGCCCCTATCTTACACCACACACACAAATCAACTCAAAATAGATTAAAAACTTGAACATAACACCTGAAGCCACGTAACTCCTAGAAGAAAACATAGGCGATAAACTTCTTGCCATTGGTCTTGGCAATGATGTTTTTGTAATTGACACCAAAAACAAAGGCAACAGAAACAAGTGGGACTACACCAAACTAAAAATCATCTGCACAGCAAAGAAAACTATCAACAAAATTAAAAGCCAACCTATGGAATGAGAGAAAATATCTGCAGACCTTATAGCCAGTAAGGGGATAGTATCCAAAATATACAAAGAATTCATACAACTCAAAAGCAAAACAAAACAAAGCAAAAGGCAAAGAACTTAAATAGACATGCAGATAGCCCACAAGTGCATGAATGGAGGTTCAACATAACTAATCATCAGGGAAATGCAAATCAAAACCATAATGAGATATCATTTCACATCTATTAGGATGTTTATTACCAAAAAAGATAGGCGATAACAAATGCTAATGTGGATGTGGAGGAAAGGAAATCCTTGTACACTATTGGAGGAAATGCAAACTGTATTTGGTCACTATGGAAAATGGTATAGAAATTCCTTAAGAATTAAAAATAGAACTACCATATGAGCCAGCAATGTCACTTCTGGGTGTATATCCCTCAAAAAATGAAATCATTACCTTAAAGAGATATCTGTACTCCCATGTTCCTTGCAGCATTATTCACTATAGCCAAGGTATAGCAACAACTTGTCTATCAATGGGTAAAGAAAGAATACACACTCACGTACACGAAAGATCGGAATATTAATTGACTATTTTTTTCTTTTTCAGTTCTTTATGCCTCTGTATTATCTAAGTTTATACATAAGTAGATTATTCTTAAAATTACTAAGTTACGTCTCAAGAAATTTTTCTTTCTGAATCACTGTTAGTAGTAAGTTAGGCTGAAAGGTATTGAAAACCAGTATAACTGCATCGGCTGTGTACGACTCTTTTAAAAAGAAGAAAAAAACTATGACACAAAATTGGAAATGCTATTTTATATTTGTCTCTGTATGCCAGGATAAAAAAGACATTGAGGTAGGAGTCAGAAAAACTGGATTCAGAAATAGACTCTTCACTTATTTCTCTATTGGCTTGAATAATAGAAGTCATGAGGAAGAGTTTGTCCAAAGCTTTTCTAATCCATTCAGAAGAGATCAACTGACATAAGCACTCAATACTGGGCTCTTAAGAGATTAATAGCAGTCTATTTATTTGTGTATTATGGACAAAAAATAATAATAATAGAGCATAGTACTATTGCATGCCTTCCTAAACATTTTCTATTTGTTACATACACAATTTTAATATATGTTGTGAGTTAGGGGCCAGTTGAAAAATACTACTTTATTATTACTTGGTAGTGCCACTTTAATCTATTTTGATTCTCTATTCCAATGAATAGATCCCTCATTGATCCCCCATCTATCTCACCCATCAGAATACAATCATTTTTTAACCATCATCATAAAACCCTGTGTGTCAAGACCCAAGACTGATATTCTGGCCCAGCTGCAAAGTATACTAATTATGTTTACTTTGCCTCCTGCAATGTAGTGCTGCTCACTACAAGATCCCATCACTATTAACTCCAGGATAGGATTTCCTACTGATAACGCTAATCTACAGAATATAACCATCATAAAGCTTTCCAACAAGCTCTACACCTTCACTAGGCGATGTCTTATCACTGTAGCGAGAAGACTGTCCTCTGAGAATATAGTCACCTGTGCGTTCTCTGGCCAAACATAATAAATCAGGTGACAACTTTGCATATTCTATAGTCAATAGAAAGTTGCCTTCCTCTACCAAGGAGCTGCTATTCTCTTATAAGGGGAAGTAGATGATTCATAATCCCAGAATATTCAGTGGAATCTAGGAATTAAAAGTTGTCAAGAACATAACCCCCAAATATCCGAGCCTATCTCAGAGTCCATGTTATAGTCTTGGCAATACTGTGAATTCTGCCTTCTATGTACTTCATTACTCTCAAAACCAGACATTATTTTCAATATAGTCTGCTCTCACTTGCAGGGCATGAATCTCTAAATGTTGCCATACAGACTGTCTGACATTTACACTGGATCCTGAGTTGATTGGTTGTCCTAAGCCTATCATTTTATTCCAGCAGTACTACAATGTTGGCTAACAACAACCAACTAACTCCATAATCCTTATTATTGCCCCATATCTGCCAAATGCTAGATATATTACATAGGCCAGTGTGCTCTCTGTCACCCATATGTCATCTCAGCTTACCAAAGGTAAGTGTCTTAGTAATTATGATGTTACAGTACACCAGAAGTTTTTCCCACCCTACTCGCCACCAGCAATGGACATTTATAGTCATAGGGCCAATATGTGATCTAAATTCTAGCATTCTACAGAGAGGACCTGTTTATAATCATATCCTTTAGTAATTGTCTTCTTTGGTTTCCTCAGGAACAGACTCCCAAACAAAGATTCAAGTGCAAGAATTTATTTGAGAGAAAATTCCAGCAATCTGGCTTACTGGTAGGGAAGTTAGGGAAGAAAGCAAATAGAATATATATTATTAAGCAAGTTAGCAGTATGGGCAACTAGAAATTAATTCCTCTGGTGAGCTCTGGGAGACAATTTAAAATTACCTCAGACTTATCTCAACAATGAGTCAAAGAGTCTGGGCTATTTATTCACTGTAAATTCTAATCCATCATAACTCGAGGGCTTTTTCCAGTGCCATTAACTTTCTGGCACTTCTGACTTTCCTTCCAGATGGAACATAATCCACCTGCAGGCAGACAAAGGTCCTCATCAGGGAACTGATCATGTTACCAGTAAGCAGCCTTCAGAGAACAGATATAGGTATACCACTATAGGGTAGAATGCCAATCATCTTCTATCATAGGTATAAAATATGTTTTAACTTTTTATTTTGAAGCAATCTTAGACTTAAATATTTTTTAAATAGTAATAACAAGTTTCACATGTATTTCACTCACATTCTCCATGTTATTATTCTACCGCATTAGCTTTATTGGCTTCAGTTTTATTGAGAGCGAGAAAGAGTGAGAGAACAAACACAAACTCTGAAACTTTGAGTACAGGTTACAGACATTATGCCCCCTATTCCCTAAATATTTCAGTTCTAAACTAGTACGTGCTCCTATACCATGACCGTATAATTGATATAGTACCTTTATCTACCCTACAGGTCATATTCGAATTTTGACAATTGACCTACTAATTTCTTTCATAGCAAAAATAAAAATCCAATTAAAATTGCATTTAATTATAACTCCTTAGTCTCCTTTAAGCTTTAGTTTTTCTTTGCCTTTCATGCCTTTGATATTCTTGAAGAGTATATACATTTAATTCATGGAATGTTCCCCAGTTTCGGTCTCTCTCTAGAGTCCTCATAATTTGATTCATTTTATGCATTTTTAGCAAGAATATCAACCACAGACGTGATGTCATGTCCTCCCCACGACATATCAAGAGGCACATGTTACCTATTTTTTCCATGACTGGTGATGCTAACCTTGAACACGTGGTTAAAGTGGTATTTGCCAGGTTTTCACATTATAATGATATTTTCCTTTTTGAAATTAATATATATGCTGTTGTGAGATGCTTTTGAAATTATATGACTATCTTGTCTCTCATCAAACTTTCCCCCTCACTTTTCTGCAATCACTTTCTATTATTACAGTAGTGTTTGCCAAATGGCGATTTTCTTTTTAAGATTGATTGATTGATTTAGCATTCAAATGAGAGCTAGTGGGGGAGGGACAAAAGAAGAGAGAGAGAATCCCAAATAGACTCTGCCAAGCAGGGAGCCCAACAAGAGGCTCAATCCCATGACCCTGAGATAATAACCTGAGCCAAAATCAAGAGTCTGACGCCCAAATGACTGAGCCACCCAGGCACCCCAAATGATGACATTTTTAGTCCCATAATTCCTTCTGTAATTGATAGTTGGCATTCTACTGGGGAAAAAAAGTTCTTTCTCTATATTTAATTCCTTTATTCATTTATATCAGTATGGACTCATGGATTCTAATTTTATTTTGTGATATATGATTCATCAATATATTTTTGTATTTTGATCCTCAAAATTGATCCAGATTTGATAAGCCCTTTCAGATGAGCTTCTGTGCCTTTTGACATGCCCCATAATTTTTCTTTTAATACTTCCTTAATTTCTGGTAGAGCAAGATGTTCTAGGTTCATCATGGACTCTTCCATGCCCATCCTAGGAATTAGCCATGTTCCAAAGAGCTTGAATGACTTATAATAGAAAATAAAATTTAGAATTAAAAATCTGGGTTCTGTGTATCCTTATGTATCTATCTAATCATTCTATCTATCCATCAGTCTAAGGATAAATTCATGCTGATAGCTCAAATTTCAATTAAATGTCACAACATTCCCATATTTGTGATTACCTTTTCTGACAATAATCCGGCTTCTATCCAAAAATATTTTCACAATCTTAGGATATGTATTTAACCTGAGAATTGCTAACCCATACCTCAATGAAGAAAGAAACCTATTAATAAATGTATTATTGTTTGTAGTTTGAATCATCTTTAGCTTAATGGTATATAGTCAAAATACTGGTTCTAGAGTTACTTGGGGCAAATCTTTCCTTCCCTCTTACAGGTGTGGTTAATTTATACATTTGAAATACAATATGATCCGTTTGTTTCTGTTGGTAATCCCCTGTTGATATAATTTCTTTAAAAAAAAAAAAACCACGACTTAGCTCTTATAGTCAAAACTGTACAAAAAGTTTCACTCAGATTAGTGTGACCATCCCCCACCCCTTTCCACCCCACCTCTTTTCCTGTTCCTCTAGCCTTATACGCCTTCTGTGGAAAACCAATCTGATTAGTTTACTTTTCTGTTTCTTTTTGCACCAATAAGCAGATATGTATATATTTCCTTATTCTCACTTTTTTCTTTTTCATTTGACAATTTATTCCGAAATTACTGCTTATCAGTCAGCATTTTTTCTTTTGTCCAATTTCCACTGTGATTTATTAAACCTTGGGTTTTTTAGCATTTTATCTGCCAATTTCAAAATATTAGGGATTTGGGATTTATTTTCTAGTTATCTTTTTGGTAATTGATTTCTAGCTTAATTACATAATAGTCAGAATACATATTCTGCAGGATTTTAATACTCTAAAATTTACAAAGACTTTGTTATAAAGTGTATGTGGTCAATTTTGGAAATATTCTGTGTATAATCATTAAATAATGTGAACTCTGCAGTTATTAGGTACAATATTTCATGAATGCAAGTTAAACCTAATTAATTTATCATGTTGTTCATATCTTTTATATATATACTGGTTGCCTGATCTGTCAGTTAAAGAGGAAGTGTATTAAAACCTCCCACTGATTGTGGATTTCTCCAAAAGAGATAGAGACTATATTATACATATTAAAAATTGATATATCTCCTTAGCAAATTGAAGGCCTCATTATTATGAAATGCCTTTTGCAATGTCTATCAATGCTTTTGTATTGAAGTCTTGTATTAATACAGATAAATGAGCTTTGGGGGGGTTATTATTTGCATATGATATATTGTATCATTTTACTTTTCAACCTTTGAGTTTATGTTTAAAATACATTACTACTAAGTAGTACATAATTAGGTTTTTATTTTTATCTAATATAAACTAGTAGCCTCTTTTAAAAATTATAGCACTTATTCCACTTATATTTGATACAATTACTGATATATTTAATTTTTCTCTCCATTTTACTCAGTACTTTGTCCTTGTCCTATGTTCTCTGTTTGTCTTCCTTTGGGAGATTCTTTTTCGCTATCATTTCATTTTTTTTTTCCTATTAGCTTAAAAAAATTCTTGTTGTTGCTCTAGGAAAAAGGTCAGTAAACTTTCCTGTAAATCTGGATAGTATATTTTAGACTTTGCCAGCCAACATAATAAAGTCTGTCATGCTGTTCTTTGTTTTTAATATTTTTAATAATGATTTAAAGTGTAAAAATCATTTGTAAGCCCCACATTAGAAAGTCAGGGGCTGGATTTAACTCCTGTTGCCTAAGTTAAAACATCTTTTGTTTGTCAAAACAATGTTAATTGGTATTTTACCCTACTCTCAGACAATTCCATTTATTCTACTCTGAATTATAAACCATCCTTGTCCTTTGTTTTGATTCTACATATATTTTAAACTTGCTCCAAACATTTATTCAGCCAATAATCACTTGGATTTAGTGACATATTTAACCACTTTTATTGTTCTTGATACCTTCTTGTATTTCGGATCTTCGACTTGGGATCATTTTTCTTCTTGCTATAGAAATCCCTTTATTACAGTAGCACCAATGATAATTCTCTCTATTCCTGTTTGTCTGATACACTGTCTCTTTTCATTCTACAGGAACAAGTTTTCTGGGTATAGAATTCTGAATTAGCAGTTATTTTCCTTTGACAATTTAAAGAGATCGTTCTAATGTCTTATGGCTTCTATTGTTTTATTGAGAAGCTGCCAATGTAACTGATGCCCTTTTGAAAGTAATCATTCTTTTTCCTAAGACTTCTTTTGAGATTTTATCCTTTACATATATTAAATCAGCTATATTATAATGCACCTGTGTGTTTTACTTATTTTGTATTTTTAACTTTTTATTTTGAAATAATTGAGATTCACAAGTAGTTATTAGAAATAATGTCAAGAGATTCCATTATACCTTTTTCCCAGTTTTCCCCAATGGTAACATCTTACATAACTATGGAACAAATTTTACAACCACGACATTCACATTGATACAATCCATTCTTCTTACTCAGATTTTACCAATTTTATATGGATTAATTTGCATTTGTGGATATGTGAATTTATTTCATTTTATCATATGTCACCACCACTACCACAGTGAAAATACAGAACAGTTCCATGACACAAGAATCTCTCGTGTTACCCTTTTATAATTGGACTTCTTTCCACCCTCACCCCTCCACCTGTAATTCCTAACATGTGGTAATAGTTAATCTGCTACCAATTGGTGCAGCCACTCTGGAAAATGGTATGGAGGTTCCTCAAAAAGTTAAAAATAGAACTATCCAGCAATTTCACTACTAGACATTTACCCAGAGGATATAAAAATACAGATTTGAAGGGGTACATGCACCCTAGTGTTTATAGCAACATTGTCAACAGTAGTCAACCATGGAAAAGGTCCAAGTATCCATTGACTGATTAATGGAATAAAGAAGATGTGGTATATATATATGCCACATCATATACATATATATATATATATATATATATATAAATATAAACACACATAACATATGTATATAAAATATACATATGTCTATAATATATATGTATAATAGTTATACATAGTTATACATATATATTATAGACATATGTATATATTATAGACATATATATATATGTTTGTGTATACACACACACACAATGGAATATTACTCAGTTATCAAAAATAATGAAATCTTGCCATTTGTGACATCAATGGAACTAGAGTGTATTATGCTAAGTGAAACAAGTCAGTCAGAGAAAGACAAATACCATATGATTTCACTCATATGTGTAAATTAGGAAACAAAACAGATGAACATATGGAAAGGGGAAGAGAGAGAGAGAGAGAAGCAAACCATAAGAGACTCTTAATGATAGAGAACAAACCGTGAGTGGAGGATGCGCTAAATGCGCGATGGGTATTAAGGAGGGCGGTTGTTATGATGAGCACTGGGTGTTATATGTAAATGATAAATCACTAAATTCCACTCCTAAGACCAGTATTACAATATATGTTAACTAACTAGAATTTGAATAAAAATTTTGGGAAAAAAAGTTAATCTTCCACCTATTGCTATAATTTTGACATTTTAAGAATGCTGCATAGATGGAATTATACAGTATGTAAATTTTGTGGTTGGCTTTTTTCGTTCAGAATAATTCCCTGGGTATTCATCCAAGTTGTGTGTATCAACATTTTATTCAATTTTATTGCTGAGTAGTAGTAATCTATATGTATGTGCCCATTACCTTATTGAGGGACATTTGGATAGTTTCCAGTTTGGGACTCTACAAAGGAAGTTGCTATGAACATCCTTGTATGGGTTTTTGTGTGAACATAAGTTTTCATTTTTCTGGGATAGATGCGCAAGAGGACTAATTGCTGAGTTGTATGATAACTGTATAATTTAATTTTCTAAGAAACTGCCAAATTATTTTCCAGAGTGACTATACCATTTTATATTCCTACCAGCAGTGTATGAGTGATCTGGTTTGTTTATATCCTCATCAGCATTTGGGGTTGTCACTATTTTTTTTTTAGCCATACTAGTGTGTAATGATATCTCATTGTGGTTTTAATTTGCATTTCCTTAATGGTTAATAATGTTGGACATCTTTTCATGTGCCTGTTGGCTACTTCATTCCTCTTCAGTAATGTCTCTTCATATCTCCTGCTCATTTTTTGATTTGGTTATTTGACTTTTTCTTTTTGCTGTTCATTTTCGAGAATTTTTAAATATATTTTAGATACTAGTGTTTTGTCAGATATATTGTTTGCAAATATTTTCTCCCTGTTTGTAACTTGTCATTTAATCCTCTTAACAGGGTCTTTTGCTAAGTAAAATTTCTTAATTTTGATGAGATCCAGTTTACCAATTTTCTTTCCTCAGTTGTACTTTTAGTGTCAAGTATAAGAATTATTTGTCTGTTCCTAATTCCCAAAGATAGTGTCCTACTTTGTTCTAAAAAATTTTGCAGTCTTATGTTTTTACATTAAAGTCTGTGATCCATTTTCAGTTAATTTTTGTGTAAGACATAAGTTTAGATTGATGTTCAACTTTTGGCCTCCAGATGTCCAGTTGGTCCAGTGTCATTTGTTAAAAAGGCTATTCTCTCTCCAGTTAATTACTTTTGCATCTTGTGAAACTCACATGGGCATATTTGCATACTGTAGTTTTATTTTTATTTCTTTTCTTTGGTGATCTTTGTATATATTTATCTGTGCGTTGATGTTTTTTATCAGTTTTCTAGAAGTTTCGGCCATTATTTCATTTGTCTTTTTCTCATCTTTGTGACTTCAATTACTTGACTGATACATGTCCTCTTATTTCTAAGCCTCTTACACTTTCTTTTGTTTTTACCATCCATCTGCCTCCCCATACTTTATTTTGAATATTTTCTCCTGAGCTATCTTCCAGCCATCTCTTTAGTTGTTGCTATTCTACTATTAAGCCACCCATTGAATTACCAATTTGAATTATTATATTTTTAAGTTCTAAAATTTCCATTTTGTAATGTAATTAATTTCCTATTCTCTACTGAAAATCTCAATCTTCCATTTATTTTCTTAAACATTTAGATTAGTTTTCTAACTTATATAACTCATTTCCAAAACATCTACAGATTCTGTGTGTCTCTTTGCTCTGTGTGAATTTTTTCTGATTCATTTTGTTCAAGTTGTCTTATTAATACTCCTCTTTTTCTTGTTAGCACTTCAGCTTTCAAACAGATTTTTTAAAAAAAGATTTGTTTCCCACTTTTAGTTGTCCTTAGGTGAAGGGCTGAGCCAAGTTATCTAGTCTGCCAAGAATATTTGTGGCAGATTTTATTTTCTAAAGATGGCTACAACAATATTTCCCACTCCGTATACTCTTTTAGAAGTGTGATACTTTCCCACTTAAGAGTGTAGTCAAATTTCTTTCCTGAATCAGAATCGGTCTGTGACTTGCTTTTTATGAGCAAAATGTGAAAGTGACACTATGTGACTAGGTCATAGAAAGTCTTTCAAATTCTGCCTCCTTAGTTTGGACATTCACCTTCAGGGTCCTACAGCTGTGTAAGAAGTTCAACTACCTTGAGGCCTACATGTTCAAGGAATCCCTGATATTCAAGATAATAGCCCCAAGGTGAGGTCTAAGCCAATAGCTAGCATCAACCACCAGACTTGTGAGTGAATAAGCTTTCAGATTATTCTGACCCTCAGACACTAAGTCACCCCATTCAGAGAGGGTCTAAGACATGCTGGAAGAAAGACAAACCATCACCACATTGCCCATTCCAAGTTCCTGACCTAGAGAAACTGAGCGTAGTAGGTGTCACAAAGTTTATAGTGTTTTGTTGCACAGCAATAACTGGAAAAGTTACCACCCATAATAAGGGCTCCATTATGGTGTTTCTCTCCCAATCCTGTCATTTGAAACAGGGAGGGACCTGCTCCTCTCAGTCTTGTCCCCACTGAGTTTGTAACTTCAGAAGGGATGGGCATAAGGTATCTATTGACTTATTTAACTCCTAAGATTGGCCCATAATAACTACGTTATTATCATTATCTCACAAGGCAAGAAAAACAAAAGAATCTAAAATTTTTTTAGTGCTCAGCAAGTACTGAAGACTACAAAGTAGTTGTTTTTGCTCTCTTATCACTCACATTGCTGGCCACCACCCAGTGTCAGCAATTAACAATAGAACTTTAACAAAATCCTTTCTTTTTCACTTTATTTTTTTAATAATTGTTTGCCTAGAGTGGTTAAGTAATTTATAGTTTTAGTATCAATTTGTGTGTGTGTGTATATATATATGGAAGAAGAATATTTATCTCTTCATGTTGGGGGATTTAAGTAAGGACATACAAGCAAAAGAGCCTACATTATCTAGTATGTTGAAAGTACTCAAAGTGTTGGCATGCTAATTGAATCTTAATCTAAAATAATTAAGACAGTGTCTGTAAAATGAGAAAATAACTTCCTAATTTGATTTAAAGTTATCAGTTATATTATTTTTCTTTCTAATAATGAAAGTCCATATTAATTATTTGAGTATTTTGAGTTTTCTAAGCAGTGACATGAGATTTTTGGATCACATAGTGCAACAATGAGAAAGTAGTCACTGTGGGGAATATTATAAAGGGAAGTAATAAAAGTTGTTTTCAACATTAAAACTTACTGTGCTTACTATTTATAGGCAAGTAAGACTAATCATGCTCTGTGATTTAATACAAAACCCCTACCCACTGTGAAATCTATATAAGTGCAGACTGACCCTAAAAATAGTGAGAAATATTTTATGTGGTACAATTATAAGAAAAATGTTTTAGTTAAAACCGTCTTTTATAGTGTCATTATATTCTGTGGGAGATAGGAATAAGCATCTTAAAGAATATATTTAGTTAATGATATGACTGGTAATGTTTGAGGATTAAACAGATCTAAATTAGTATGGGGAAGAAAAGGCTTATAGGGCATGAGGGGCCGAGGGAGGAAAGTGAAGGTGTAGCTTGCTTAGGAAAAGAATGGCAAATTAAAAACTATCTTAAAGCATATGAAGATTTATTATGTAGAAAATAGTGGCCAGCTGTTCTCCATCTCTAATGAGATGTACCTCAGGAAATTGGCTTAAATTGCATTAAGAGGATTTAGGTTCTATACAAGAAGTGTGAGACTTGAGAGTGGAGGGAGACGAATGGTTCCTTAGGGGAATGTGGTCACCTCACTCTTAGAGGAAGGTTCTGAATCTCAAAAAAAAACATAATCCCCCTGAATTTACAAAAATCCTCTTTAGGGCTTCTCAGAGCATACACATGGAGGGTGGTCTACTAAACAAATACTTTTGTGATAAAGGGTATGCCAAAACCACCTCGAGGCGAAAGAAAGAATTTCCTGAGAGGATGATTAAGCACAGTTTGGGCAATTTTAGGAAGTTTTGGTATCCCTTTTACAGTAGATTTTTCAGAACAGAATATTTTTTTCTGTCTGAACTGATTTACTCAACCCTCCTTAGAGAAACATCAATCACTGTGATGAGGACAGTCTTCTCAATAAATTTTATGTGGAAATTTTGACCATCATTGTACCTTGGAAAAACTAAGGTTCGATGACTTGACAATATTCAACTTATATGCTGTGGAGCCAATATTCGACTCCAAGAACTGAGGTATCCAGTGCTAAAACCACAATGTATATCAAACTGCAGGCCCAGTCTTGGTAACAGTCAGAGGGTCAGGTATAAATCCACACAGAGTAAATAATCGGTTGGGATGCATCAAAGAAACTGACTTCACAAATAATCCAAGTCAATTCTGTCAGAAGTCAGTAGATAGGAATCCTGATCTCTAAGATATTAAACAACATTCCTTCATTTTTTCATTTATTCAGCAAATATTTGCAGGCATCTATTATATACCGGTTCCATCTCTAGGTGCTGGGGACACAGCAGAGACCAAAGTAGATAAGATTCTTGCCTTCATAGAGTTCATACTCCAGAGAGTGTAAATAGATAATGAAAAGTAATGATAACTGCTGTCAACGTTTACTGAGTGCCTCTATATACCAGACATGTCCCAAGAATGTGTTATCTTCCTAACAACCTAGTACATGAGTTACTATTGTTACAAACATAGCAGAGAAGGAAAATGCAACACAGGGAAGTTAAATAACTTGGTTTAGGTAAGACAACTAAAAGCAGTAAAAATAGGCTGCCTAAGTCTGGAGTCCATGTTTTTAATTATTTCATTCCAAAAATTTTAGTCTGGAGTGGTAAATTTTTCTCGCTATTCAACTGCCACCTTTCTCTCCAGAAAAAGAAGGAAGGAGGGAAGAGAGGGAGGGAGGGAGGAAAGGAGGAGGGAGGAAGGAAGGAAGGAGAGGGAGGGAAGGAGAGGGAGGGAAGCAGAGAGGGGAAAAGAAAGAAAAAAGAAAGGAAGTAAGAAAGAAATGTTGATTTAACAGGGAAAAAAGGAAAGAAAGAAAACTAATATTTTGGAAAGATAGAAGGTGAAGCTAGTGTATAAAGTGGAAGAAAAAATTATTCAAACATTTTTGGAGGATAATCTGGTAATATATATAAAGAATCATAAAAACGTTCTTTATTTTAGAGCTAACAATTAAACTTTTGAGAGTTTGTTCCATGAAAATAATAAAGTTATCTGTAAAAGTGTTCAATATATATTTTTGTTACAATAACTCAACAGAAGTTACTTTAATACCTAACAAAATGGCGTCAGTTAAATATATCTTGGTACAAACTCAAGGAAATAATGAGCAGCACTAAAAATGGTAATTGCATAACTATGTAGCACATAAAGCTAAGTTAAAATTAAGATATGAATATTTATGTTTAAAAAATGTATGCTTAAAATATATATATTTCTATATTTATATATATATATATGCTAAAAGAAATCACAAAATTTATAAAAATTACTTAAGGTAGTAGAATAAGAATGATTATTTTTTTCCTTGTCTCCAAAAGTTTTGTAAAAATATCATTTTTTTTTCAGTTCAAAACCACAGTTATGGTGGTTGTTTCCTTTATACATAATAAGAGTTTATGAGCTAGTAGTCAGAAAAGAGTCTTTCTAAAGAGTGCTTCTCTTGAAAACCAAAGCCAGTTAAAAGGCTGGCTTTGGTAAGTCATGGATGCTTATGCAGAGAATAGTAGCTTTCTTTCTGAAAGAAAGAGAGAGAGAGAGAAACAGAGAGAAGAAGGAAGAGGAAGAGGAGGAGAGAGAGGAAAAAGAGAGGAAAGAAGGAAAGAAAAAAGAAAGCTCAATATTCATCCAAATTTTGTCTTTTCTAAGAAGTGATTTAACCCAGGAATAATTAACCCAGTTACCTTTTGAGATAACTTCTTTGTAACAACTACAGAATCCTTATAAATTTTGAGAAGTTATATACCAAGTAAAAATCAATTAAAATGTGCTCCCTGCAGCACACAGAGGAATACCATTCCATGTCTTTCCTCTTTCTGAGTAAGTAACAATTATTAGATTTTTATGATATGATAGAGAATGCTATCATTAAAAAAAAAACTAACCACCTACCATGGGCCTAATTTTACAGATAATCAAGTCTTCAAATATGAACAAAACTCATGCCCATATTATTAGTGATGAAATTGAAGCCCTAAAAATCGACTTTTTTGAAGTCACACACCTGGTAAGTAGCAGAGTCAGGACTCCAATGTCAGTTTAGAAACTAAATCCAATATTCCATAAAATAAAAATAGGAAATGATCAAAATAGAAGGTATAATTTTCAGCAGTAACTGAAAACCTGCTATGCATCATTCATGGAACTCAGGAGCTGGAAGTACTATGTTGTATCAGTAAGTTAAATTACGTAAGAGCACATTTAAAGAACTAAAGCTATATGAAAGAAAATGAACTTATAATGGCATTTATAGACCCAATAAAATGTTTCCTATGCCAAGAAAAGGAGATGAAACATTTAATCAAAACATTAATAGGAAAATGTCTATAAGTTTTATACCTATGAAGTTATCAACTTTAAATAAAAATTAACGCTTTTATAGAAGAAAAATGTATTTTGGCATAAATGCGTTTGTTAACTTAGGCTAAAGTTTAGTCAGAAATAACATTATGGGAAACAACTATTTGTGAACTACTGGTCAAAATTTAATTGATTTAAATTAATGTTAAGGGCGCCTGGGTGGCTCAGTGGGTTAAAGCCTCTGCCTTCGGCTCAGGTCATGATCTCAGGGTCCTGGGATTGAGTCCCACATCAGGCTCTCTGCTCAGCAGGGAGCCTGCTTCCTGCTCTCTCTCTCTGTCTGCCTCTCTGCCTACTTGTGATCTCTCTCTCTCTGTCAAATAAATAAATAAAAATCTTTAAAAAATTAAAAAAAATAAATTAATGTTAAATACTTATTAGTATCTGGTCAAAATTTAATTGACTTAAATTAATGTTAAATAAATACTCATTAGTATCTCTTATTTTCTTCCATTTTATAGGACATAGAGTATCTTGTGAATATTTAGGTATTTGTAATTATTTGTTTAGCTTCTCTTTTCTTCATGAGCCAAGAGAATCTTAAAGGGCATTAGCTATATTTATTTTGTTCACTGATGTCCCCATTCTGGGAGTGGATACATCATACACTCAATAAATTTGTGCTGATCAGGTGAAATAGGTACATAGCAAAACAAAAAAAAAGACATATCTTATTTTTTCATATTGAATTTTGATTAGCTGTTTACTCATTTATCTCTGTCATCATATTAAAAATTTCTCAAGGGCATTGACCAGTTTTTATTCATATTTGTCCTAGAACACATAACTATGAGTGATATATGAGTACTCAGTAAATATCTACAGAAAAAAATTGAACTAGGTGAGAAAAAAATGGTGATTTAGATAGAAAAGGACATCTGTAGAGAGAGCCATAAAACCCAGTTCTGTGAATAGATAGTGGAAATGAGAGAGAGAGAGAGAAGAACCAAAGATGACACAGGTTTCTGGAGATACCATATATTCCCTCCAGATGCCAGCACTTTGGAGACACTGTAAAGCAAAAGACAGAGTATTTTAGTTAAAAAAAGGACGTGAAAATAGTTATTACAAGAAATGGACATTATGTGATATGATAGGAAGACCTTCATGAAGAAGAAAGTATTTAGGAATTTATTAATTTGGATATAATAAGTAATTTGAGAGGCTTCCAGTTATGGTAGACATATAGTTATGGTAATCATCTCTCCAGATCTTCTGAAATACTATTTCATAGAATGTCTCATAGAATTTGTCCATTAAACCACTACTATTAAGATATTCCACAAATTTTAACGTTGAAGAAACCAAAATACATTCACCTACCATTGATATTGGGGGAGAGGGGAAGAAGAAGAAGAACAACAAAAACAAACAAACAAACAAAAACCCTTGGGAGCCTATATACCATTTGAAGGGTATGGTAAACATAGATCTGTGAACTTGAGCTACCTAGCTGAGAGTTAATCAGATTAGTTCAGTGACAAAATCTGTAATTTTCTTCATCATATAAAAGTCTGTATCAAGATTTTTTATTTTTAAGATTTATTTATTTATTTTTAGAGAGAGAGTGCACATGAGCAGGGGGAGGGGCAGAGGAAGAGGGAGAGAATCAGAAGTCGACTCCCCATTAAGCATAGAGCCTGACATGGTACTCAATCTCATGACCCTGAGATCATGACCTGA
>CM052884.1:34919343-34953876 GCA_028534135.1 Potos flavus
GATTCCCTTCACACCATATACTTATATTAAATCCTCACTTCGTGTGCTTTAAATATCTCACCATTTTATTTGTCAATTATACCTCAATAAAGCTGAAAAAATATACATGTCGAATGATGCTATGCATAAGTAAGTACTCATATAATGTCCTCCAGTTCCCCCCACACCCATTAATTTATTATTTAACCTTCAGGAAGCCAAGGTTAATGTGTCTTGTTTATTGTTATATTCTTAGAGTTTGTCATAGTGCTTAGTGTATGGAAAATGCTCATTAAATATTTACTGAAATTTCATGGTCTTGGGTTATGGTATATTACAAGCTCAAATAAAAAAATGTGATTTTTATGAAGCATGCAAAAAGTAAAATTGATTTTGTGTGTCTTAAACTTTTATTAACTAAACATTTAAAGTACATGAAAAGAGAGAAATAATTCAAAACATGCTCTGTCATGCATTACCTCCAAGGATTTTGGTAACTACAGGCACTGATTTTCCTGGATAGGTGCTGAGGACTGAACTGTATGCAAAGGAGACAGAGATGAAATAAATGTTGATAGATAAATGGTAGATTTATAACATATGCTATTTGTTATATACTTAATCCTGTTGCTTTTCTTCACTCTAAACACTGTGAGTTTAGTTCTACATGAGTAGCAATGCACACATTCAGTCCATTGCTCCTAACATCTGCATAATAGCCCATGTTGTGCAAATGCTGTATTTTACTTACCCACCCCCACTTATGAGCATCCACACTGCCTCCATCTCTCCACCAATACAAATCCTTCTTCCATGAGCATGCTTATTGGTGCCCTTTTACCAATATGTTAGGATTGCTGCTATTAAGGGCTATCATTCCTCAATCAAATAGTATTGGTGTGCTTATCTTGACTGCTTCTGGAATGGCCACCCCAGTCTAAACTGCCACTAGCACAGCATGGAAGACCCAGTATCCCCACAATCCTACCAGCATTGGGCATTATTCAACTTTTTAATTTTACTGGTCTAATATAGCTGTAAGTGATATCATATTGTAGTTTAAAGTTCTAGTTTGCCTAATTACTAATAATTTTGAACATCTCTTTAATCTGCTTATTAAATCTATTATTTTAGTTTTCTTATTAAATTGTCTCTTCCATATCATTTGCCCATTCTCCTAATGAGATTACTGATTTTTCTTGTTAAGTGCATGACTTCTTAGATGTCTGATATTCTCATGGCATCTTAAACATTGCAAATCTTGGGGCATCTGGGTGGCTCAGTCAGCTAAGTGTCCAACTCTTGGTTTTAGCTCAGGTCATGATCTCAGGGTTGTGAGGTCAAGCCCTGCACTGGGCTACATGCTCAGCAGAGAGTCTGCTTGAGATTCTCTCCCTCAGCCTCTGCCCCTTGCCCTCATTCACAGATACGCACATGCATGTGCATGCTCTCTAAATAAATACATAAATAAATAAATCTTTTAAAAAATTGCAAATCTCTTATCCCTATGTATCCTCTCAACTTTATGGTATTTTTCAATGAGCAAAATTTCTTATTTTGTGGAATCACATTCAAATTTTTAATCTAAATTTTATGCTTTTGAAATTTTAACTTGCTCCCAACCCATAGATCCCAAAAGCATTTTTCCTGTTTTTATTTATTAACTTTATATTTTTACCTTTCTCATTTAGATCTTCTGTTATCATAGATTATACCTTGATCTACAGGCTTTATACAAAGGAATAACACTCAGAATACTTGGACTCCTACATAGCAGCATGTATGCTAAAAGACATAGAATAAATATTCTCACATTTTTAGGGAAAAAATAATTTACCATTCAAGAAATCAAAATATCAAGTGAGTCATAGAATAAAGATAATTTCAGATTTTTAGGCACTCAGAATATATACATCACATGCCTACTTTCTTGGGTGGAATTGGAGAATATGCCCTCCAAAACAAAGATATTAGCCAAAAAGGATAAAAGTCATGGATTCCAGATAATGACAGAATGTTCAGCCCTGAAGAGTGGCAACAAAAACTTTCAGGATGACTCACATCTGGAAAGCAACAATTTCAGCTTAAGGAATGAGACAAGAGGGCTCAAAACAAATAATGGGAGAAAAGGAAGAAAGATAGAATAATATGATAAAATCATATTTTGAAAGTGACAGGAAGAAATTTATTTTATCCTAAAACTTAGTAGTTATGAGTCCACAGGTTGGTTGAATGATTCTGCTGAGAGAAACCGGGTTTGCTCTCGCATCTCACGTCTTCCATCAGTCGTCAGGTCAGCTGAAGGCCAAGGATGGTTGGAGCTGGGACCACTTGATTTTGATGCAGAAAGTCTCATCCGACAGCAGGCAGAACAGAGCTTTTTCTCAAGGCTTTGGTAGGGATCCAAAAGAGGAAGTACATATGTCCCAGTGGGTTTTCAAGTTTCTCTTTGCAACAGTGTTGTTAAATCCCAGAGTAAAACTTGTACAGCCAAGTTAATAGGGTTATTAGGTATGAGAATAAACTTCTGAAGAGTGTGAACATAGCAAGGTGTAAAAATTGGGTCCAGTGATACAATAAATCTACCACACAATGTCAAAGTGGTGCAGAATCATTTAATACTCAGCCATTATAGGTGGAAATCAGAAAATTAATCTTAAAATTGGTAAGTCAAGAAAAAGCAAGATAAGCATTTTATTTACAGATAAAGAGGAAGTTGCTGGAAGAAAGCAATAAAAGAATTAATAAAATTTGCTTCAGAAGCAGGATTTGAGAAATAGAAAGTTTGGGGCAAGAGACAACTGGTTTCATTATTAGATTTTCAGTACTCTTTTTTTAAATTAATTTCTTAAGCATTAATGCTTAAGTTAAAATATTAAAATTATGAGTAAATAACATTTTAAAAATCAGAAATTATAAATATCAAAGCTGTCTTTCTTAAGAAAATGCTCATCTATCTTGAAAGAGCTAGCAAGAAAATATTTCAAAAAAGGGACTACGGCATTGTTTTCAAGACAGAAAAGCAATAACTTGAAAGAGTATAAGCAGTATATCTGAATTATTTAAAAAGAATATAAAGAATGCCTTTGGAAAAAAATAGAATTTGCGTATGAAAAAGATAAATCAAGACTAATCAGCATTTTCTGTTCTTCTAAAATCAAAGAGCCAAAAAGTTATAGTCCGTATAATATATAGTAGCAAACAACTTGGAGCTCCATAAAAGAAACAATAGAACAAATTATTTTAGCCCCAAGAGAGTCCTCTATAACATGGAGTGTTCAGTTAAGGACACAGAGATTTCTGTGGATTTCTTTTACTCACCATTGTCAATGCTGCCAATAGAAATCACTAACAGAGTACTATTTTTTTTGCCCAAAAGTATATTTCAGTAATCTGGGTATTGCATGTTATGATATGAACAAAATGTAAGCTGATTGGAATAAGTAAACTTCCCATTCCTAAAAATATCTAATACTTTGAAAAACAGTCATTTTTATTTTTATGTTTCTAACATTATTCTATGTATCCACACTGATATTATGGTAAAGCCATACCTACATAGTTAAAATGTATTTTAATTATTTGTATAGATGTGCTTCCCCCACTAGGCTTTGTTTTCTTTAAAAGTGGGAACTCTTGTTGTATATTTATTTTAAGAGTCTCTAGCATTTAGCACAGTGCTTGTCACACAGTAGGTACTAGTACAATTTCACTGAATAAATAAAGCAATAAAGAAATTCATTAGCCTGCCCAAACAATTAGAATCCATTTAGTAGTAAATGAACTGCGAGTTTTGGGAAACTTATATTAGGCATCCACTCCAAAGAGGCACAATTTTTGAGAAGCAGAGAGAAAAATCATAATCCTTTCCATCAAGCAGTTTGCACTTTAGGGGAAAGCAACACACATCTTTTGAGTAGTTATTACATGGCAAAAAAATGCTGAATGTTTGCATATATAATCTCATTAAATCTGCAAAACAACTTTTGAAGGTCTTATTATTATTGAGATGACATACTATTAAAATCAAAATGTAATATGACAGTTTTTACCTGTGCAGCTCTCTTTGTGCTTTTCCAGATTTTCAAGAAAAAACTTTTTGTTGTTACTTTGGCTAAAAATTTTGAAATTTTTCTTAATCCAAAAATACCAGTGTATCAATCACATAGTGGATTGTCATTCCAAAATATCTTACCAATTTTTAGCTCCTTTTTTTGTATACGAGTTAGAAGTCCTTAATTAAATCAAATGATCTCATCCTTAATTACTAAAAATTAAGATAGTATATTATAAACTTGTATAAAATGTTACTCTTCTTAAACACCTGTCACATATATGATTAACATGATTATTAACAACTACCACTTATTTATTTTTTTCCACTTATTTAGTTGATATTTTATAGCCAAGCAGTTTGCCAAGAACTCTACAAACATCATATTTTAATCTTCCCAATTATGATTTTGAAAAGTTTTTATTAACTGTATTTTCTTATGTAAGGTAATTGAGTCTCAAATAGATTAATTAAAGTTCACACATCTAGAAAGAATAATGACTTTTTCATCTGTTTAACTGAAAAGCCTATGCCTGACCACTGTATTATACTGTCTACTATAATTGTGTGGTGGGCAACATTAATATTTCTGTCCCCAATTTACAAAAGGAAATGGATACATTGCAAGATCAAATGCCCCACAGGTAGTAAGTAGAACCTTTGTTTTTCTTTCTAACTCCAACTTCTGTCTAGTGGGATTAAATAATCCACCAGTACATACAAAAGACAAACAATTGCTTTCTACATTTTACCTTTCAAAGAACATAAAAAGTGAGAAAACCAAGAGAACCATCATTACTGATAATCACTTTTATGAATACATTTATGGTGTTACCCAAGCTTTACTTTGGAACTCTCTGCAAGCAAGTGTCCTTAACAAAGAGTAGATAGTAATTACAAATAAAGTTAATAAAAAGTTCAGAGAAATTTCAATGGAATTGTATATTGTACTCACATCCATACTTTTTGGGTCTCCAAGGAGCTTACTACAACTATGCAAACCATTTATTATCAATCACTTTTGTTCTCCATCTGATGAGGGCCTTTCCAGAATCATGAGCTATAAGAGGACTTACAGATCTAACTTGGAATTAGAGGTCTCTTGAAAGCTACTACTTAAATGTTCCTGTTACCTTTGTGGTTCTATTTTTTAATTACCACAGGTATTTGCAATATTTCAGATTATTGAAAACCAAAATAAAAGCACAAAGAATTTTGTTTCTCTTATAACATCTTTGGGCATAAAAAATTTTGATAAATGCAATGTTCTTTATTCTTAAAGTGCCTTGACTCATTAAATTAAAGCAATTGACCAGTCTCTCTATTTCTCTCCCTCCCTCCTTTCCTCCTATTTCTGGTCTTGGCTACCATATAATTAAATCCAAACTAATTACAGTATTTACACGTTAAGGAGTATCATGGAGCTACTTATAGCCAACAGACCTGGCCTGGCACAAGGAGAAAGGCAGTGGGCAGGTTAGAAATCTAAACAACCCAAAATAATCAGTTGCAAACTGCCTGCCTAGAAATAACAAGACCATACCATGATTTCCTGTTATAGAAGTAAACCAACCCAAGATGGGGGATGATCAGCTTGTCTTCCTTCTGTTTCAGAGTTGTCCCTAAAATGGGTCAAGCTTTCACAGATGCTCAACTTAAGGCTCAGAAGAAATAGCCAAAATCATTACCGGAAGCAAAAGTGAAACACAGTAGTTACTAAGAGACTCAGTACTCAGACAACGAACAAACAAGGGTTCCATCACTTTGTAGTTATGGGATCTTAGGAAATATCCTTATTGTCTATGAGCCTCAGTTTCTTTATCTGCAAAGTAATATATATACAAAAATAATCATCAAGGATTAAAGATAATATATACAAAGTGTCTAGCACAATGTATGGCACAAACTAACCTCAAATTATATACTTCTTAAAATTATAAGGTGTAATCCTAAAAGTTCTTGAGATGACAGATGAAAGAATGTAAGTCATGATAATTAAAGCACACTAATGTTTAAAAGTGAATGAAATTCAGTAATAATCCTTTATTACAGCTGAAAAATATAGAACAACCCATGTTTCCCTGTCTACAATGTACCCCTACAATCCTCCAAAAAGAGAGAATTTACAGAAGTTCAGTCAAAAAAATAATGACTTGAAAACAAGTAACCTCTATAATTAAAAAAAAAAAAAGATAAATTAGGCAGTGAGTATGTAATGTACATAGAAAAGAAACTCTGGAATTAGATCATACTTAACTGTGCTTGGAGATGATAAGTAAACATGTTAATTCAGAGTCTAGGTTATTGAATATTCAGATATATGCTTTTAATATTCATTTTTTGAACTTTGTAAGTAACTAAGATCTTTATAATAATTCTTTGATGTTCAACTCAGCTATATTTTTAATCCATAAGTATTTTAAAGACCAACGTATATGCCCAACATTGGGCTAAGCTTGAGGACCCAATGGTGAGAAACGTAGGCAAGTTCCTTATCCACATTAAGCCTAAATTCCAATGAATAACTTAAGAATGTTTTTCAGCTTATCTCATATTTTCCTAGCTTGTTAATTTTTGTGTCATCACGATAAATATTGTACTTCTATTACTTGTAATATACAGTAGCCACAGAGAATTCTCATCCTTATTCAACAATTAAATATAAAATATCAATACATAGTTGCATATACCAAATATAGTTGACAATATGATTGATTTCTGAAGGAGTTAGACAATATGATTGATTTTTAAAAGGGTCAGAAGTATTAGTCCATAATAGCTGGCAGAGTTTGTAGGAACATTTCATTTTAATAGTCGTAGAGGATTTTTTTAAAGACAGATTAGTTGAAAACCTCTATGGATACATTCTGTAATGAAAATCTTTCACATAAACATGCACAATATATAACCAACTCATAATATGATTATTGTCTTGAATTGGTATTGGCATCTTCTAGGGCCATAAGAAAATCACATAATATTCTGAATTATTTCTCTTTGAATTGGATATATATTGAAATTCAGTGAAATAAGTATGGTTAGATGTCTTGAATTATGCATAATGAAAATTTCCACTCTTGAGTCTGTGGTTTGATGGGCTGATGAAATACTTTGTGACAGCTTTGCTTCTTAACTTTGCCTCATGACTAAAGAATAATGACCCTCCATCTGGTTCACTGAGACAAGCAAAATTTCAACTCTTATTATATCTAGCGATATTTGTACACATATATGGGATTTAGAATTAAATATTCCTTGAGTTACTATGTAGGTCTGAGTAGTCTATCTCTGTTTTAACTGTATTTTAATATTCTTTATTGAATGTAAATCACTGTCATAGTATGTTATTCCATACAGTTCAACTCAAATCAAAGTAGGATATTTAAGTTAAAAAAACTAAATTACATTCAAGCCAAATGTAAAAAGTTTTATAATCACAGACCTTACAAACAATATTCAAGGACTTGAAGTTTGTTACTAGCCAGGCAGATCAGTACTTTAATATATGCATTTTAATTTCAAATAGGTACAGTTAAAATATATTTTTCATTTTTAAGAAAGTAAAAAGTAACCAAAATTATGTAATGATCTCTCAATAAACAAATAGTGCCAACTGGATTCTAGTTTTTAAACAGTAGATTTTCATTTTGCTCTGTGACTTTCCTACAGACAAAATATATGAAAGGGATGGGCATTCCAAAAAAATGTACAAAAATCAGAAGGGATGTATTGATTTCTTACTAAAACATAAACTATTTAAAATATTGTTTTGTAGCTCATTATTTTCCTTTTTTGCTCACATGTCTTTCTGTGCCACTCATCTAGCAGAAACCTAAATCTTAATAAACTCATCCATCTGTTTTCTCAATGAATGCATCTACACAGCTAAATACTACTCAACCAGGAAAAGGGTAACTACAAGTTATTTAACCAGGGTCCTGGTGATCTTACTGTAATTTTCAAATAAATTGATTTCCTTTCTTTGTAATGGGGATATTTTTGGAACCCACGAGTATAAGTTGAATGGGAGCACTCAACAAGATACACCACCACCATCCACTATCTACACACATAAGTATTCAAATCCAGTTTGCATGTCAGTAGTTTCAGAATTATTAAATTGTATCTTCATGGAAAAGAATCTTATTAACCAGAGCACCACACTTATGTTCAGCTCTTTTACCTGTAGTCTTAACAGTCTCTATTCAATTCCAAAGTTACTTTGATCAGCACTTTTTTTTTTTTTTCTTACCCTCTTAACAAATAGATCCACTACCCTCTTGGTGAGGTTATTTCATACATTTGTAATGTAATTAGTCCTTTTGTTACAGCCTATGTGATGGTTATTTTTGTGTGTCAACTTGTCTGGACCACAGATGTCTAGACAATTGGCCAAACATTATTCTGAATGTATCTGTAAGGGTCTTTTTGGATGACATTAACATTTGAATTGATCAACTGAGTAAAGCAGATTACCCTTCCTAGTGTGGGTGGGCCTCATCCAATCAACTGAAAACCGTAAGATAAAATTCCTCTTGCCTGAATGCCTGAGCTGAAATATTGGTGTCTTCCAGCCTTGTGACCCAGACTGAAACATCAGCTCTTCTTGGATCTCAAACCTGCCAGAACTACACATCAGCGTTCTTGGGTCTGTCTCCAAGTTTCCAGCTTGCTAACTATAGATCTTGGGACTTCTCAGCCTCTACAATCACGTGAGCCAATCCCTTATAATAAGTCTCTTTATATTATAGATACAGATATATTGCTATATGATTATTTGCTTCCCTTAAGATTTGCTCTTTGTGCTATAAAAGTCTATGGGCTTTGACAAATGCATAGTGTCATGTAAGTCATGTATTCACAGTTACAGTATCATACAGACTATTTAAAGCATTCTTTTAAAAATGTTCCCTATGATTTACCTATTCAACCTTCTTTCATCTTAAACCCCTGGCAACTACTGATCTGTTTATCATCTCCATAGTTTTGCCACTTCCAAAATGGCATATAGGTATGTAACCTTTGCAGATTGACTTCATTCACTTAGCAATATGCCTTTAAGATTTATCCATGTTTTTGCACAGCTTGATAGCTCATTTCTTTATATTGCTGAATATTACCACATTGTTTGACTATACAACATTTATTTATCCACTCACTTAGTGAAGACATCTTCGTTGCTTTCATGTTTTGGTGATTATGAATATAGGTTCTAAAAAACTTTTTGTGCAAGTTATTTGTACGGAAATGAGTTTTCAAGTTGGTTGACTAGATAACTACCAGAGCTACTACTGCTGGATTGTATGGTAAGATTATGTTTAGCTTTTTAAGAAACTGTCAAACTGTCTTCCAGAATGACTGTACTAGTTTGTTTGTGTTACCAACAGCAATGAATGAGAGTTTTCATTAGGTTTTGGGAAAAGAATATTCCCGTTGTTTTTAGCCATTGATATATTTTTTCATGAGAAAAAGAAATATAAATATTATTATAGATCTCAACCTTAAAAACAGAACAGTGCCCTAAGATTAAAAGTAGAATTTCACTCAGTGCAACATGCAGAGTCAGATCAGCATATTGGAATACATATGTGCCTTAGTAATGATTTTTTCATATTGGGTCATAGCAGAAAACAGAGTTGGTTTGGAAAATAATGTCTTCTAGATTTAGGGCATAATTTTCCCTTTGTGCAGATTCATTTTCTTTCAAACATCCAAATCTCCCTCTGTTTAGTTGTTACATCATTTGAGATACTGAATCTTGTTCCCTCTTTCAATGGGTTTCCATTTCTGATGCTGTAATACATCCTTTTTATAACAGATCAAGGAGGAAGAAATAGCCCAGGCTATAATATATTTTCAAATCAGTTCTCTATTTCTGGACAAAATAAAACACTCACCATTTAATCTGGGTGTCAATATCTTAAGCGAGTCTTTACTGTCAAGATTTAAACATGATCCATTATTAGTATTAATGTGACAGAGATTACTAAAATTCATTAAATATATTTTTTAATATTTAACATAATAGAAATCCATATATATGCTGATAATAGCCCAGAAATATAGCCAATACACCATCCATATTTCTCCCATATAAAAACTGGACATTCTCATGATTATACATATTGTTTCTGACTTCAGTACTAATTTGAACTCCTGAAAATAAGTCATCTAACTGAATTATTGCTCATTAACAAAGCTAATTCTTTGTTATTTTTATAGCGTTGAAGTTTGAACCTAAGGAATGCTAACGAGATAATTTGAAGGAGCAATAGCATATAATTTTCTAAGAAAGAAAATCTAGCAAAAGGATTTCTTTCGAACAATAGTACCAATTTATGATTTTGCTTCCATTGACGTATGACTAAAAATATAGATCTTCCTCACCTTATGATGGAGTTACACCCCAATAAACTTATCATAAGTTGAAAATATTGTAGGCCAAAAATGCATTTATGACACTTAACCTACTGAACATCATAACTTAACCTATCCTACCTTAAGTATGCACAAAACTCTTACATTAGCCTACAGTTGGGCAAAATCGTCTAACACAAAACGTATTGTATAATAAAGCCTTGAATAGGCCATGCAATTTGTTGCAATACTTACTGAAAGTGAAAAACAGAATGGCTTTAAGTATATAGATGATTTACCCTCATGATAGCCTGGCTGACTGGAAGCTACAGCTCACTGCCACTGCTCAGCGTCAAGAGACAGCTTTGGACCACATATTCTAGTCCAGGAAGATATCAAAATTCAAAGCACAATTTCTACTAAATGCATATCACTTTCACACCATGGAAAGCCAAAAAAGCGTAAGTCGAACTATCGTTAAGTCAGAGACCCTCTGTAACTCATTCCACTCTACTGACTTGTTCGATTAATAAATATCGGAAAGCATCCAGGGGTGCCTGGGTGGCTCAGTTGGTTGGGCAACCAACTCTCGTTTTCAGCTCAGGTCATGATCTCAGGTTGTGGGATTGAGCCCTGCATCGGACTCTGTGCTCAGCACAGAGTCTACTTGAGATTCTCCCTCCTTCTTCCTCTGCCCTTCCCCCCACTTGTACACATACTCTCTCTCTCCTTCTCTCTAAAATAAATAGATCAGTCTTTAGATATAAATAAATAAATATTGGGAATCATAAAAAATATTGGGTGTTACAGAAAAAGTAAGACAGAAGATAGAGAAAAAAAATATTTTTTCATTTTGTTTAATGACACTCAAATGGTATGGGCTATTATTCACGATATAAAAAATAAGGGAAAAGAAAATAAAAGTTTAATTATATTACATGAAATATAAATTATTACTTTACTAGATGTATTTTAACATATATTATAAAAACTTATAATGTCCCACACTTTATTATAGGTGCTATTACATATAGTGCCAGGAACATACATTATTTCATATAGTTAAAATTTTCTCTTCATAGCAATCCTTTGCAATGGATACTATGGTGCCCTGCCTAGATCCCTTGATATGTAGAAAGGAAAGTTCACTTCATTGAGTCTGTCTTTATATGAGAAGCAAGAAATGGTAATGAAAATATGGTTTCTAAAATTTAGAATTGTTTCTCAAGTTTGAGGCATGACGCTCAAAAGGCTCTTCATTTGTATGGCAAATATTTATTGAGTACCTACTATGTACTGGCACTCTTTTCTGGACTATTAAGTAAAAATCTTTGCTTTCAAGCAGCTTTACATTCTAGTCATGTGTTGGGTCTGGTGTTTAAGGGCTTTGAGAAGTAAAAGAGTGACATATGCCGGGTTCCCTTATTAGTAATACACAAATATTTCTTCTTCCTTTTGTCAAAAGAAAGTGGATACTATCTTCCCTCAAGCTTATAATATGTAAGTTCAAAAGTAGATATATATTTAGCTTAATTTACATGAAAAAAGCAAATTATGAGTAATATTTTAAGTTATTACCAGCAACTAAAGCTAGAATAGTCTAGAGAGGTCTCAAGGAAGAAGCTATGAAGTTAAGAGCTAATATTTCACTTGAAAGTAAGTTAATGAAATATAAATATTTCAAAGAAGAAACGATTAAGAAAACGTGCCTTTCAGATTTATAAGGTTTCACCCATTGATATGAAAGTATCTCAAGTTGTAAGTAGAAATTGTCAAACCCTAATTTACTTTTTATTATTAGAGAAATATCAATTAGCAGTTTGACTACCTGAACCAACATTAGAGGCAAAGTACTAGCAGTTTATGAAATGCATTCATATGAATCAGAAAAAAAGTGCTGTATCTGGGTGGATAAATCACAGAAGAGCATCCCTTTTCTCAAATTGATCCAATATCAAGTCAGCGTTCATGGAGAGATTTAAACCCCCACATGCTCCTTCTTCAGGGACCCTTGTTCAGGGAACCACCTGACAAAAACCTATGTCGCAGCCCTGATTGCTGTCACTGGCAGAGAAGAAAGCACACAGCTCAAAAGAGCATCATCTGAAACATACCAAGTTAAAGTTACCAACGGTGAAACAAACAAGCACAGGTAAAAATCCAATCATTCGACAAAGATGAAATAATTTCATAGTTTATTAGATAAAGAATGTGGTGGCAGGATGTTTCCGGATGAAGAAATAAATACAAGTTGTCCATTATGCTTACAGCCCAAATGTTCTCCCATAGAATAAGTGACAGATGTCAGAATCCTTTACGATAAACACATATACGCCCTTCTAGTCCCCACCAAAAGCCTCTAAATGTTCAATTATTCTTTGGCTCCCAGGCCACAGGGAGCACCTTGTGTTAGCATAACTTTTTCCTTAACATTATAAAAGAAATGAATTCAGATGATAATGCAATATATATGTAAGTAAGTCTAAGAAAAAATGTTGAAAGAAAGTAGGATGCACTTAGTATTCTATCAATTGTTTAGGATTCATGTTTTTCTCACACCTTAGTATTGATATATCATGCATGCTGCATCTTATAATGATGATGCCCCAAAGCTAGAGCTGGGCATGAATACTTAGCTTGTGATAGAAAGTCTGTCTGTCTGTCTGTTTTTATGTCTGTATGTATATGTATATGTTTAGAGTAGATTGCTTCTAATATCTAAAAGCAAAATGAAATGGTGGCCAGAGAGGAAGACTGAGAGACAGACTTACTTTTCTTTTTTTTTTTTAACTTTTAACTCTGAATTGTACCTGCCTTGATTTCCCCCTTGAAATGAGAATACAAATCAACCAATTCTGCCATCTCTTCCTCTTGCAGCTTGGCTTCCCTAGAAGCAGGTGCTGGAGTGGAGTTTGAAGCCTCGTTCTTCTGCTCTAGCAAAGATTCCATATGGGGCATAGCCATTGAAATTGTGGCTATTACTCAGTTGAGCGTGTGGTAGTCTACACTTACTTTCTAGGATCTATTCTGTTTCTGCAGGGGACAGTCTGGTGAATTAAACATGGATATGATGGGGACAGTCATCATTAAATTCTTTAGCTCCTCAAAAGTAACCGCCCCTAGGAGCTACTCCCACCTACTATTTCCAATTCTCACTCCCTACTCTCCTCCACCCCCTGCCCCCAACCAAACCAGGGTGCAGTATTGAGTTTGATTTATTATCTATGCTTGGGTAGCAGGAGAATTTTAGAGGCTTCCACTTGGGCTCCCTCTTATAATAACAGACTTAAGACCCAGTGAGGGGGTGCGCTATCTACTGCAAAGTATGTATCCCAATTATACCTTTGGGGAGAGAGAGGGTGACAATTAGGTAGGAGATTATACATTTAGAGACTGAAGTGGTTACACTCAGTATATGAATAGACCTGTTGGACCCACTGTTAGCCAGAACTTTCTGTTCATTCATCACACGTACCTTGTGTACCCTCATCCTAACAGAAAGGTAAGGATATTGCTTCAGCTCTCCAAATATCAAATATTAATTCAGACTCTATTTACAACAATTCTTAAAATGTCGAAGTGCCCCATTCCTCTCAGTGAACTGTTAGCTGATAAAACGCCATAGGTTCCTTTGGAGAACACTGGGAAAGACATCAATGACTATGTATAGTTGCCATGGGATTGCAGTCCTTTTCCCCAGGGGCAGGACATCTTCAGTCAATGAAAGCTGACCCAGGTTTGGATACTGGGCTAGGGATTTTGATTTTTTATTTGGGAGACAACCCTCAGCCTCCCAGCAACCTATCCTTGATTTCTTCTGCTAATACAAGCTAAGACAGACCCTGAGAGCTACTCATCTTGTTTGCTGTAGGGAAGTTAAGTTCCATTAACCGTCTTTGTAACTTTTTGAATATCAGCCCCTCAGCAGCCACTTTGACGCCGGTGTTCATTACAATACTTATGAGTCCCTGGCTTTCGGCAATGAAGTCCCAACATTTAGTGTCTATTGTTTCAGAGGCCTGTCCTCTCCATTCTGTCAATGATTCAAGTTTGGGTAATAGCCCATCCTGCCACCAGCTCTTATCTAAGGAAGAGAGCCACCACTGCCTAATTGTGCTGATGTTTGTCTCTGTTTCATCACCAAATTCTTTACACAGTCTTGGTAAATTCTGTGTTCCCTTGGTCTTTTCATGAAATATTATCATCTGGAAGGTCTTTTGGCCATGTGTCTATCCCAACATGTCCATTTCCCCAAGGCCTTTAACTCCTCCTTCCACTTTCCTTCATGCCAATCCCTTCCTCCACTTTCCTCCAGGACATTGCCACTTTCTAAGTGTTGGCCTTTGCTTACTGCATGCTTTAGGAGCTGTGCTAGTCATAAATTTACATGATCTAGGGTTCTTGCCAGAGTGTTACATTATTATGTCAGGAGAATGCTTTCAAGCCAATAAACTATTTTCTATCCAAATTTATCTTTCAGCCACTTTGATCTAGCAACCTCAAATCCAGTCCCACATGTATTCCTCCAGCTCCTGCTGGTATATGCTGGCTAGTTCTCACAGATACTTTGGGATATAGAATCCCTCTGCCCCCTCATCAGGATCATCACCTCCCCTGCTGGGTGATTCTGCCACTTACCTTTAGCTGTAGGGCACAGTCAGGAGGAGATACTCAGTCAAAGTGAGAAAAGTATCTCATCCAAGGCCCCCAGTAAGGAAGTCTTAGTGAGGGCATCTCTACTAGAAATACAGATATGCATATGAACATGGCTAGCCCAGAAGTGCATGAGTTCTTGGCTGTAACTCCCTCCAGAAAATTGCAGTGCACTCCTTGTGCACAAGATCTGATGTGGGGAGAGCAGCTTCTCCCTATGACACCTATGAAGAAAAGTCTTCTAATTGCCCAGGGTTAGGCCTAAAAAAAATCATTCATAGGATTTTGGCCTTGAATTGAACTCCTCAACTTTATCTCTTGATCCTTCAGGACCTGAGAGAGTAGTATAGGCTACCCCATCATGGACTCAAATAATTTGAACATTGAGGGGTGATGATCATAACAGGTCAATCTACCTGAGGTAACAGCAGACCAGAGTCACGGTCAAAAATCACCTGAGCAGATGATCAAGACTGCCGGGAAGAGTGAACATAACCATGAGCCCCAACCATTTCCAAACCAGAAAAAGATGCCCCATAGCCCATTAAGGTCTACTGTAGAGATCTAGGAAGCCTCTCCTCTAAGCCTCATAACATACTGTTCTACTTTGCCAGTTTACTTGATTCAGGAGCAATACAGATGTTGGCAGTTACACATTCCTCCCTGGCTGGCTAGCAGTTGTGCAGCACTACTGAGGCCTAGGCGCACAGGCTCCTCCAAAGCTGAAGTAGTATCACCAATAACCTCAGCCAGGATCAAGGACAGGTTTTGTGTTGAATAACCTAGACAGTGAGAAAATACCTATATCTATGCATAGCAGGAACACCACTGTATACAAAATAGCCCCAACAATCGATCCCATGCCCCCTCCTCCAGATGTTTTAGTTGCCACGATCTTTGACAGAAATGAGTTGACATTTAGGGAAGCATTTTGTTTTGCGGTGTCAGTTCAAATACAGCAGTGTATCAAGTCCAGATAATATGGTTGCAATACCCGAGGTACGTGGTTAGAAAAATGTCCATTTGTCGTATTCAGATGTTTATCTGTAGTATCAGGCAGTGGGTAACATATCTGACAGCTCATTAAATTCATGGTGGTGGCAGTGGTATGCCTCTATGGAACGCCAAGGAATTCAGTGATGTGGGAGTCTACAGACTACCCTGTGGGGCAAAAGGAGTAGAAGTTAGATACCAAAACCTCCTTCCCCCATAACCGAGCTCCCAGATTAAAGATGTTCATATCTTATCAGTTGGGAAAATTAGCCACATTGACTATAACTTGGGCAGTGTTTTCCTGTATGGACAAGGATCACATTTTTGATCCAACCCCTAGAGTGGTAAACATAAACCTTCTGGCTTGGATCCTCTTGTGGTTTAGTGTAATTTTTATTTTATATACTTATATCCATTCTGTGAGGCTACTCAGGGCCAAGTGGCAAGGTCCTCTTAAGGAAGATGTTGAACTAGAGACCTTGGATTTATGGTCATTATCTTTAAGATCCTTGTAGGCAAAAACTCACACTCTGCCCCCAGGGGATAAATAGAAAAGGAAATTACTATCTCCCACCCCTTGCTGTTTAATAGCCATCCTTATCTTCCATTAATTTGAGTCTTCAGGAAAGAGTCAGATGAGTGGAAGGCCCCCATGAAGTCCAAGGTATTCATAATCCTAAAGGAGAAATATACAATTGAAGGAGTAGGTGGGCAGCCTAGTCAACTATGTGGCACAAATGAAAAGTACCCTTTTGGGGAATTATTGCATTGAGACTCCAGACGGCTCACCTAAGATATATAGTCCATGTTGGAGGTTACCCTATCCTCTCCTATCAATCTTTTAATTGTCCATTTAAATGCTCAACAATCCCTACAACCTGGAAGTTTCGTGGAGCAGGGAAAGTTCATCATCTGCCCCATGATTGGGTCTATTGTTGTGGAGCTTGAGCTATAAATCCAGGTCCGTTCTAGAGGCAATATGCTCAGAGATCCCAAACAAACAATCAAAAAGTGACCTTGTAGGGCCTGATAACATGGTCTGAGTCAGTAGAATGCATGAAGATGGCTTGGCCAAACCCAGAGAAAGACTAATGCTGTTAGGATCCAGCAGAACCTTCTGCATGGGATGGGGACTCACAGTGATTTATCTGCCGAGAACACCCAGGCCTGTTGGTTCAAGAGAACTGCTCCTGGGCAATAATTTTATCCTTACTTAGGGTCTGGGTGGAAAACCAGCTTTTCCATACTATTTCAGAATCTTATGATGAATAGTGGCAGTTCATTCATGTAGGCCCTGTCTAGGATGGTGACTGAATTTCTATTTCTCATGGACACAGGAAGCCAGCTGGTTGCACATCTACTGGTTCTGGGGCAGAAAACAATTCAGTCTTCACATTTAGCTCACAAGAGGGGTCTGTTCGTTGACTGTGTTTCCCTTCATCAGTATGGTGGTCTTATGGGTGACATGAATAACAAAAAGCTTTTTAGGAACAAAACACATTTTGATCTAAATGTCTTATCCCCAAAGAGGAGCTTATTTTATATTCTAGTCCAGGACTTGCCAGTGCTTTAACCCAATAGCCAAGACATTAATCACAACCTATGAGTCAGTGAAAATACAGCACGGCTCATTTGCTGGGGTGGCCTGGATAGCCATCCATACTGCATGAAGCTCTGCGAATTGTTCTGAGTGTCATTCACCATGCTGCATAAGGGACAAGTCTCTGTCAAGTTGGTTGGCAGCTGCATCCCATTCCATCCTAGTAGACGTTAACCAGGAGGAGCAATTAGTGAGCCAGGCCTATGTATGGTCCTGAAGGTCTCAATATCTAGATCTCCACTGGACCAGTAGAGGCAGAACTCCTTGAGCTATACAGCTAGGGGGCAGAGGAGCATTCTCGAGATCTTTCCATGGTCTCTGAGATACTTTCATGGTTGCAAGATCCCAGTTAGGCCAGGCTTTGCTCACTTCTGTGTGTACCATTTCCTGAGAATCCCAAAGCCACCATTTGGCAATTTAAGGCCCCTACTCAGACCTACAGCATGATTGAGAATTCTGGTTGTATGACTATTTCATGGCCGTACTCATGTGCTCAGTACCCACCAAGGTGTAATAACAAGCCAATGATTGCTTCTCAAAAGATGTGTATAGATTTTAGGTGATTCCAAGAGCATACAGGTCCAAAATCTCAATAGCATTGCTGGCCCATGATGACATTCTTCCGTTATAACTCCAATTGGCAAACTGAGAGGTTGTTAAAACCCATAACTCAAATAGTAAATGTGGATCAGTGAGAATCAAGGAAAGGGAAGCCTGGGTGGCCCACTGGAGGGCCTCCAAGACATACTGTTGGTTCAGATGTCCACACAAAGGCAGTAGCCTTTCTGGTAATCTGGTAGACAGGTACCATCAAGATCTACATGCAGGGTTTATGAGAGTGCCAGCAGCTTAATAAACACACTAATTGCTGGGCCTCTTTTTTGTTTGTCAGTGCAGTGAGAAAAGCTTAGCAGTCATCTCCTCTGGCATGAGAAGTCATGTCCCTGACTAGATTACATCCAGGAGCTTCACTTGGGTACTACAACCTGTGTTAGTGCCCCAGGTCTATGGCTGCATGTGGATCAATAGGGCTTCCAGTCCTTGGGCAGCACTTTGTCTGGGCCCAGCAGGAGAATGTCATCAATAAATCTAGTTCTTTCTCTGGAAGAGGAACTTTTTCTAGATCACAGTCTACCCATTGATGGCAGATGGCCAAAAAATTATGTATGTGAAAGGACATTAAAGTTATATTGCCACTCATTTCATGTAAGGTTAAATTGATCAAGGTTGTGATGGAAAGGGATGCTAAAAAAAAGGCATTTATAATGTCAGTTGCCATCTGTCCAGTTTCCTCAGCTTGGGCAATAGTCACATTGTCTGATACTGTGTGTGGCAAGGGTGGCACGATGGCACTGAGTTGCCAGTAGTCAAAGATGAGTTTCAGGTACTAAAGGGCTTAGGTACAAGATAGATGGGACAATTGAATGGGGAAATAGTCTTACAGAGGACTTTGGCTTCCTTAAACTCAGCAATGAGAACAGTTTTGGTTTTTGGTTTTTGGGTGTTTTTTGGTTTGTTTTTTTTTTTTTGGTCCCATGGGCAACTGATACTGTTTTTGAGAAACCCTGTCACTAGGTAGCAATAGTCAGGCAGGGTCACAGTTTTCCATATACCCAACTAAAATGGTCTTAATCATTCTGTTAGGATTATTAGCAGCTATTCCTATCAGGGTATGGGGGCTGAGATGAGCAGGAGTGCACATAGACAATACAGCTATACCAATAATACATTCCGTAGTAGAATCCATAACAGTGAAGATTTGTAGGGACCCAAACAGACCTATCCCTAGCCAGGCTTATGCAAGGGTTCCAGTGATGGTGATCTCAGACACAAAACCAGAAAGCATTATCTGTTTTTTCCTTATCCTGGTGTCAAGGATTGCAGAGACCACAGCCACCTATGTACCATATCCAAAAGGCTCAAGAAATACAATTCTCCCCACCTTCTCATCGAACCCTAATTTTTGCATGGGACCCCTGATCACTCCTAAAGAGAGAGGACCTTAACTTAACCCTTAGTCGTATATTTAAAGGCTGAGAAGTCCAGGTAAAACTTAATGGTGTGCTCCAATCCATCTCTAGATTCACTAGAGGGGGTTTCATTAGGAGAAGATAGCATTTGTGTCAGTCACAGCTTCATCACCATTCAGTACTGAGCCAGGCACCTGTTAGGCATGCCTGTGGCTTGGTATCCAGCCACAAGTTTTGTGGCGGGGAGCTCATCAATCTCCTTCTATAAGATCCCCTTCTCAAGAAACCAAGCTCAAATATATTTTTGGGAAGGCCCTTGTCTGATTCATCCAGTAAATGGTGTCTGTATACACCTCTTATGCTACTCTTTCTGCTAGCCAATCTTTACTATCTTGGCCTGGCCACTTTTTCTATGCTGGGGAATTTGTCAGTCAAGACTCAAATTGTGTCATGGACTGATTGACCTGACCTCATGAGGAGGTTTAAGTAGGCCAGCTAACCAACAGGAGCAGCATGGACAAACCTAGAAATCAGAGTCAAATAAAGTTTCATCATCTACTGTTTCCAGTAACTCACTGTAGACCTAAGAGACCGTCAGCCATGATAGCCTCTGTGAGGATAACCCAAACATGTTTTTCAGTGGAAGGGAACTTGGTATAAGTGAGCCAAACTTTTTGATCTCAAAATAATACCAACTGAGGAAAGAGAGGTCTTGTTTTGCTCTTTCTTTCTCCTCGTTCCCTCTTCCTCCTTAGGCAAAGTGGCCTCTGTGAGGGCCCTCCAAAGGGGCATCCATAGTAACATACCCTACAAGGTACCCATTTCCTTCACTGAGTTTAACAGATGACCCCCTTCATGGCAGAGGCAAACAAGGTCTCTAAGGCTTCTTGGGTTGCCAGGCAAGGTAATTCCAAAGGGTTCTACATAGTTTTTCTCAGGATTCACAAGTCTCCATAACTCGGTGTGTCATAGGACATCCATTGACCCCAAGGATCTGCACAGAAATAACAATAGTCATTAGACACAATACAGTGTGAGGGTCACCTGACACTTTTTGGTCCCATTATGGGAAGACCATTTCTTTGAGATCCTTGGTTGGATTTCTAATTTTACCCACTGAGTGCGCTTAACTAGGGAGTCACAGGCTAAAGAGAAGGACCAATGATTTTTCCTTAGAAATAAAAAATTTCTGCAAACAATCTTCTGGCACTTCCCAAGAAAGGCCCATTGGCATGGCTGACAAAGTGCCCAGGCTTTTCACTCTTGCTTTTCTAGGATGACATTTTGTACAAGTGAACAAAACCCTGCTCTCTGTGCCGATTTTGTCATGGTTTAGTGGTGGTCGGTTAGGACACTGAGCCAAACTGAAAGTAAAAACCAAGGCTTTATTCATTTACTGCAACAGGGCACACAAGAGGCAAAAAAAAAAAAAAGAGGTGTTGGCTCCCTAGTGTTGAATTTTTCCCTACAAAATGGCATTTGGGAGGGTGTGAAGCGAATGCAGTATAGACAAGGGGGAATCATCTCACCGTCAAGGGACTCCTAATGAAAGACTACTTTCTACCTCTTTAAGGACCCATGGACCAGGGGTAGGGAGAGGAGGAAGGGTTAGCAGGGAAGAGGTACTCAGTTAAAGTGGAAAAAAGTGCCTCAGCCAGGCCCCCTAATAAGCAGGTCTTGATAGACGCCCCTAAGCTCAAATAAAGACATACATATGAACATGGCTGGCCCAGAGTGCTGGAGTCCTTGACTACAACTTCTGCCAGAAAACTGCAATGTTCTGGCCATATGTCAAGTCTGAAATGGGGTGGGCAGCTTTCCTCCATGAGCCCTGCCAGGCAAAGCTTTGTAATTGCTTTGGAGCAGGCGTGACAAAATCACATATAGGATTTTCTCATCTACAAAATACAGATTTACTATCCACTATACAGGGCAGTATGATGTAGTAAAAGTTAAAGATAAAACACAATGTCAGTTCCTTTTCTAGTGCTAGAACTGGACTCCTCAGGGTATGCTGGCTCATAATCAGAAAGGTAGACTTTGTCTGAAGGCCCAGAAGATTCAGACAATATTAGATATCAAAATATCTGAAAACATCCTCACGAAAATCCCATACCATGTATCAGAGTCCTAGATTTTCCCAAGCAGGTCACTCATCTCAGTATAAGAAACTTGCCTTGGTTAAGCATTTGACTGCCTTTTAGTTACATCCATTCTCATAAGTCCTAGGCTTGATTCTTGGCTTTGTCCACTCCATTGCTAAAGAAAAAAACTTCATTGTATGTAACCAAAAGGACCTGGCTATCAATAGCATGCTAGTAAGCTCAGTTTTTATTATTTTTTTGTGACACATCAATAACACAATAGCCATCGATACCATTATCCTTATAGCTATGATTTCCTTTGTAGCTTAGGAATCAGACAGACCTGGGTTCATATCTCAGCAGTGCCTTTTGAAAATCTATGTGACTTTGAGCAAGTGATTCAACCTCCTTATGATTCCATTTCCTCGTCTACAAAATATAGATTTGATAGCCACAATAAAAAATAGCAATGGTGTAATAAAAGTTCATAAACACAATGTTTCTTTTCTTACTTTCCTTCATTTATTTGCTTATCTCAAACATCCTTTTTGCTATCCAAATAAGTTTTCTACCTCTTTCTCTCTCTCTCTTCTCCTCTGAGACCTCTATAATGTGAATTTTTTCTCCTGGTGTTGTCCAAAGAGCTCTCTTAGCCTATCCTGATTTTTTAAAATTCTTTTTTCTTTTTGCTGTTCACCTTGGGTGCTTTCCATTACTCTGTCTTTCAGGCCACTGATCCGTTCTTCTACATCCGCTAATCTAATATTGATCGCCTCTGGTGTATTTTTCATCTCAGTTATTGTTTTCTTCAACTCTGATTGGTCCTTCTTTATATTTTCTATCTCTTTGTTGAAGTTCTTGCTGAGTTCACTCACTCTTCTCTCCAGCCCAGAGAGATCTTTATGATCACAACTTTAAACTCTTTATCAGGCATATTGTCAAGCATCCTTTTTGTTTGTATTCTTGTTTTTGGTGATGAATTGTCTGTTTTCAGTTATATTATTGCCACTTAATTAAGAGTGTCCCACAAAAGCACTTTATAAACCCTAAGCTTTATAAAAATACAGAGCTATTTTTGTTTGGTTTTGTGTAGAAGCTATATGATAAAATAGAGCACAGACTTTCTGGTTTCACACCCCAGTTGTGAAGCATACTAACTTTGAGGACAAGGCATGTTGTTTAATTTATATACAACAATTGTTCATATTTCCAAATGTAAGGTAAAACTCTCTAATAGGCCTGACTTACAGTACAGTGTTGAGAAATAAATAAGTTAATATAAATGACAGTGCTCAATAAATTCCAAAACTACTATACAAATAGAAAGCATCATTATTAACATAATTCTGATAGTCCGCTAAATGAGTTCCTCAGTATTCTAGCCTATTCAACACATAGCAGCTAAAGAAGTTTTCTAAGAGCAGAACTCAAATTATACATTTCCCTGCTCAAAATTCATCAGTAGCACCCCTTTGCCTCTCAAATAAAGGTCATACTTCTTAGCCTGGCATTTAGAGCCCTCCTACTTTTAAAGGTTTATCATCATTATTCATGAACACAAATGATAAATGCTTCTGGCAAACCATACAACTTTTAAAAATAATAATCTAAAGAAATGATATATGCTTTTTGTAACAAGGGAATGAACATAATACAAAAATGTCTCAACTACATGCAATGACCGGTGTTAATGACATTGTGAGCATTCTGTCACACTAATCTTCCTCAGAAAGATGTGTAAGCACATATAAAACACAGAATGGTTTCGTTTCCCTGAATTGTTTACCCTTTTTATTCTAAGATAAATGTTTTATATAATATTAATTGAAACTTGCCTTTTTTCCTTTCCAAAATATCCACGAGAGTTCTGATATACGAATATTTTGGAAATCATTAATTCAGTATTTACAATTACAGCAATTTATAGTCGATGATTTTTCTTAGACCAGTCAGAGAACTGAGGTTTTAGGGCAAACTGCCACTCCAGAATCAGAAGAGACAGGCACATCCATAGAGATAGAGCAACTGGAACAGTAGCTTACCTGGAACAGTAGCTGCTGGAGCCAATAAGTGGTAAAAACATTAAAATGGTCATTTTGATGAATTCTAGAGGCTGAGTGGACCAGCTTGGGAGTGAGAAACGCATTTCTGGGGCCTCCGTCTTAGGGGTGTTCATAATAATTGCATGGGCTTTCTTTCTAGAAACTCACCAGGTTCTCAGGGTAAGATTTGAGAAAAATCCCCTCAGAAACTTGGATCTACATTAAAAAGAGAGGAACATCAGAGAAGGGATAAATTAAGATAAAATAAATGTTATTTTTCTTATTTGTCACTGATCTAAAAGGTAATTGTTTAAAGCAATGGATGTTAAAATATATTGAGTAATTATAGCAGATGGGTACATGAAATGAATGATAACAGGGCACTTGGGTGGCTCAGTTGGTTAAATGTCTGCCTTCAGCTCAGGTCATGATCCAGGGTCCTGGGATTCAGTCCCTCATTGGGTTCTCTGCTCAGCAGGGAGTCTGCTTCTCCCTCTACCCCTCCCCTCTGCTTCTGATCTCTTTCTCTCTCTCTCTCTCTCTGGGATAAATAATAAAATCTTAAAAAAAAATAAATAAATGAATGACAACAATATCACAAAGATGGGGGAAGGAATTTGGAATACTCTAAGTTACCTGCAATACATAGAAGCCCAATATTTAAAGAGGGATTAAATTAGTTTAAAATATATACTGTGAACTTTAAGATAACCACTAAAATTTTTTAAAAAGTATAGATAATATGCCAAGGAAGGAAATAAAAAAGGTAATTATATAAAATGTTCAGTTAAAAACCAAAGAAGGCAGGTAAAGGGGAGAAGGGGAAAAATTCAATGAATAGAAAACTTACAAAGATAGTACGTATTAATCCAACCATATAAATCATCACTTTAAATGTTAATGGTCAAAATACATCAATTACAAGACAAAGACTATTAGAATGACAAAAAATAAATACCCAACTATAATCACGTATAATATAATATATAATCATATATAACCTATATATAATCTATAAGAAACCCATTTTAAATATAAAGATTCAGGGGCACCTGGGTGGCTCAGTGGGTTAAGCCTCTGCCTTCGGCTCAGGTCATGATCTCAGGGTCCTGGGATCGAGCCCCACATCGGGCTCTCTGCTCAGCAGGGAGCCTGCTTCCCCCTCTCTCTCTGTCTGCCTCTTTCCCTACTTGTGATCTCTCTCTCTCTCTCTCTCTCTCTCTCTGTTAAATAAATAAAATATTTTAAAAATATATAAAGATTCAGGTGAAAAGTAAAAAGATGGAAAAAGATATACCATGCTAATAGTAACCAAAAGAAAACTAGAGTGGCCATATTAATTTCAGATGAAAAGAAGTCAGGAGGCACCTGGGTGGCTCAGTCAGTTAAGCATCTGACTCTTGGTTTCCATTCAGGTCATAACCCTGGGGTCATAGGATCAAGCCTGGAGTCAGGTTCTGCGCTCAGTATGGAATCCACTTGTCCCCCTCCCTCTGCTCCTCCCCCTGTTCATATTCATGCACGCTCGCTCTCTCTCTCAAATAAATAAATTATAAAAGTTTTTTTTTTTTAAAAAAGAATTCAGAACAAGGAATACTATCATAGATAAAGAAGTCATTTTCCAAGAAGACATAATCTCAAACATTCATGCACTGACAACAGATCATCGAAATACATGAAGCAAAAATAGATGAAATGCGAAACAGACAAATCTAGTATTATAGTTGGAGACTTTAATACACATCCCTCTTTCAGTAACTGATGAACTACGCAGGTAGAAAATCAATAAAAATGTAAATGACATGAACAGCACCATCACTATCAACTTGATTTAATTGACGTTTATAGAATACTCTATCCGACAACAGCAGAGCATAAATTTGTCTCAAGCTCTCATGGAACATTCATCCAAGATAGATCACATTCTGGGCCACACTTTAATACACCTTAACACAATTTTAAAAAATAGAAATTGTATGAATTATGTTCTTAGACCATGAATTATGTTCTTAGACAATGAAATTGAACTAGAAATTGAACTAGAAATCAGTAACAGAGAGGTGGCTGAAGAATTTTCAATATTTGAACATTAACAGGCATCTACTAAATAACCAAATGGCCTCAAGTTGGCCTGGCAGCACTCATCTCCCCAAGTCTTGATTTGGGGATCTAAATCTGAATACTTTCTATCAGCTGAGGGCAACAGAAGCCATCACTCTCCCTTTAGAATGACATTCTCCCATCTTTCAGGACTGTCTGACCCATGTTCAACTGTTGTTCACAGGGAATTTTCTCCACATTAGCCTGCCTTCAAAGTGCTGGTCTGAGTATTTGCCACTATCACCAAGATCTGCCCCTGTGGGGCTCAACCCAGGTCCATGCCTAGGCTTCATGGTTCACCCCAGCAACACTCTTGCTTGTAGGGCATAGTGTCCAGGAGTTAAGAATTAGGAAAGTCCTTTCCTACACCTATCCCTCTTGCTTATCACCAACGACTAGCAATGGCTGGGCATAGGCCAAATGCTGCAATGCTGTCTATTTTTCAGAGCTAGCTGATTTGGCAGATGAGTTGTTTAATACTCCTTAATGGAGTCTGGCTTTCATGGCCACCATCCTGCTGGTATCATTGTTTACTAAAAAAATTCATCATATTGTAGTCTGCTCTGGATTTTTTATGTCTCTTTCCACAATATTTTGAGAAAATTTCACCAAATAAGCATGGGGAAATTCTGTCTCTGCAATTTATTCAACTATTTCTTTATTGATGTTGATTAATTTTGTTCCCAGTTGTTTGTCCCAAGAGAAATGATTCTAGAAAAGTCCTTGGAAACACTCTTATACATTATGTTTTTATTTTTATAAGATAGATTCCTAGGAAGGGTGTTGCTTTATAGAATATAGTTTTCTTAAAGATTTTATTTATTTATTTATTTGTCAGAGAGAGAGAGAGAGAGAGAGAGCACAAGCAGGGGGAGCAGCAGGCAGAGGGAGAAGCAGGCTCCCTGCTGAGCAAGGAGCTGGATGTGGGACTCAATTCCAGGAACCTGGAATCATGACCTGACCCAAAGGCAGACGCATAACCCACTAAGCCACTCAGGCGTCTCTGAGCCATTCAGGTATCCCAAGAATATAATTTTTTAAAAAATATATGGTATCAGATTGTTTCTCAGCAAAGCAATAAAATGAAAAAGTCTTTCACCAATGATAAATGATAGAATTGCTCTACACATTCTTGCTAGCAGTTGGTTTTAGAGTATATTTTAATTCTGGCAGCTTGGTAGAATAAAGTACTATTTCATTTTTGATCTGCCATTTATTTCTCTGATATTGAGCTTGAACATATTTTCCACTTCTTCCTAGCTAAATAGAATTACTCATTTGTTAGCTGCCTATTCCTATTCTTTGCCCATTTTTTTCCATTAAAAAATAGTTTCTTTAAAACAGAGTTTATTTCAGGATTCTCTGGGTTATTCCCTTTTCGTCTGATCTGTTTTCTCTTTCCATGGTAATATCATATTCATTTATTACTGTAGCTTTATAACTCATTTTATTATTTTCATTTTCATAGTTTTCTTAAATTCTCTCATATTTAGTATTACTTATAAACTTCAAAATAAGTTATCCAATTTTTTTCAAAACTCATATTAGGATTCAAACAGTAGTTGCATTAAATTTCTAACTTGGAGAATTGTCATTTTTTGTGATGTTAAATTTTTCCATTCAGGAAAATCATGTAATTTTCCATATAATTTGTTTGCTACAATGATTTGTTTTTGTAATTTTCTTCATTTCATAACTGATATTCTTTGTTAAATACTTTATCAATTTCTGTTTGTATTATGAATGGGACTTTTCCTAATTCCTCTTTGAGTTATTTATTGCTAGAATAGACAATGGTTACTATGTCACTATTTATTTTGTATGCAGCAACTTTTCCCAATTTTTTTTCATTTAAATATTTTTTCTAGAATATTCTAGGTTTTCTGGTTATACAATCAACTCATCAACAAAAAATAAACAACTTTTCTTCTTTTGAAATTTAAAAATATTATTTGACTTTTTTCTCTTACTGTGTATTTTACATCCTTCAGTGCAATATTGATTAATCATAGCACTAACAGGTAATCCCTTTCTGGTTTCTAATTGTACTTAAAGTGTTATTTATTAGTATTTCACAATTTATATTTATATTTGCTTTTGGATTATGATAATCTTTATCATATTTAAGTTATTTTCTTATATACCTGCTTATTCAGAGTTCTAATTTGGTAAGGCTTTTCAATTTCTTTTTCAAGTATATTTTCAGTATTTTAATGATATAAATATATAAATTTTCCTATAATTTGTTGAGGAAATTAATATACTGGTATAATCGTTTGGAACAGCGATAGTTCTATTTGGCATGTGCGGGGTTTTTTTAGAAAATTTGTTTTATAACAATAAATGAGGTTTTACTATATTTACAGGTTTTAATATTAAAGTTATGATGGCTTCATAAAATAAATTGGGAGGTTGTACATTCCCTATGAACTAGAATAATTTAGAAATCATGTTTTATTTACAAGTTAGATAGATTCCGTTTTTAATGATATTTCCTTGATCACTATTTCAATGCTTTTCTTTTCTTTTCTTTTTAACAGTTGGCCTATTAGGTTTTCTACTTCTCTTGAATTGATTTTGTTAATTTATATTTTGCTAGGACATGATTGATTTCCTATAGGTTTTCAAATTTTTCCATAACTTCTCGTAATATTCTCTAATGGTTCTTTGTGTAACTTCTGTATTTATTATTATTTATATTTTGAGAATATATTGAAACATTATAGTTAATAAATATCCATATAAACCTCTCTGATCTATTTGCAAACTGGAAAACACAGACAAATTTGTCCAAGTGTTTCTATTTTATGTCTTCTGAACAAAAATTTTTAGAGAACTCAAAGAGTAGTATTTGTCCATGGTTCCTAATTATTTTTCTGGGGAAAAAAAATTATATTTGGAATCCTTGAACTAGAAAATTTACAACCACAGAAAGCCATTAAACCATTAATGATTTAACAGGAATTTTTTGGGTGAGACTTTGCTTTTATTTACTTAATAATTACTGTGTCAAGATAACAAAACCCCATGCATAGAGATGGAGAAACAGTGCCAGAAAAAGAGCAGATCACAAAGAAGGTGAAGGTTATAACATACGTAGAAAATACAAGCTGTTGCAAAAGCTTTTTTTTCATGTTTCTGAAACATAAGAAACATCACTAGCAACATCGTTATGACAAAGAACATAGAGATACATGGAAAAATTAATAATAGTGTGCTAATGAAATAATTAAACTCTAAAATTTCACTGGTCATATAGTTACAATATCTGACTTTTTGACAGATAACTGATTAACACTTTCTCATTTTCCATTTTAACTAAGTTTACTCTTGCAAAAATACCATATAAGACCATGCCCACTCATATAACATCGATATTTATGTCTATCATTTTTTTCATTAGATTTTATTTATTTATTTGACAAAGAGAGGGAGAGCACAAGTAAGCAGAGCGGCAGGCAGAGAGAGAGAGAAGCAGGCTCGTTGCTGAGCAGAGAGCCCGATGCGGGGCTCGATCCCAGGACCCTGGAATCATGACCTGAGCCGAAGGCAGAGGCTTAACCAACTGAGCCACCCAGGCGCCCCAATATTTATGTCTATCTTCATAAGATTAGTAAAGTCAAATTTTAAATGGCCATCCTAAGTCATGAAAACTATACATCTACCCGAATTTTATTTGTATTATTAATAACTACCATTATTGAATATAATTAATTGAATATAATTAATGGGTCATTAAAAAAAACTAGGAAGAGCTTGGACAGGGAAAGTTGGACTGTCTTTCCAAACTCAGGTTCATTTTCTGGACCAATAACAAGAGCAAACACATATAGTACTTACTATGTGCTAGATTCTATTATATGTGATTTACATATACAATTTTAGACCAACCTAATGAGACAGGCTCTAAGATTATGCTGTTTTATATTTGAGGAAATTAAAATCCACAAAGAACAATTTTTGTAAGGTCCCATGGCTTAGAAACAATAGAGCAGAGGTTTAAACACATGACTCTTTCCAGAGTCAATGTTCAAAACCACCATTCTTTTTTTTTTAAGTTTTTAATTTTAATTCCAGTATAGTTAACATAGAGGGTTATATTAGTTTCACGATATTTATATAGTGATTCAGCAATTCTATACATTACTCAGTGCTCATCATAAATGTACTCTGAATCCCTTGACCTATCTCACCCATTTCCTTTCCTGCCTCCCCTCTGATGTTTTATTTTAAATAAGTATCCTCAATTAAAGCCTTTTTTTTATCAATAACATTTTTTACTTGAAGCATACTTCAGAATACACCGTTATAAAAGATATATATATATAACATACCATCCAAGAAAAATAGAGTATACATTTTCTTCAAGCACACACAGAAGAATCTCTTGGTTAAATCACGTAAAAAGAGACATAACAAGTACTACAAATTTAAGAAGACTGAAATCATACCAAGTATATTTTCCAACCAGAATGGAACAAAACTAAAGATCAACAATATAACAAAGCTGAAAAATCTGCAATGTAAATATTTAGTATTTAATATGTAAATATTAAACAACACACTATTGCACAAGCAATGGGCCAATAAGAAACTGAATGGCAAATCAAAATATGTCTCAAAACCAAAGAGAAAAAAAACACAATACTTCAAAACCTATGGGATGCATCAAAACCAGATGTCAGAGGGAAATTTATGCTCTAAGTGTTTGTATTAAGAAAAAAGCTCAGGACGCCTGGATGGCTTAGTCCCTTAAGCATCTGCCTTCGGCTCAGGTCATGATCCCTATAGTCCTGGGATCTAGTCCTGCAGGAGAAGCAAGGATTCTTCCTCTACCTGCCCCTCCCCCTGCTTGTGCACTCTCTCGCTCTCTGACAAATAAATAAGTAAAATATTCAAAAGAAAAAAAGCTCAAAAAAAAAAAAAGAATAAAACTCAAGTAAACAATTTAACATTACATCAGAAGGAAGTAGAAAATGAGGAAACTTAGCTGAAATTTAGTAGAGGAAGGAAATAACAAATAAAAATGAGAAATAAATAGAGACCAGAATAAATAATAACATAACATAAGGAACTTTGACATTTATAAAGCATATATACACCTATATGAAGGAAGAAGTAAGTGTGCTTTCATACAAAGATGTAAGCAAATTTTCTTTCTAAATTTAGCAGGAAAATATCTTCCTATGGCTTGAGTGAGAAAAATGCATCATATTATTTAAAAGGAGCCAATAAATAGCCCTCTCATTTTCTACCTGACCTCTGAACCAATTGAAATGTAAGACGTAAGAGCCAGCAGATGGAGTTCAAAATATCACTTTTATTCCTGATAAAGCTGATACTAGAAAGTCTGACTAAAATATGCTGGCAAGCAGTCTTTCTAATAATAAACTCCAAAGTGAGACAAACTTTGTTACCAAGGCATGGAAGCATTGGAACAGGGAGTCTCTCCCACCATAGCCCTGCCCCCTAGAATAGAGCCTGCCCAAGAAATAGGACAGAAAGCATGCTTCCTCCTTCCAAATGAATCCAGGAACTGTAGCAAAGATTCATCGAGCAATACATGTCTAGTTACTTCTTCAAAATTCACCAGAATTGCTAAGCCACTTCTCTTCACAAGGAGTGGGAGAGTTGAAAAAAAGATGGTAGGAAGTTAGGCTTATGGAATTTCCTCCCAAAGAAGAGAAACATTCAGAAAAAGAAAGAGCTATTTCTACCTTACATCTGAGGATCACCACCTTTCCTTCATTTATTCACCTACCTATGCGTCGATTAAACATGTTTGACCAACTACTGATATCTAAGACATTAAAAAGATCAGTCTTCAAACATTACTCTAGAAATCCTTGTAGTTCACTCCGCCCCAAACAGTATTAATACCACTTTCAAAATGGCTAAAATCTGCAGATAATTTGTTGTACTTCCTAGATGGCAGCTCCCTTTCTCTCTAGAATGGCTAGTAGAATGGGAACAAACACTCTGTGGTTGCATATTGCTGTCTCTCTGGTATGGAAGTAAATATTTATGTTTCTGGCACACCCTAGAAAGAATTTTATAATCATGGAGAGAGCAAACAGAATTTACTGACAACACCAATTTTGGTACAGATATCACAAGGTAATAGATACCTGTACAATACTTCTATCTAGACTTTTCTATAGTGTTTTTCCTGGTATTTCTTTTTTTTTTTTTTTTTAAGATTTTATTTATTTATTTATTTGACAGAGAGAGATACAGTGAGAGAGGAAACACAAGCAGGGGGAGTGGGAGAGGGAGAAGCAGGCTTCCCGCTGAGCAGGGAGCCTGATGTGGGCCTCGATCCCAGGACTCTGGAATCATGACCTGAGCCGAAGGCAGCCACTTAACAAGTGAGCCACCCAGGTGCCCTTTCCTGGTATTTCTAACTCCACCCAAACATGGTAGTGCCATCTTCAGAAATACATAAATAATACCCTTCTAAGTTCGGCATAAACTACTTAGCCTGAATTGTAAAGCACTTTATAATCAGGATCCTTCCCACCTCTAGAGTTTTCTCCCACTCCTTCCTTCCTAGTACTCATCAGTAATGATGTACTAAACTACTTTCCATTTCTTAAACATACCAGGCTCTCTCTCACCAGTGGACCTGTCTACACATTACTCTTTGTCTGGAATACTTTTTTACCCACTCTGGCCCTTCTTTCTTGAGCCTAATAGATTTCATGTTTCAATTATTCAAGAGGCAGTGTATGAACTAAAGGTGCTCTTCAAAACATTTGACAACAAGTGTGGCTTGGGCACTGGTGAGCAATCAGAAAGGACATAGGCTACCATGTTGGAACAGAATCATAGAAGACTTACAGTGTTCAGAGCCTACCTCTTCCTGGAAGGGTCATGATAAAGCGCAGGAGGGAGGTCTTTGGAGAGAAGCCTACATGGCCACAGTGTCAGAAAAAACACTTGGGAGCACTGAGAGAGGTTATCTACAAAACTGTACAGAAGTATTTCACTCTTTTATTAAGTGGTCGGCCATTCTGTTGTAAACTAGTTAAACATCTCCCTTTTACAATTCCATGAGATTAGGTACCCCTTCTGTGTTCTTCCATGGTATTTATCACCTCGCACCTCTTGACACACTGGGTTGTAATTTCCAATTCACTTGCCTGTCTCTCTTACTACATTAAAAGCTCTTTAAAGTCAAGGACCTTGTCTTGTTTGTTATGGTGCCATCAGCACCCAGCATAGGGACCAACCGTGGCTGACAAACATCACAAATATTTGTGAAAGAAGGAAGAATAGGAAGAGAGAAAGAAGGAAGGAAGAGAGAAAGATGAGCTGTAGTAGACTAGATATATAAATCCTATTACTGTTGTCCAGTGTATTGTATAGAATTATAAGCAAATGTTAAGAATAGTAAGACATAAAGATCATTTGATCCAACCTCCTCCTTTTATAGACAAAGACACAGAAATGCAAAGGAGTTAGTATTTGCCCAGCATCATGTGGCTAGGGAAAGTGCTCACGTGCCCTAGTCCAAGTTTGGTAGTCTTATCTTTTTCTTTCTCTGAACCTTTTGCAAATCAAGATTGAACCCTGCTGACAAAATATTCCGCATTAATGTTCATGTAATTTTCTTACTTTGGAACTGAAATTTATTTAAGATACTCCATAGCTCCTGCAAATGCCTTCAGTATATTTCAGGAAGACTGGTATCTTTCTGTGGTGCTGTTTGATAATCATATAAAATAAAAATACCCATATACATGTTAATATATTTAGCAGGGTTAGACTCTGAAATCCTATGACTTCGGGTTTGAAGATGAAAATTCATGCCCTTATTTCCTTTCAGCATGTTCCATGATCACAACACATGCCTCACACTCCAGAAATAGTGTTCATCCCTAATAAACCGCCTGGCCTCAGGTGAAACACCTGTTTTCTTAAAAGTGAAGTTCTCATGACATTCAATTAAAAAAGAGAATATATAAACTCTTCTGTAGCTCCCTGCTGCACACTCCCACATTCGTGGGAGAGGATATAAGTAAACCTTCCTTTAAAATACTTACCAAATGTAAGTGAGCAATAAATTAAGTGCTTAGGCTCCCAAGCCACCTAAATAGTTTATTTGCATTAGCAAAGTATAAAGTGAGACACATGGTCCACTGTCAGGGAGTTGTAGTAGACAATAAAGTAGCCTATGTTTTGAATCAGTTCCTCTTGCTGGTTTCAATAAAGCAGAAACAAGGTTTTTTACGTATTCAATCATACAAGCCACAGTTGTTTTAGAGCAACATTTCTCAGAATATGTCCACTGCCATACCAGCAGATCCTAGTAAAAAGAGAATTCTCAGAGCACAAAGAATTATTAGGGCAATGAAACTATTCTATATGATACTAAAATGGTGGATACATGTCATTATATATTTGCCAAAATGCATGCAATGTACAATACCAACAGTGAACCCTAATATAAACTGTGGACTTTGGGTAATGATGATGTGTCAATGTAGATTCATTGATTACAACAAATGTGCCACTTTGGTGAGGGTGTTGATAGTGAAGAAGTTGCCTATGTGTGGAGACAGGCAGTATGTGAGAGCCCTCTATACTTTCTACTCCACAGTGCTGCAAAGCTAAAACTACCCTGAAAAATAGTCTATTGAAAAGAAGAGAGGGACGCCTGGGTGGCTCAGTTGGTTAAGCGTCTGCCTTCGGCTCGGGT
>CM052884.1:34954376-35007543 GCA_028534135.1 Potos flavus
AGATTGCTATTTCCTTGACTCTGGTTCAATTTAACTTTTGTCTGAAATATTTTTTTTAATGTACTTATAATGACTACTTCCCAAATTGTTTAAAATATTCTCAGAAAATTATTTTTTTATAAAAGAGTAAAAACAACTGCAGATAACATGTTCAACTAGTCCAATATAACAACTTTGATTTTATTCCTTATAAATCTTGTACAAAATGAGAGATAAAAGCCGAAGATATTAATGTTCCATTAGGAAAAAAGGAGAATGCACCTGCCCTGGGGTTTTGTAGTTCCCACAAAAATGCCTCGGTTTACCTAAAAGCTCAGAATTCTCCTGTCAAAATAATTTTGCAAATTTTCTGAATTTTTATGACTTCAGAATACTTTTTGGGAAATATCTATTAGTATCTTATGAGACACCACTGGTCCTAAAAAGAGTTTAGGAAATGCTGTTTTAGAGGCTATGTTTGGTCTAATTGGCTATAAATAAGCTGATTCATGATGTTGATTGGCTTATGGCTATGTGACCCATTTTCCTGTTTTTAAGAATTTCCCCCCAAACATAGAATTTTAGTTAAGAAAACCTTGGAGATTTTCTAGTTCATTTACCTGTAGGACCAGAGTGGTTTCACAGTGCCCTCAAGGCCCCAGGGAAAGGGACTGACCCAGTCAGAACTAGATCCCAGGTCACTAATGCTGTCTCTTGGAAACCTTCTTCTCAACTTGGCATGCAAATCTCCTATGGACTGAATTGTGGCCCTCCAAAATTTGTATGTTGAATCCCTAACCCCCTCATACTTCAGAATGTGGGTATATTTGGAGATAGGACCTTTACAGAGGTGATTAAGTTACCGTGAGGCTGTTAGAGTAGGCCCTCATGGAACCTGACTGGTGTCCTTATAAGGAGAGGAAACTTGAACAAACAAAAAGAGTCAGCAGTATTGGAAGCACACAGAGGAAAGATCATGTGAAGACAAGGCCATCTGCAAATCAAGGAAAAAAAGCTTCAGAAAAAACCAAATCTGTGCTTGGACTTCTAGTCTTCAGAGATGTGAGAAAATTCATTTCTGTTACATAAGTCACACGGTCCCGTGGTACTTTGTTAGGGCAGTCCTCACAAATGAATACAGGCCTTTCACCAACTGATCCCTTTATTTTCTCAGCCTTATTTTCCTTTTCGATCCCAGCATGAAATGTACATTTCAAGTTCGTGCATTCCTTGAACATTCCTGCATCCATCCTTCCCCACAGAGTTATTTCTTTCTCTAGAATGTCATTTATTGGGGCACCTTGGTGGCTCAGTTGGTTAAGCGTCTGTCTGTCTTTGGCTCAGGTCATGATCTCCAGGTCCTGAGATCAAGCCCTGTGTTGGGCTCTCTGCTCAGCGAGGAGTCTGCTTGTCCTTCTCCCTGTGCCCCTCCCCCCCCCCACTCATGCTCTCTCTGTCTCTCGAAAATAAATAAACAAAATCTTTAGAATGTCATTTAATGGGGCACCTGGGTGGCTCACTTGGTTAAGCATCTCATGATTGATTTCAGCTCAGGTTATGATCTCAGGGTTGTGAGATCAAGCCCCACGTTGGGCTCTGCATTCAGCGGGGAGTCTGCTTGAGATTCTGTCCCTTTCCTTCTCCCTCTGCCCCTCCCCTCCAAAATAAATAAATAAATAAATCCTTAGAATGTCATTTATTTCTTCCCTTGCATGCTATCTAATTCTACACAGTGAAGCCCCACTTCTTTAATGCCATTCCTGACTAGTCCTGCTCATAGTGTTCATCCCTTTGGCTAACTCCTCAAAAACTGTAACATATGAATTACATTCTTTTTGTACAGTTACTTATACTAGTCATCTTTGCATGATTATGTATCGTGTCTCCTAAACCGCTTCTTTAAACAGTATTTCTTTGTTATTTCTACTGTGGCTAGGGTTGCACTGTTGATTTTTCTCAACTTCTAAAAAAGTTAGCCAGAAGATATTTTTCCTAAAATATGTATAGGAACATCAGTTTAATACAAATGAAATTCAACAAAACTAGTGATCATGAGAATGTGTAATGATGATACCACAAAAGCAATATCATAGAAACAGGCATACTTGGTCTGCTTTCCTGATATAATGACAAATTACTAGCATTACTATGTGGGTATACATGAACATGATATCTAAGACCAAATTGTTAGAACAAACAGCTAGTTTAAAAGAGATATTCCCTGGCCATTTCTTGTATTTCTTCAGTCTTGACTTTCAGTTCCTTCAGTGAACTCAATCCTCAATAACAGTATTCTTGCTATTTTGTGAGTCTTCTCTGTAATGATATTTGGTGTTAAAAATATTGATCTGAATTTCAAAGTGTACCTGAAGATTTAAAATAGACCCTAAGCTGCTTGACACTATTTGTATCAAGATCCTTCTACTAGTAGAGTAGCTCCAAGATTTGGACTCTTGATAATTATCAGCTCTGAAAAACAAGAGAGAGGACAAGAATGAGTTTAGGAAGTACTCTTTTAGAGGCTAGGCTTGGTCTAATTGACTGAGAGAAAATGAGCTGAAACTCTTTGATTGGGCTACTCTTATTCAATGATGAAGAATCAGGGGTCGTTTTGGTCCATATCATCAAATACCATCAGACTCAAGGATAGAGTTTCTAACCAGATGTCTTTAAAAATTACATGTGAATATGCCCAGAAGCTGTCAATATTTACTCATCCACTATTTTTTCTCACTAAAGCAAAATCTAATGTTTATTTCTTGAAGGTAAGAAGGCCATAGCTTAAATTTCCTGATCTCTTCAGAAGATAGCAAAGCCATGAATGGAATCATATACTTCCAAGAGGTTTCTGGGGAAAGCATTACAACAAAGAGGCAGTCTTATTAGGATTCAAAACAAGAAAGCATCGTTTTCTCCTCAGCTTGGTTCTTTGTTTCCCTTGGATAGTTTAACAAAATGTCAGTGATCCTTAGTTATTTCAGTTTTGTCAAATGTAACTCTCAAAAGCTAGTGGCACTGTGACAGTACTCCCCTCCAAACCAACTAAGAACTTTTCCTGTGAGAAGATGTGATCCTAGAACAAAAATTGTCCTCAGATGAGTGTAGGGCTCACTCTCTAATTTGCTCCTAAGGAATATTAGATAAACTGATTGACTCAGTACCAACTCCTCCAGTCAAAGTCTAATTGACTATTTTATTTATAAGCCACCAAAATTATTTGGCGTGAGAATGTTCAGGCTGAAAGAGCCCCAAGTACTTGAGTAATGGCTGTGCTATTGTTCTATGCTAATGTTTTAGACAGAAAATAAAGTCCAGGAAAAGACAAGCCTTGAAGATTATGTATAGTGAACTGATGGGAAGGTAGAGGTCCTGATACTTTTTGTCACAGTGGTCTGCTTTTTATTTTAGAACACATATTTCCTTGGAGAGTGGCCATTATAATAAAGACCGTATACCTTCAAGGTTCCAATATGGTAGTACTCCAAATAGATGCTAGGGGACAAATAAAATATAGGAATTTAAAGGTGACTTGCCAAGCAGGAATCTTAATTGGATATTCTCCATGACTATGCTGAATGTCAGCAGTAACTATATGAGGAAGGAGAGGCAGGCCATAAGCAACTAAAAACTGATCTTTTAAAACTTCCCTTTAGGTTCCCCAAGTCCTTCAACTAGGAAATGATGCTTTGGAATGCAAATCCCAGGGACACTTCCTAAGACTCAAATTCCATAGTATCTTAGGAAAGAGAATTTCTATTCCATACTTTTTTTCCTTTCGATCCTAAAATTACTCATTGTTACTTGTGTACCTGTCATTATGCAAAATTGAGTACATGATACCACTGCAATAAAAAAAAACACAGGCGGTAATGTAAAAGGGCTATTTTATGGGTAGACAAAAAAATGCACCTCATGAAATAGTTATGCATTGATTTATATATATACTTTATTCTTTGACTTTAGTATGTAAAAATGCAATGCTACCTACTTTTCTGGCAGGCATCCTCTATAATTCTCTTTCTCCTAAACATGCTTTAAACTTAAATATTAGTGAAAAGTACCTCTAACTTCCTAAGAACATTCTGTGACAGAAAAGTAATCAACGTACCCTCTGGAAAGATTTTTATAATTTCCAAATTATGTTTAAAATTCAAGTTACTTGCTTAACGTACTTGGACACTTTGTTTCATTTGTCATCTTTTTTTTAAAGGATTTATTTATTTATTTGAGAGGGGGGAGAGAATGAGCTGGTGGGGAGGAGCAGAGGGAAGAAAGATGCAGAGTTCCATCCCAGGGCCCAGAGATCACTACCTGAGCCCAAGGCAGATGCCTAACTGACTGAGCCACCCACCCAGGTGCCCCCATTTGGCATCTTTTATTGCTTCTAATCTAGTACAGACACCTGAACAAGTAATTGCTAAAAGTTCTATGCTTCGTGTGCATTTTTAATTGTTCTCACCACAGTCCCTATAGAAAGTACTACCATTATCCACCAAAACAAGACTTAAAGAGATAAAGTAACAGCTACTACATATTGTACCAAGGACTGAAATGTAGACTGTTGTGACTCTAAAGATATAGAGCTACTGAGTACATGAGAAATAGTGAGGGATAAACTGAGCTGGGACAGCTGCCATTAAGAAGTGGGACAACAGAATTATAACAAAATATAACAATCTGGGATAATTTGGGGAAAAACAAAATAATGACTCTAGATCATGAAGAAAGTTTATATTTTATGCAGTATACTCTTTGTAATAAATCAAGAGAGTATATAATACATTTTAGATATATTTCTATGAAAAATAAAATATAGCTCACTGTTTAAATGGGTAAGTTTCAATTCTTTGGGAATGGAGCTCATCCTAGGCAAAAATGATAAAATGGGCAAACTTGCCTATAAGTACCCCTTTTTCTTCTCCATTGTCCATAGTTTACTCTATCACAATCTATTTCTAGGAAAAAATATGTTATTAGGCACTTAAAACTTAATAAGAGCCATAGTCACTATCAATTGCTTTTCCTTGGAACATTCACATTCTCATTCTTAATGTCAAAAATAAAATAGAAAAATCTTTCTCATTAAAAAAACATTTCAGCCTCCAGAGAATATTAAATTGGGGCATGCACACATGGAAAAAGTAAGAATCATTATCAGAGTTCCTAAAATCACAATACATAAGCATCTGTTCTACTTAGGAATAAGTTCAGTCTGTGTAAGAACTTTACTTATGAAAAATGCTTCATTTCTTAGAGCTGTCTTCTCAGTGAGATACCTCTGTGTTTATTTATAATATTCCCAAAGTATCTCTGGGATAGAAACTGAGACATATGAAACCGAACAATGTGGAAGAACAATAAAATCTTTTGTCCAATATAGAAATAAAATGTAAAAATAAAATCTTTTGTCCAATGTAGAAAACCCAAAAGACTCTACCAAAAAATTGCTAGAACTGATGAATTCAGCAAAGTTGCAGGACACAAAATCAACATATAGAAATTTGTTGCATTTCTATATACCAATAATGAAGCAGCAGAAAGAGAAATCAAAGAATCAAGCCCGTTTACAATTGCACCAAAAACCATAAGATACCTAGGAATAAACCTAACCAAAGAAGTAAAGGATCTGTACTCTGAAAACTATAGAACGCTTATGAAAGAAATTGAAGATGGCACAGAGAAATGGAAAAACATCCCATGATCATGGTTTGGAAGAACAAATATTGTTAAAATGTCTATACAACCCAAAGCAATCTACAAATTTAATGCAATCCCTATCAAAATGCCACTAGCATTTTTCACAGAGCTAGAACAAACAATCCTAAAATCGGTATGGAACCACAAAAGACCCTGAATAGCCAAAGCAATCTTGAAAAAGAAAAACAAAATGAGAGGCATCACAGTCCCAGACATCAAGCTCTATTACGAAGCAGCAGTAGTCAAAATAGTATGGTACTGACACAGAAACAAACACATAGATCAGTGGAACAGAATAAAAACCCAGAAATGGACCCACAACTATATGGTCAAGTAATCTTCAACAAAGCAGGAAGACAAATCAACAAATCCAATGCAAAAAAGTCTCTCAACAAATGGCGTTGGAAAACTGGACAGCAACATGCAGAAGAATGAAACTGGACCACTTTCTTACGCCAAACACAAAAATAAATTCAAAATGGATGAGAGAGCTAAACGTGAGACAGAAAACCATCAAAATTCTAGAGGAAAACACAGGCAGCAACCTCTTTGACCTCAGCTGTAGCAACTTCTTATTTGACAGGTCACTGGAGGCAAGGAAAACAAAAGCAAAAATGAACTATTGGAACCTCATCAAGATAAGAAGCTTCTGCACAGTGAAGGAAACAGTAAACAAAACTAAAGGGCAACCCACAGAATGGGAGAATATATTTGCAAATGACATATCTGATAAAGGGTTAGTATCAAAAATCTGTAAAGAATTTATCAAACTCAACACCCAAAAAACAAATAATCCAGTTTTGAAATGGACAGAAGACATGACTAGACATTTTTCAAGGAAGACATCCAGATGGCTAACAGATACCTGAAAAGATGCTCAACATCACTCATCATCGGGGGAATACAAATCAAAACCACAATGAGATACCACCTCACACCTGTCAAAAAGGCTAAAATCAACAAAGGGAACACTAGGTGTTGGCAAGGATGTGGAGAAAGGGGAACCCTCCTGCACTGTTGGTGGGAATGCAAAGTGGTGCAAACAGTCTGAAAAGATCCAAAGGGATGCATGCACCCCAATATTTATGGCAGCATTATCAGCAATAGCCAAACTGTGGGGAGAGCTCAAATGTCCATTGACTAGTGAATGGATAAAGAAGTGGTGTATATATGGATTCATGGTATATATATATATATGTGTGTGTATATATATATATGTGTGTGTGTGTGTGTATAATATGTATAATGGAATATTACTCGGATATCAAAAAGAATGGAATCTTGCCATTTGCAATGACATGGATGGAACTGTAGTGTATTATGCTAAGTGAAACAAGTCAGTCAGAGAAAGACAAATGCCAAATGATTTCACTCATATGTGGAATTTAAGAAACAGGTGAATATAGGGGAAGGGGAAAAAAAGAGAGGGAGACAAACCATAAGAGACTCTTAACTATAGAGAACAAACAGAGGGGTGTGGAAATGAGGTAGGTGAGGGATGGGCTAAATGGGTGATGGATATTAAGGAGGGCACTTATTGTGATGAGCACTGGGTGTCATCTGTAAGTGACAAATCACTAAATTCTACTCCTGAAACCAATATTACACTATCTGCTAACTAGCATTTAAATAAAAACAAAATTGAATCAATAAATTAGAAAAAACATAATAAAAGTTAATAAAATAAAAAATAATCTTTTGTCCAGTGAACCACTTATTGTTCTGTTAAAATATATAGCTCCAATGATTGAACATTGAGAAAAAGATTTTTTTCTGACTGTTAAGGGCATCATTCGCTTCATTCCACATTATTAGGCTGTTTTGCAGAGTTCTAATTAGTTATTTTATGTTCTTTCTCTCTCTTCCCCCAAGGCTCCCATCCAAGTAGCACTCCCGATTTAGGAAATTTTTGAGGAAGCTCCATACTGTTTTTCAGACTGTTTATCCCATCATTTTTTATGGACATTTAGTTGATATTTGCTAAATAAATGAATGCACGAGTATATATAAACTTAACATTTCAATCACTACCTCCTATATAACTGATTTCCATAGTAAGGTCTTTTTACATTGAGTATATTTTAGAGGCCTAATACCAATTTTGATATCAATGTATTTCTAGAGGTGATTCACTCAAAGATGATGATAGTTAAAAGTTTTAAAGAACCTGATCTGGAAACAGAAGAAAAAATTTTTGCTGTTTTGTGGTTTGTAAGATGCATCAGACTTTCATCTCCTCACATGTTTGTAAGATGCATCAGACTTTCATCTCCTCACATGTTAAAGCATAGACTGTATAAATTGGAAGACTTACATTCTATGCTACATTTATTAGTTATAAGAATTTTGAATGATTTACTTTGAAATGCTACATGAAGTTTGATTTGCTAATCAATGAATGTTGAATCTAATTTCATAAGCTATCACCAAGGAGCCTTGTCAGTTTCAATTCCCTTCGATAATATTTGTAGCTAACCAGGATGAAATTATATTGTAAGCAAATTTGGAAGAGCACGCGATAAGGTTTGAATGCTTTTCATTTTGAATATGGAAAGACAAGTTTGATTCGTCAGTAAATTTCCTATAGCCGCTTACCTCCTCAAAGCTAGTGTATTCTGAGTGGCACAAATGTTGACTATGCAAACAAAAGAGTCCTAAAATGACAGCAATAAAGTGATTTGCTAAATTTCTGGTCACTTCTTACGAACACAGCATTAGCACAAGGGTATTAGGGAGAACGGGAACAAGTAGAACCTGCCTTGGCTTTGTCATTTGCCTAGTTTTGCAGTAGGCAAGTAACTTGACTTCTCTGGGCCTCAGTTTCATTACGTATCTAAGTTGAAGTCAATATAATCAGCCTTACGTTCTCCTCTAGCTTTTACACAAAATAGATATTAAATAAACATATATTCAGTGTTTGAAGACTAAATGAATAAGTGAACGTACTTAGTCCAACATCATTTTGTATTTCCCCAAACAACAAGTTATTTAAACTGGTGTGTACATGTCACATAAATATAAATTCAAAGCTACCAGGTGAGATTTTCCAGAAGAATTTTTTGCTAATTACAGAGAGAATTCTCCAGTGGCATAATGGTACCTAATATTCCTGATTTTGTACTTATCTTCATATTCCTGCAATCATATCTGGGAATATCTCACTTCTAAATTCCAATTGATAACACTTTATTTGCATCCTATAGAGTATCATTAAGCTATATTTTCTTTGTATGTTTTTTATCATGTTTTGATATTAATGTTATTTTCTTTTGTACAATGAAGTTAGGAGCTCCCTCATTTTCTTGATGTAATTTAAATAAATTAAAACTATCCTCTAAAAATTAGATAAAACTCATCTTTGAAACTCTTTGCTCATGGTTCCTCATTTAGTGATACATTTTAAATCTTTCCAATCTATTTTGCAATGATCGACTTCTCAAGTTTTCTGCTTATTCATGAGTCTATGTTGGTAATTTATCTTTTTGCTAGGAAAACATCTACATAATTTAGGTTTTCAAATTGCTTAGAGTATTCTTATAATTCTTTAAATCTCATTTGTATCTGGATTATATCTCCATTTTCATCCTAATACATGCTTTTTGCTTCCCTTTTTCCTTAATTGAGCTCATAATTTATATTATTGATTTTTTAAAGAACCAGTTCTCCAATTTACTTATTTTTTACTTTATTTTGTCAGATTATAGTTTTATGTATTGTTTCCACTGCTTTGTTTTAGCATATTTTGTTTGTTTTGTCTGATTTATCAAGATAGATACTAATTTCCTGTATTTTTTTTCTTTCTTCTTTAATAACGAAGCCATTTAAAGATGTAAAATTTCCTATGAGAATACCTTTAACTGTGTCTCATGGGTTTTAGTATTAAGAATGTTCCTTTTATAACTTTCTAGATAGTTCGTAATTTCACTTTTGAATTCTTGTTGCATCTAAGGGTTAAGAGACTCTTTCTTAAATTCCAAGTAACTAATTTTTCAGAACTTCTAGATCATTAGATTAACTGTCTGAAAATGTGATCTGTAAAATCTCTACTTTAAAATGTTTTCATTTTTTCTTTGTCAGCAAGCAGAAGACTGATTTTAAAAATAAAAAGAAAATAAAGTGCTATTTTGACTATTTCTGAATGCAAAATTCTCTGAATTCCCTCTCTCCCCAATCTTTTTTTCTCCCCTACACACACACTCAAGTGTGATTATGTTTAAATTTCTTCTCATCTTAATTTGTTTTTGTTTACCTGACTTGACCTAATCTATGTGAAACCAAATATCCTAATTTAATTATATTTTTTAATCTCCTTAATTTCTCCTCCTGTTTCTAATACATTTCCTTTTTTTTATACATTTCCTTTGTACAATCAGCTGCTATGTTGCTTGACAGTACAAGTTTATATTGTTACTTTAACTTCATCAGGGATTACATTTTATTATCATTTATTATTATTATTATATGATGTTCTTTTTATACCATTTAACCCTATATTCCCAACTTGTCTGATATCAGCTTTGCTTTTCTTTCATTTTGTTTGTCTGTGCACCTCCACCCATTCCCCTTTTCTCTTTTTTTTTCTTTTTAAAGATTTTATTTATTTATTTGTCAGAGAGAGAGAGAGAGAGAGAGAGAGAGAGGAGCACAAGCAGGGGTAACAGCAAACAGAGGGAGAAGCAGACTCCCCGCTGAGCAAAGAGCCTGAGTGGGGCTCGATCCCATGACCCTAGGATCATGACCTAAGCCCAAGGCAGATGCTTAACTGCTTAACTGACTGAGCCACCCAGGCATCCCTCTCCTTTTCCCTATAAAAACACTTCTGGGGGGCGCCTAGAGGGCTCAGTGGGTTAAAGCCTCTGCCTTCGACTCAGGTCATGATCTCAGGGTTGGGATCGAGCCCCACATCGGGCTCTCTGCTCAGCAGGGAGCCTGCTTCCTTCTGCCTCTCTGCCTACTTGTGATCTCTCTCTCTCTGTCAAATGATTCAATAAAATCTTTAAAAAAAAAAAAGAAATAAAAAAATAAAACCACTTCTGGTGGAGGACACCTGGCTGGCTCAGTTGGTAGAGCATACAACTCTTAATCTTGGGGTTGTAAGTTCAAGCCCCACATTGGGTATAGAGATTACTTAAAATAAAATTTTTAAAAAACAAACAAAACCCCACTTTTGAATGCATAAACATATTTGTAGGATTTTAATTGCATAATGTTTTTCCCATTTTTGTGAAATTTCTACCATAGTTTATCTTATTTACTTGTTTGATCAAATTACTGTTGAGTGTTTTCCTAAGTTACTTGGCTCCCTCATCCCCCCTCTTTCTTGCATCTTTATCCACATTACCTCCTATCAATATGAGCCCTCCTTGCTTCCCACCCTATAATTCATGTTAGAAATCTAGTATTTGCTAGTCTACATTTTTCTTCATGCTGAGCATCATTCACAAACGAAATATATTCATGGATACTAACATAATTATCTAGACGTTCCATTGTTTGTTTTATAAAAATATGATCACATTATACATAATTTTCAGCATCTTGCTTCTTTTACTCATTAACACCTCATAGAAATATCTCCAGTTCAACTTATACAGCTCATATTCATTTCCTTTAATTCTGCATAAGCTTCCAATGCACAGATATTATACAATTCATTCAATAATGCCCCTATTCATTATACCTTGTTTTCATTTTTCTATTTTTTATAATTTTGTTTACTTATTTGATCCAATTACTGTTATCTTTTTCTCTTGTCAGTTTAGAAGTTCTACTGAAATTTTACCTTCTACTAATGGTTCCCCATCACTTTCCAAGAGCACTTTTTTCTCCAGTGCATTCCTTTCCCATTACTTCCCATTCCAAGTGATACCACTGCCACAGTTGGCGGGGAACATGTTGTGTCTGGCCCTTTGAACAAGAGATGTACCAGCTTCAGACTTTTGGGTCACCCATTGAGTCCTTGAGAGAAAACCCCTCTGCTCCCATCGGTTATAAAGGTTAATGCCTTTCTAGTTGAAGAGATAAAGAGGACTCTCCCAGACTCTTGAACTTTTTAGGAACTACTTGGGGAACTGTGGGACCAGCAGGTTCCTGAGGGACCACAAATGTGGATGGATTAATGGATGCTAGTTTTCTTTTTAATGCTCCACACATCTCAGTGGACCAAACTCTTCAGGAAGCACAAAGCTCTAATTTGTCCATGATATCTTCTCTCTAGGATGCAAGATCTAGGCAGACCCAGATAATAGTAAAGTCCTGCAGATGTGCCTTCTGCCAGGACCTCAATAAAGCCAAAAACCTGGTTCTCCCCTTCAGGCTCACTTGTCTTTGGAAGGTGCTCCCCTGAGGATTAGTTATTGTAAGGGAAAGCCAAGGGCTGGTGTGTGCAGCAGAAACGTACATAGCATGCCGCTGTCTCTGAATTCCCTCTCATTTCTACCTCTCAAATATTAACATTTATGACTTATCTCAAATATTATCACTTCCATGACTCTTTTCTTGCTGGAGGAGAAGATGACCTTCTAGATGTGATATGTCTCATCTAAGAATCAGAGAACATGTCCCTCTCTAAAGTCATTTTTCAGATTCTGGGTAATAATAATGGCAATCATTTATTTAGCATTTACTGTGTGCCAAACACTGTGCTAAGCACTTTATATGTACAACTTTGCGCTGAATACTCACGCGCTTGATTAGGGACCAAGCCATTGAGTCTCCCTAGCCCCTGTACCCCATGGTCTGTATGTTGCTGCTGGATCCTTTTTGTGATTAGGCGAATTATCTAGTTGCATAATTAGAAATGGTCACTTAGAAAACATATTGGGCATCTCCTCAATTTCATTTAATAGTAGGCATTTTAATGTATGAATAATCTGTCACCTCCATCAGCTAGATATCTGGACTAGCTTCATTATCATAGGTAGAGTTAATAATTGATTTCAGATCTTCAGCTGTCTATAATTTTCTTATTTCCATCTGAAAATCACTAACCACTTAAAGCCCCTAATTTACTTTTGTGGCAGTTTTCATTGTCCCTTATACGGATGAAGTAAAATAAAATTCCTTCACATTTGACTGTACTGGCTGGAATTTACCTATGAACAAAGTAATGTATTGGATCAGAATTTTTACCATCCGTATGATTGATATATAATTGGTAGTGATTTGAGATTAATTTCTTCTTAATATAAACAACATAGAGTAAAATTGCTACACTCCCAATACAGATAAATATTATTTTGCATATGCTATCCTGGTGTTTTGTATGATGAACAACTCAACCAAGACCCAGAGTACCCTTTCACATCATATCTATAGCCTATATTTTAAAATACCATTGCAAAGAAGAATGTGATGATTCTCAACTCTTAGAGTTGCAGAAGTGGGTCATGACTTACTGTACTTGTCCCTTGTTTACCAGCACATCACCAGGGTCGAACTCCATGCTGCCACATGACAGGTGTTGAGAAAAAAATGCAGAATAGAAGGATAGATGAGTAAATTAAATGATTTCAAGATGTCCCTAAGTTGATTAAAAACTTGAAAAATATTCAGTTGGAGGATGTGTTTTAACAATTGTTACAACAGGGGCGCCTGGGTGGCTCAGTCGGTTAAGCGGCTGCCTTCGGCTCAGGTCATGATCCTAGGGTCCTGGGATCGAGCCCCACATCAGGCTCCCTGCTCAGTGGAGAGCCTGCTTCTCGCTCTCCCTCTGCCTGCTGCTCTGCCTACTTGTGTTCTCTCTCTATTTCGCTAATAAATAAATAAAATCTTTAAAAAAAAAACAATTATTATAACAATAAAATATTAGGAAAAATTTTAACAGTATTTTATAAGTATATAGTAGCTCAAAAACAAAATAAATAGTGGCCATGAATAAGTGGAAAAAATGTGAAACCCAAAAAAAGGGGATTTTTTTATTTTCATTTTTATACTTTTAGAAGAGAAAGTCTGATAGTTGTAAAGCAGCTTACTCCTATTTGGATTTTTCCCCATAATCCATAACTGATGTTGTAAACATTTATTCTGTGTCCTTCTCAAAAAAAAAGCAAAAAGTGTGCAAAGGACAAAGTAAATAAGGTCAGTATGATATATGAAGAAGCAAAATAAGCAGCATAAGGAAATAGCAACATTCCTTTAACAGCCCATCACTAATCACATGTCAGCAAGTGTGAAATCATCTTTAACTGGCAGTTCAACGGAAATAGTTCATTTAAGTAAGGAAGGCAGTCTTACTAAATTCAACACACCTATCAACAATTGCTTAACTATGTCACAAAATTGAAAGACAGCTGCATAAAATAAATACAGAAGAAAAAACTACAGCATGAAAATTAAAATCCTAGTCTTTCAAAATGGCTTTGGACTGAATCTTCAATCAGATTTAACAAACTGATTTTTTTTTCCCCCAAATAATTTTATTTTATTTTTTCAGTGTTACAAGATTCATTGTTTATGTACCACACCCAGTGCTCCATGCAATACGTGCCCTCCTCAATACCCACCACCAGGCTCGCCCATCCCCCCACACCCTCCCCTCCAAAACCCTCAGTCCCTTGTTCTGAGTTCACAGTCTCTCATGGTTCTTCACCCCTCCGATTTCCTCCAATCCATCCCTCCCTTCCCTCTCACAATGTCCTCCATGTTTTTCCTTATGCTCCACACGTGAGACCATATGATAATTGACTCTCCCCGCTTGATTTATTTCACTCAACATAATCTCTTCCAGTCCAGTCCATATTAAAATAAAAGTTGGGTATTCATCCTTTCTGATGGAGGCATAATATTCCATTGTATATATAGACCATATCTTCTTGATACATTCATCTGTTGAAGGGCATCTTGGTTCTTTCCACAGTTTGGCAATTTTAATAAGCTATCATGTTTTATTTTTCAAAGTAAAGGATTTATCTTTAAATGGAAAAAGCATTCTTAGCTTAGTCTCCTTAGAAGGAAACTCTTTTTGAGGGAGGAGGAAAGTTATTTTTATGCTGAGCACTACAAAATACATATTAACAAAAGTTGTTTTAGGCATGAACTATGTATGAGTCTAATCTCTTTTTGCCATAGATGTACATACATTCTTTTGGCTCTTGTACGTCTATAAGAAAAAGAGATGAACTAAAATTCTTTCAACCATTGAAATAAATAATAGTTATAATAATGTTCACTCAAACAGAACATGTTCTAAAAAAAAAAAAAGAACGTGTTCTTTTTTTTATTAACATATAATGTATTTTTTGTTTCAGGGTACAGGTCTGTGATTCATCAGTCTTACACAATTCACAGCACTTACCATAGCACATTCCCTCCCCAATGTCCATCACCCAGCCACCCTATCCCTCCACCCCCCTCCCCTCCAGCAACCCTCAATTTGTTTCCTGAGATTAAGAGTCTCTTTTTTTTATCACAATATAATCATAGGTTGCCAAGGATAGAGAAGGAAGGTGTGAAGGCAGTGGTTCTACATTATGAAATGTTCGGTGGGAAAACCTTCCCCCAGATCCCTAGTGATCTTGTATAAGTTCCACATGAGAGCCACCATTTAGATGTTGGCCATACCCATCTCATTGGAAGCCAACAGGATTACAAGAGCACTAATTAAGTAAAATGACTTCTGCCCATTTCCCCATCCCTGATCCTAGAAAAAGGCATGAGGGGAATGAAAAAGCTGGTATGTTCTTCTTCACACTGAGACTCTCAGACTGAAGGTTAGCCATTATTATGCAAATGGAAGAATATGAGCTTAAAATGTTCAACTGATTTAAATTGTATTGTATTGGACTGTACTTTTTTTTTTTTTTTACCCAAAAGTGACCAGAAAGGTATGGGATTGCCTAAGACAGGAAAGAGAGATTCTGCACAGCGTGTTTGAAGGTAGAAATTAGAATTTCTTTAAATGTTGTAAATATTATTATCTAAGTACAAATATTTAATAAACTACTTAAAGATACAGGTTTCTAATACTAGCCAGAATAATTCATTTTATCTAGTCCAATAATACCTCTTTGATGGTAGCCTCTAAAGATGTTTTGGTAAAGAAGCAGAGTCATTTCCCTTAATACAAATTCAAAAGTTTAGTTATATTTCCCTACCTTGATCTTGACTTCATCATTCACTAAACTAAAATCTGTTTAACTTTATTCATGTTTAAGCCTTTAACATCTCTTAGAATTTACTTATGTACTCTCATTTGTCTCAAGTTTATTCTTTCATGATTGAGTTATTCAAGTAAATAAGTCAATGTTAACATTATCCATTGTCTTCATGACTTTTTTTTACTCTTTTTTTTTTTTACTACTCCCAGATTTTATCTTTTCTAACTGAAAATCTTATATTTTAAGGCTTGTCACACAAGGCTCCAGGCTTTACATTATATTTTAATTAAATCTGTCAAAGGCAAAACTAATTTTTGGCAGCTTGAGAAGAGAGATAGTCAAAATGTTCTTTTAAACCAGAGACCCCACACATGGTGTTGAATTGATTATATGATGGTGGAGTTCATTTATAGAGCAGTAAGTTAATTTTCCCAAGGCTAATAAATTCATTTACTGCTTAAGTAACTAAATTCAATTTTCTGTAAAAAAGAATTATTGGCTAAGTAAGCAAATACAATAACCTATAACAAACGTATTTTATAAGTTTACTGTCTATCACAAACTGCATATATAAATATTATGCTTCTGGGAGATTAACCAACCAAAAAGTTCATAGTTAAATAGTTGAATATCTTGGGCTGTTCCCTTTGCAGCAAACGTAAAGAAAGAAGCTCATATAATCATGATAAGAAATGGAATATGTGGGGCGCCTGGATGGCTCAGTGGGTTAAAGCCTCTGCCTTCTGCTCAGGTCATGATCTCAGGGTCCTTTGATCGAGCCCCACATCGGGCTCTCCGCTCGGCAGGGAGCCTGCTTCCCCCTCTCTCTGCCTGCCTCTGCCTGCTTGTGATCTCTTCCTCTCTCTGTCAAATAAATAAATAAAATCTTTAAAAAAAAATGGAATATGTATAGATTTTTACTTAAGTAACCCATTCACATTGGGCTGCATTCCAACACAACTCTTAATTGTAGAACTATTATAATCATGGAAATATAAATGTTTTCTTGTTGACTTTCCTTTATGTTGCTTAGAAGGGCAATTTCACATGTCACTTCAGTACTTATGAGAAGAAAATAAAGTCAAAATTATTTTCTTTACTAGGTCTGTTATCCAATTCTAATATAAGATACTTTTTTTTTATAACTAAGGTCAAAGGAAAGCCTATAATTTCTGATCTTTACTAATAAAAGTTGCCTATATTTTATCCAAATTTTCCTCAACCATGTTATCATATTTCTGAGGCTGAGAACCAGAAATTTCAAATGTGGCTATTTCAGCAGTTTGAGGCAATGTAGGATAAGGATTTTTTTTTTTAATTTCCAAAATCTTTCTTATTGAGAGCAACTATTTCTTGATTCTGTTTGGACACAGCATAATACTGAGAAAATATCATGAGTAGGTAGACTTTTAGGAATTTAGTTTACTTTATGCAAAGAAGTGTCTGATGATTCAAAGAGAAACAGGCTAAGTCCCTGCATTCAAGATATTCAGAGCTCAATGTACGTGGTGTTTTATGAATGCACTGGATAATTATAAATAAAGGAGTATGTTATAAAGCCACTGTATAATTACTAGTAAAGCAGCTCTCTTTAAAAATGTATTAATGATTCTCTAATTAAATTTGGTATACTTTTAAAGAATGATAGAGCATCAAACAGATGCCTGAAGAATCCTAATTCTATATTTTCAATGTTTTGAAGGCTTGCTAAGGGATCAGTAATTATTGGAGGCATTGAATAAATTTTAATTATTTGTTACAAGCTTCAAAACATTAGAATCCAGTGAAAAATATGAGCTCTTTGGCAAGCCTTCGTTAACACAAACTTTCCATTAACCAAAATATCTTAGCCTTGATCACCCCAGGGCAAATGGAGATTTATCATACTGTCAGGAAACGTACATTCTAAAAATAAATCAATGTTTGATTTTGAGGAAATATATGCTATGTACAGTAATCTTAGAATCAGATGTACTAAAAAATATATTTCTCAAATTTGTGTCTTGTTGAAATTAATTTTTCTAGAAAAGCATGCATTGAGTTTTTCTCTTCACATTTGGTAGAAGTATTATTTTCCTATTTCTTCATTGCATTTTCTAGGCTAAAATAAAAATCTGCTTTTTAATTCCTCTTTTTATATTTATTTCTTGAACGTCTATTCCCAGGGTTCTATTCAATTCCCAATATTTAAACCACTATTAAATTTGAAAAACCTCCAAAAGAAAAAAAAGCCTCAATCTTCTCAGCCATGTTACAAAATTATCTACCACATGTCACTTTTCTCTCCCTTAGCTTCTTCACACTTCATTGTCTCATACACTCACTCACAGAGAACAAAGAGAACATTTGTAAATCAAGGAAAGACTGTATAGTTAGTACAGGAGTAGGAAATGAGAGGAGGGATGGGCAGGCAATAAGTAATCAGGTAAATACAGCAAACAGGAAGATGGGGAAGAAGCAAAAAAAAAAAATGTAGAAGATAAAGGGAAGGAAGGAGAGGCGCTGAGAGAATTGTTCACAAAGTTGCCACAGAATTTTTGCTAATGATGCCTAGTCTTTCCATTAACCATTTGAGGGCAAGCCTTTATTAGGTTAGCTGTAAGGCCCAAAGCACTTCGTGCATTGTAATACATTTAACAGGTACTGAATAATAGGCTTAATTACTATTAAGAAAAAAAATCTTGTATTTCTTTACAAGCCCAAATATAATTGTTGCTATAACTATGACATGAAGTACATACTATTATACCATGACATGTACAATTGATTTTTAAGGAATGCTGTTACATTTACTACCTGCGTAATTACAGACTTTGTTCTGGTTGTATCATGGCATGTGAACACAGCTTAAGCAAATTGCAGTGGTTATAGGTTTTCCCAGAGTTAATCTATACTTGGTTAAATGTGTTGAAGTATAAGGGTTTTTTTTTTAAGCTTAAACATGTTCTCAATCTGTTTTTAATTTTCTGCCATTTAGTTTTACAAGGCGCAGTATTGTAGAAAATGGTGCCACTCATTTCTGAAATGCCATAAAACCTCTTGTACAATAATTAAGTCAGGCCCCATATAAAATTCATTTTTTGCTCATTCCTTTTGTAATAGAAGTTTATGTCCATGGTTTACCCTAAAAGAAACAGACTAGTGCCCAAACCACAAGAAGTAAAGACAAAAAAAACAACACATTCAAGTTTAACAGAAACTCTTATTTATTTCAATTATTGATATGGGAATGAATTAATGCCCCTTTTAAATCTAAATATCTCTTTGGGGTCTGCATTTTTCTAGCTTTCTTTTCAAAATGAAGGATCAAACACGGTATTTTTCCATCTGCTAGAACAAAGCAAAGATCAACGCAGACATAACAGGTCCTAATCTCCTTTATTTGTAAGAGTGTTTGTAATAGAAATAGACTTTCCTGAGGACAAAGTGGGATGCAAAGAAAGTATTTTATTGTGGCAAGAACTCTGAACTTAAAGTCAGGTGGAAAAATTCCTAGACGTGCTCTATTACCACCAAGCTAGACACATGTGGGCTACCTGGTCAGGTGCTCTGAATTAGAGCTCCACCTCTAAGCTGATAGGATAAATCCATGGCATTTATGTGGTGTTCCCCAGTGGCTACAGTGATTCCATAAGTCTTCTATTCTAGTTATGTCTATATATAGTTGTGATAAAATACACATATCATAAAATGTACCGTTTTAACCAATTTCCCATTTTACCATTTTAACCATTTTAATAACAGTGCAGTAGTATTAAGTACATACCCATTGTTGTGTAATCAATCTCCAGGACTTTTCATATCCAAATTCTATACGCATTGAACAACTCCCCACTTTCCCCTCCCCCCGCCCTGGTAACCGACAGGCTGTTTCTCTGAGGGTCCTACTCTAGATACCTCAGATAAGTGGAACCATGCAGTATTTGTCCTTTTGTGACTGGCTTTTTTCACTTAGAATAATGTCCTCAAGGTTCATCCATGTTGTGGCACGTGTAGAATTTCCTTCCTTTTCACGGTGACTAATGCTCCATTGTGGGTATATTTTGTGCTCTCTCTCTTTCACTCTGACAAAAAAAAAAAAAAAAACGCGTAGGATTTCACCAGATTGGCACAAATCTGTACAAATTGTGTGAATCTACATACATACTACCGTATGTACTTAATACATTTTGTTTATCCATTCATCTGCTGATGGACATTTGGATTGAGTCCACCTTTTGACTATTGTGAATAACACTGCTATACACGTGGGTATACAAATATCTCTTCAAATATTTTAATATGCGTTTAAGCACTTAAACTAGAAATGAAAAAGTGAACATTAAAATGAGTTAGAAGCCAAAGTTTTACCTATTGCGGATCGCCGGTATATTAATGTATCTTTGTATAAACCTTGAAAGTGATGTTTAGTTTGTTTTTGTGTTTACATGCACCTGAATTTTTCTAAGTCCATCATTAACTATAAAGCTTATGCTGTAAGATTGGCCTTTTATTTAAGTCCCAGCCTGTACATGTCTGTTCATGATCAGAGAGGATACTGCTAAAGCATTCAGACACCATACACAAGTCAACACGAGGCAATCCGTGGGCATGTCTGCTTGCTCCATGTTTTCTTCATGGTATAGTAACTTGTACAAGTAAATGCATACTATATCATGTCATAATATCATGCTATGATTATATTCTTAGTGTATAAGCATTGTTTGATAACTTTTTATATCTCTGACAAGAATACTAGCATTTGTTACATAAATGTGGGAGATCTTTTCAATCATTTAGACAAAATACCATTTATCAGCTACTAGTTTTCTCCCCAACTTTGCCAGTCTGGTGAAATCCTATGCATTTTTTTTTTTTTTTTTTTTTTTTTTTTTTTTGTCAGAGTGAAAGAGAGAGAGAGAGCGCGCACAGGCAGGGGGAGCGGCAGGCAGAGGGAGAAGCAGGCTCCCTGCTTAGCGGGGACTGGATCCCAGGACCCTGGGATTATGACCTGAGTCCAAGGCAGACGCTTAATCAACTGAGCCACCCAGGGGTCTCCCTACACATCTTTGACAACAGAGCAAGAGTCACCTCCTCCTGGGAGCTCCACAGAACTCAGCTCCCTAACCTCACTGAGTTGCTCTCTCCTTTCGTTTCTCCCCTGTAGTCTATACATGGTGGCATGCTTCTTTCAGTCTGTCTTTGATGTTATGTTGTTCTCATTTTTACGAATCTGATTTTCCCTCTTCACTGTAAATTTCTTAAGGGCAAAGGCTGTGTCTTTTTTCATCTCTGCATCTGTAGACCATTGTGCAGTAATCGCTCAATAAAAGATTTATGAGAGGGTCCACCTTTATTAAGTTAATGTTAAACCTCAAAGAACTTGGGGCGCCTGGGTGGCTCAGTTGGTTAAGCGACTGCCTTCGGCTCAGGTCATGATCCTGGAGTTCTGGGACCAAGTCCCATATCGGGCTCCCAGCTCCACGGGGAGTCTGCGTCTCCCTCTGACCTTCTCCCCTCTCATGCTCTCTCTCGCTCTCTCTCTCTCAATTAAATAAAATCTTTAAAAAAATAAAAATAAAAATAAATAAATAAAAACCTCAAAGGACTTGATACATTGTAATACACTTAGCAGGTGCTTCATAAAAGTCTTAATTATAATCCATGCATGAATAGACTCATGTTAAGAGTCCCTGCCCTGCTAGATAGTTTATTTGATGAGTATCCTAAGGTTTCGAAATTATCTGCTTTAAAAAGTAGTGGGTATTGAGGAGGGCACATATTGCATGGAGCGCTGGATGTGGTACATGAACAATGAATCTTGGAACACTGAAAAAATAAAATAAAAGTAACTGGGGAAAAAATTTAAAATAAATAAATAAATAAATAAGTAGTTACCACGTGCAACTTAGCTGTGTGATTAAGGACTTTTTTCTGAAAAGTACAATCAAAGCAAAATACAGAAATAAAATTGGATATTTGTGGCTAATTGCAACTACCACGTTCAGATTTTTAGACATTTGTATTCATCAAAACAGACTCATTGTCTTAAGTTCAAAAGTATAGCTATTTTTTAAAAGATTTATTTATTTGAGAGAGAGAGAACGCATGCGCATGTGCGTTCATGAGGGGGGGCCTAGGGGGAGGTGCAGAGGAAGAAGGAGAGGGAGAATCTCAAGAAGACTCCCTGCAGAGTATGGAGCCCAACTCGATCTCACGACCCTTCGATCATGACCTGAGCTGAAATCAAGAATCTGATGCTCAGTGGGAGCCACCCAGGCGCTCCAAAAATATAGCTATTTTTAATTTAAATTTGCAAGATGAATTTATACTAGTTAAATTCCACTTTTATCAGTGCTGTATATTAGGGTTAATCATGCAAACTTATTTGGTAAAAGGAAGTTCCATTAATAAAACAAAAAGTTTTAAAAACTTGTTGTCAGACGACCCGTGAGGCTTCTTCCAGCTCTCGTGGTTGATGAGTTAATAGTCCTCTTCTATCTAGTCTTCACACTGTTACTCATGCTTCCTTTAGATAGTCCATGGAAACCTGCTCCCAAACTGCAGAACCGAACTATGCTGGGCAAAGCAAGACCCCATCCATGTTGTGAACTCAAGGAGAATTCTTCAAGGTAGAGCTATAGATTCCACTCTGTTCCCCTTACAAGGACATGAGCTTTACTCTTTGACCAAACTGCACATTGGTTGTTCCACCTGATTATACAGTTGTGTGTTCTAAAAGCATGACCTCCAATTATAGAACATGAATGTTTCTGGGTGTTACATGGCACACTATGTCTGCAAATAATATTGTAGTGGTGACCAAGTGTACTTGGTAAGTTCAATTCTACAGATGCACATTAACACCCACTCAATGCCAGGTCCTGTGCTAGATTCTGATAGTACCTCTTTCTTCTCTTTATAGCAAAGTTTTTTAAAAGAAAAAGCTACATATTTATCTCCTCCTTCTTCAACCTCCAGCCATCACGTTTATACTCCACTACTCCAAAGAAACCACTCTGTAGAAGACCCCCATTACTTTCTAATTGCCAAACTCATAGACTCCTGTCAATTTTCACCCTATTTTACCTCTGCTGCATTTGTCATGTTGACTGCTTATTTTTGCCTTCACTTCCATAAATCCATTCTATCTTCTGTTCCTGACTTTTTATATTTTTCATCTTAGAGTTCCTTTTTATCTATTTATACCTTAAATGTTATATTTCCCAAGTTGTGTCCTTTCTTCCCTTCTCCTCTTTTCTCTTCTCTCACTAGATGATCTCATCTGTATACGTGGCTATCAGTTATATACTGATAGATCCCAAGGCCACAGTTCTAATCCAGAGCTTTCCCTTGATGCCCATTTATCTCTTCTTGGAAACCCAATAGGCAACCCAATCTAAATCTATGTAAAACTGACCTTGTTACCTATCCTCCTAGATTTATTTCATCCTCCATTTCTTGCCTAAACTATTGCAAAGGCTCCCAAATTACCTCCTTGTTGCCAGATTTCCACCCCTGAGCCTATCCACTAAGGTTTGTCAGAATGAACTTATCTACTCACATGTGCCCACTGACCTTTGTCCCACATCTTCCTTATATAAACCTGGAAGTATTTTCACCATTTTGGAGACAGTCTTGAGACACTAGTGTGCTGTCTTCCTGGTGTTGGCCTCACCGAAATAAATTCCTTTCTTGTTTCACCACCAAAAAAAAAAAAAAAAAATGAAGTAGGATTTGTCACTTCCCTGCCTAAAACTCGTTCCTGACTCCAAGTACCCACATAATAAAGTTCAAATTCCTTGATGTGACATTAGAAGCTTTCCTGACCATATCCCTACCTACCATTATAGCCCTATCTTGTGTACTGCCCCACACAAATTTCCACTTTTCAAATAAACAACCCTATGCCCTTTCCCACACTGGTCCAACTGTGTAGAATATTTTACATCACAGTTTGTCAATCTGATGAGCTACACATCCTTCAAAATAGTTCAAGAGTTACTCTCTAATGAAGTTTTCTGTCACCCTACATTACATCCCAACAGACGGAAAGGCTCTGTCTTTGGTGCGTCCACTATAGTCAATACATACTTCCATCACAGCATCTACAATTATTAACCCTATTTTTAATGTGTTTGTTTTACCTTCACATACTGTGAGTTTCTTAAAGATGGCAGTTACATCTTATTTGTCATTTTATCCCCAATTTGTCACAGATTAAGTATGTAATTAGTGATTGACAAAAGCATGATTACATGAATAAATTAATGTAAATGTTTCTTCCCCTCAACCATTTCAAAGCCTAATGAGGAAACATACACAAATATCAAAAATTATAATAGAGTATATATCTGCAATGGTTGACTTGTTTGCCTTCTGTTATTTCTGGATAGGTCAAGGGAAAGTACATACATTCATTGTTAACAAGAAGTGTTTTTCTGTCTTTTGCAGCTTGTTTATATCATTCCTGTCATTTCCTACTTCTACTGTAGCTAGAAAGTTGGTTTTATATATCCCCTAAATAAAGCAGCTAAACACAAACATAGATCTGAGTACAATTTTGTAATATAAAACCAGTGAAACTATCCATTTGGTTTATTTTCAGAGGAATGAGTTTTTATGAGAAATATGTGAGAAGATGCCCCTTTTCAAGAAAAATTTATTTTTACCATGACCTGTATTCTCCAGTTAATGGTGGTTATGAATTAGAATTCATATAAGGTTGTTGTGATTTTTACCTGTTGACGAATTGTAGAACAGACTAAAAAGGAGGATACAAAAAAATCAAGTGGAAACAGGACCCAGTATTTGAAACTCTGAATTGTTCCCCAGGCGTTAGTCATTTTTTTTTCCCATTGCAATAGGGTCAGGGTGAGAGGGCTGAAGTAGATGGAGGAATGATGAATGTAATGAGGGGAAGAGGTTGAGGAAATTATTCTAGAACCCATGATTTAGGTTTCAAATAAAGATACTTTCTAAAGGAAATGAAATTGGTGATCTCAGTTTGCTCCCTAGCAACTACTGTAGCAGAGATGCAATTTGAATGCATCAGTGTGTGTTTCACATATTGCGAATCTCTGTGGAAATGTATAATGAGCTCCTGTTGGGGCAGTTTTCCATATTATGCTTCAGTGCTAGGGCATGCATTTGTCCGGATGTCTGTAGCATCCTGAGCTGCTCAACAAATTTTAAACATTTTGGAGATAAAAATAGTTTGAGGCTTTCCCTACGCACTCTCCAAGTACCACGCTGGTAACAAAGTGCAGCCCAAAACCTTAAAAATGGAAGCCTGCCTCACCTGGGTACTCAGCATGACAAGAAATTGGCTGACATTTACATGGAAAACCACATACTCCACATGGCTATTGATGAGCTTATTTTCAGAAAGAAATACAGTTGTCATTTAATCAAAATGTAACACATTGGTATGGAATTTGATGAGCTAGCACAAAGTCAATTGTTTGATGTCTTATTTCCAATTAACTTAAGATGTTTTTTAATTTTCCCTGCTTCTTAACAGTTCACTTTTAAAAATCCATTCATAACAATTAAACACAATATGCTGAATTTAAATATCTATCTTTATCTGCTTCTATTTCCATCCCTTTCTTTTTCAATCCCTTGCTTCCTTTTTTTCCCCCCCTCTCGCTACAGAAAGATGAGAAGTGAAGAGGGACTGCCATCTACTGGTGTATAGGAAACATTTCTGAAATAGTTAAACAGTACCAGGGATTGTAGTGGTTTTACCAAGGACATTGCCAGAGACAAAGAAAAGCTTGTGATGATTCAAGCTCTTTAAATGAAACCCCGGTTGACATATTCATTCATTCGTTCACTGATTTCAACAAAATTGAATGTAGAACTTCCAGTATTGCCAAGCACTGAGCTGAATCCATAGAACCCAGATTTCTTTTTTTTTTTTTCCCCCAAATACTTTTATTTTATTTTTTCAGTGTTACAAGATTCATTGTTTATGTACCACACCCAGTGCTCCATGCAATACGTGCCCTCCTCAATACCCACCACCAGGCTCGCCCATCCCCCCACCCCCTCCCCTCCAAAACCCTCAATCCCTTGTTCTGAGTTCACAGTCTCTCATGAGAACCCAGATTTCTAAATCATGGTACTTAATAGGAAAACCATTTCATTTTCTTTCCCTCCTCTGTTCATGTACTATCGATAGTATACAAATCTGTTTTTGTAGCATGCACTTGAGTTAATGGATTGAGCCTCTGAGGATAATTTCTGGAAAATATTAAATATTTACAGGCTATGCTGCCAGCAAAAAATCCCAGGAGGACTCCAGGAGCATACAAAGCTTGTGAATACCTTTTCTTCACTCATTCAAAATTCAGTCTACTTATTTTAATATATTTAATTATCCCTTTAAATATTATCATTCACAAAGGAATAGAGAAAATATAGAAAAGTAGTTGTATTGAATATGTTCCTTAATAGGAGACACAGAATAGGAATATTGGAAGTGCTATAGAATAAACATAGATAATGATTTCACTGTATTAATACTGATTGATATATCAAGAACATTGAGCATATACCTGGGAAGCTTAGGCAAGTTTTCTCTAATACCTATGCTCCTGATTCTGATTAAACCAAAACTCACTCAGGCAATGAAAAAGGGCACAATACATATGATCATAAAGGACCAGTAAAAAGGGGGCACCCGAGTGGCTCAGTGCGTTAAGCCTCTGCTTTCAGCTCAGGTCATGATCTCACAGTCCCGGGATCGAGCCCCGCATCAGGCTCTCTGCTCAGCGGGCAGCCTGCTTCCCTCTCTCTCTCTGCCTGCCTCTCTGCCTACTTGTGATCTCTGTCTGTCAAATAAATAAATAAAATCTTTAAAAAAAAAAAAAGACCAGTAAAAAAAAAAGGATTATTATACAAACATTAGAAATTAAAAGCATAAACAATGAATCTTGGAACAGTACATCGAAAGCTAATGATGTATTATATGGTGACTAACATAACACAATTAAAAAGAAATAAAAAACCCGAATTCTAGGGGGAAAAAAAGAAATTAGAAGCATTTCATTTGTACCGTTTTGTTACTTTTCTATGAAACCTTGCTTTTCCCACTCCACATCAACTTTGAAGACAATCAGACTTTGAAGATGATTCAACGACTGAGCCCCCAACTCAATTTCATTATTGCAAATTCAAACTTTCTCAGTCTCTCTCTACCCATAGTTATAAAACTTATAATTCTCTTTAGTAACTAAAAGAACACATATCTTTCATTTGACTGTGTAAGCCTAGTGATAGCATAGTGCTTGCCTGTTATAAGTACATTTATATTAAAGGATGGAATGAATTTCATTGGGGTTTTCTTGTATGTGGTTAATTAGAGGGGCTCCAACCAGTGATGGTCAGTGTTCTGCTTTATCGTTTCCCAACTTTTAATTTTGCTCTTTTTAAAAAAAAACTATAGTGAAATAATTTTTGACTTACAGAAGATAATAGAGAGAAGATAGTGGAGACATAGTTGAGAGAATTCTTTTACACTCTTAATTGAGCTTTTCCTTAATGTTAATATCTCACATAACCGTGGTGTAATTATTAACTGTGAGTATTTAACATCCCTACAGTACTATTAATAACTCAACTACAAATGTACTTTGGATTTCCCCAGCTTTCACTAATGTCCATTCTTTTATTCCAAGATACCACATTGGACTTAGTTGTTATCTCTCTAGTCCTCTCCAATCTCTGACAGTTCCTCGGTCTTTCCTTATTTTTCATGACCTTGACACTTCTGAAGAATATTGGTCATAAACTTTGTAGAATGCCCCTCACTTTGTGTTGGTCTGATGTTTTCTCATAATTACACTGGCATTATAGATTTTTGGAAATAATTCCACAAAGGAGAGGTGTGCTTCTTATCACATTATATCAGGGGATATAGGGGTACCAAGGTGGCTCAGTCTGTTGAACATCCAACTCTTGGTTTTGGCCCAGGTCATGCTCTCAGGATTGTGGATCGAGCCCCACATTGGGCTCCATGCTCAGTACAGAGTCTGCTTGGGATTCTCTCCCTCTCCCTCTACTCTTCCCGCCACTCACATACTCACTCTCTCTCTCCAACCCCCCAAAATAAATAAATAAATCTTTATATTGGGAGGTACATGATATCAATATGTCTCATTATGACAACGTTAACTTTAATCACTTGATGAAGATTGTATCTACCAGTTTTCTCCACTGTAAGCTCTACCTCCTGGAAGGAGGAGAAAGTATCAAAGAATTTGATCAAATTTGATCAAATTCTTTTATACTCTTTCTCCAGGCTCAGGTAGTTTTCTCACTTCAAGTGCTGATCAGTACTCAGTTGAAGACTTGAGGGAAATCTTTTTCAACTTCTCTAGTATTGCCCTATCCACATCTCTTCTGCCCAGCATGTTGCCCTCTAAATTTCTCTCAGCATTCTCAACTCTATTTGCTCAACTCAGGGAAACTGTGACGATCTGTTTGTGTTCCTTCTCCCTGTATTGAGTCCTAGAAATTCTCTTAAGGCAGAAAGTGGAATCAATAGCAGGATTCACTTCATTTGTTTTCCTTCTCTCAAATGCTGGTCATTCGATGTCCAAAAACCATTTTTAAAAATATTTTGTCTTATTTTTTGTTTGTTTAAGGTGTATGGGTAAATCCATGTGGCCAGAAACAGATGCCTGGTCCATCCGTGTGTTAATGCCACTAAAAATTAAAATTTTAGTCCAGAACTCTCCTTGAACTACAAACATATCCTATTTTCTATTTTGTGTTTTCCCTTAAATTCTCATTGACATTCCAAACCCAGCTTATCCAAAGCAGAACTTGTGATTCACTCCCCTCCCATCTGTTCTCTCTTCTCTTCCCAATCTCAGAATATGTCACCACCAGCCCCATGGATGTTCAATTCAAAAATTGGAAGTTCTCCTTGACTCCTCTCTTCCTCTAATTGCCATATCCAATACATTAGCAATACTTTATCCTATTGTTATATTTCAAAAGGCATATCAAATCCAAACTCTTGTGTCTGTTTACACTACAGCCACTCTCAGAATCTCTCATTTGAGTTATTGCAGAAACTTCTTTTTTTCTTTTTAAGATTTATTTATTTTCTTTAGAGACAGAGAGAGAAAGAGCACATGGAGGGGGCAAAGGGAGAGAAAAACTCATGCAGACTTCCTGCTGAGCATGAAGCCCAACATGGGACTCGATCTCACAACCCTAAGTTCATGGCCTGATCTGAAACCAAGAGTCAGAGGTTTAACCAACTGAGCCACCCAGGCTCCCCAAGAAATTCCTAATCTCTTTACGTCCAGTCTCGCTTCTTCCTTTTCATTCATTATCTAGCAGCCAGAATAATTCTTGTAAAGTATACATAAGATCATGTGACCTCCCTGATAATACATTTTCAGCAGCCTCCCACTGCAATTAGAAAACATTCCACACATGTGACCATGACGTTCAAGGCCCTTCTCTATCTGGATGCTGTCTTCATCTGCAACCTCATTTTATACCTCTTTTTTCCTCCATTCTAGGCACATAGGCTTCCTTTCTCTTCTCAGAACATATCAAGCATCTTCCCATTTCAAAGCCTTTATACTTTTTATTTCCCTATCCTAGAATGCTCTTTCCCCACACTTACAATATTTTTTTCCCTGTCATTCAGGTTTTAGCTTAAATGTCACCTTCTTCAGAAAGCAATCCTTGGCCACCATTTAAAGTTGATCTCCAACCTCCAATTACTTTCTTTCATGTCATGGTATTTAGTTCCTTTATAATACCTAAAATAAGCTTTCATTATCTTTTTACTTGCCTCTTTGTTCATTTATCGATTATTTCTTAGACAAACTGCTAGAGGAAAGAAAGACAAACTGCTAGAGGAAACAAAGTCGTCTTTTTAACTACTGTATCTACCTTGTATGATATAGTGTCTGGTATGTGTTACGTATTCTCTAGAATTGCTTGAACAAATGAATGAAGATATAGAGACCTTTTTTGTAGACAGGAAGGAGGTTAATGTCACTGTGGGCAAGATCTGACTTGGTAAGTAAGAATCTAGATAAGAAGTCAGCAAAGGACAGTCAGTGGGCTTGGCTCCTTGCTTTGTAAATAAAGTCAGTCATGCCGAAACACAGCCACACCCATTTTATTATGTACAGTCTGTGGCTACAGTGGCAGTAGTTGTAATAGAGACTGTGTACCCAGGAAAGCCTAAAATATTTACCATCTGTCCCTTTATAGAAAATGTTTGCCAACCTCCTGATCTAGACATATGTAGAGATGTGGGAGATAGAGCAGGAAAAATAGAATATCGAAAGCATTATCTCAGACCACAAATCTGTGTTCCGTGATAAGCCACATGCAATTCATCTCTCTCCTACTTCATGGTCTGTTCCCTACATTCTTCCCTACCTAACCTAACCCCAGGGTTTGGATAACCTTTTTTAATAGTGTATATCTCGGTTTCTGAGAACTTGACTATAAATCTTGAAACCTCCTCCTTCACTACTGTAAACATAAAGCCGGGATCTGACTTATACATTCTGTAACTTCTCATAATATTCCAGAACTTTCCAGTTACATGTGCTGATTCAAACACTGCCATCATTCTTGCTGTTTATTTTGTATGTTGAAAATGTTGCCATTTCATGCAACTTATTAAAATGCATATTGTTTTTCTCAGAATTCATTAAAATGTAACTTCAACCAGAAACAATGATCCATCTTTCTAGGACCATTAGGTCCTTTTAAAAAGGGCATTGAATGCATTCAACTTTCCAAACTGTAGTAATATCAACTAGGCCAGTAGAAATACAATGTACCTTTCCAGTGCTCTCCCAAGTTCTTAAAATCAACCCAGAGAAAAGATTTTACTCAACCAGCAATGCGTGCTTGTAACAAAAAGTGAAATCATACACTTTTTCTGTCTTCCGGTAGTCTTATACTTGGAGGCAGAAAGACTTCATTCATCTGCCAGGGAAGCCTCAGATTTTCCCAAGATTGCCTCACTTTGTCACCATCCCACCTTTTAGAAAGTGACTTGTCAACTTCATATGACCACATATTAGATGTACAATATTACCACCTAAACACAAATGATATTATAATGTCACCATTTCCTGTTTAAAAATCAAAAGTGATTCAGAAGTCACTAGATCACAAAGAAAGAAGCTAAGTTTGGGGAGAGCCCATGTACCTTACTCCCCTGCTTTGCCCTACCTAATTATATTCTTGAATAGGACCACAGCATGAATAATTAGGGTACTTATCAGCAGCCTTATATTTGTGATGACAAATATGTTTGTCATCACAAGTAACTTTGGTCACTACAAAGGAAGATGGAGACATATTAAGATGATGTGAATGCTTCTATGGGTAACTATCTCAGATACTTTGTATCTTTGGAAAAACAACCAGCATGATAACTTGAATGCCGTGGAGGCCCCCAAGCTCATACTTTAAGCAGAACTGAAACAAAATGAATGTAATCCGTTTGCCTACTTTCCATAACCAACTCTTTCATTACTTAGTACGTCCTTCAGCAAAGGTCTAGGAGTGCTTTCAGCTAAGCAGAATCAAAACCAAAATGAATCAAAACAAACTTAAAAGGAAAAAAAAATGAGGAAGCAATCTTAAAAGTTTATTTAAAAGTTACTTACAGAGTGCATAGTTTAATATTCAAGCCTCTCAGATTAACATGATAACATCTAAAAAGTATATAAGTATGTTAATAACATTATATTAAGGACCAAGGAACAGAGTATATCAAATTTTCAAATGTTCCTCTGAATGTCAGAACAAGGTATTAGTTTATCATTAAGAAACCAATCTATATCATTTACATATGCTAAACTTCTATTAACTAGAAAATAATCTTTTATAATTACTAAATTTATAGGCTCTCTTTTCATCTCCAAATTTAAGAATATAGAAGATATTTTTATAGTAAGTATTGAGTACCATCAATTTTAACCTTTTTACTCTTTTTCAGTTTAATATTGATCAATACCAACATCTCGCTGAAGAAGAAAAAAAATCTAAATTATAAAAGTAACAGTTTGGGGACGCCTGGGTGGCTCAGTTGGTTAAGCGGCTGCCTTCGGCTCAAGTCATGATCCCAGGGTCCTGGGATCGAGTCCCACATCGGGCTCCTTGCTCGGCGGGGAGCCTGCCTCTCCCTCTGCCTCTGCCTGCCTCTCTGCCTACTTGTGATCTCTCTCTCACTCTCTCTCTGACAAAAAAATAAAAAAAAAAAAGAAAGAAAGAAAAGAATATAGGGCTGTCTTCGTTTAAAAAAAAAAGTTACAGTTTGGATGTATAAAGCAGCAATATTTATAATAGAGTAGTATCAAAAAATCGTTCACTTATCTTTCCAGCAAATAACCCGTAATTCAATATGTGATGGGAGAGTAGGGGAGTGGGTTCAGGTTTTCTTCAGCTTGGATAATTTTTCTCACCTATTTTGCTAAATACCTAAAAATACTCCAATTCTATTCTTATCTTGACCAAAATTCTCTTAATTTCTCAAAAAGATAAGTTAGTGTAGGAGGAAAAATTCTTTTTATGCAGATTTTCAAGGTATTTTTTCACATAAATGCAGCTTCATTTTTTTTCCCTACAAGATAATGGTCTCCACATGGAGTGAGCAATCTCACCTTTTTACCAAACAAACTAGTCGATCTTTGGTACATATTTGGAGCCCTGAGAATTTGGTCATGCCATTGTTTTTTTTTGAAATGCCCTTCCCTCATGCTCTCTTGCATCAGGGAACCATGCAACTAAAGCCGATACCAACAAACTGTTAGCAATATCAAGGCCAGTGAATTCAGTTAGCCTCTCTACTAGCAGTACTCTACGTGTTTGGCATTTCACGAGACATTCTGTTCATCCTGCTCACCTCTCCTTCTCTAAGTAATATCCATCAGCAGCAGCAATAAATCTTCATTAAGCTATATTATGTACTAAATTTTATTCTAAATGCTGGCACTACAGTGAGTTATAAGAGACAGCAACTACATTACTAGGTACTATGCTGGATGCTGAGACTACAATAAAGCTTTCAATGATTCACAATTTAGCTGGGGTTTCAGCTCCTTTACATTAAAATAAAAATAAATAATGTAAACTATGATATAGTATCAAGTGCTTGTCAGAGTGTAGTTGAGAACAAACTTCAGAGAAAGGAGAGATTGTTGTCCACAGGAGTAGTCCAGAAATACATTTTGGAGTAAGAAGAAGTAAAGTAGGAAAGACAGATATTCTAACAAAGAAAAGGAATGAACAAAATTGTGGAGGTGAGACTATATGGAGAATGTATGGAGTGTTCACATAAGAAACAGAAAGTTTGGTATTAAGGCCATGAATGCCAAAGTAAAGGGCCTCAATTTATTTTATAGAATAACAAAGAGCAAATGGAGACTTTTTGAACTGTGGGTAACATGAACAGAGAATTGTTTTACAAAGATTAATCTGGCATCAGAGTGCTATATAGTTTGAAACCTCCTCCTTGTAGGAAGGTTGGAAGATGTTTTAGGAGATTTTTGTAGAAGACTGGGGATAAGGTAATTGTGCTCTGCAACATGGTAGTGCCACTGGGATTTTTTTTTTAAGTGTAAGGATATTACAAAGAAAAATCAATGCAAATTTGTGAGTGACGTAGAGAGTAATTTGGAGAGAGGCAAAGACTAGAAAAAAACAATGCTGGTTTATGAACTTTTCTACACAGAGCAAAGTCAAGATCAGTACCTGGAAGGTAGAAGGTAGAGAAAAATTGCCATTGTACAGACCTTATTTTTAAAAACTCAAGTGGGCAACATTTTTGCTGTGGCTTATTGCCTCACATTTTCCCTTCCTAGGTGGCCACATCTTGTCTTTCTCTGTTTTGACTTACCCTTTGGCAAATAGAATCATTCAGTAAATTTTTTTCTTCTGCAATTATTTTATTATTCATTCATTTAATATATACTTATTGAATGCATACTAAATAGTATTTACTATGTTAGGTAAGAAGGATACAATTATGAACAGAAAAGACCCAGTGCCTACCGTCATAATAATTATAGTATGAAGGAGAAAACATATATTTAATAAATAATTGCACAAATAACTATTTAATGTGCTTATCATATGTGCTATTAGGTAAAAGTATAGAGGGCTGTTGGAGTTTATAGCAGGAGGAATTAACCTAATCTGGTAAGAGGTTCTGAGAAAGGTTCCCAGACAAATTAATATTTAATCCGAAACTTGAAGGATGAGTAGGAGTTAGCTAGGCTAGGAAGAAAGTGGTGTGTCTGTGTGTGTGTGTGAAAGAGAGAGACAGAGAAAGGGAAGAAGGGAAGGAGAGAGAGAGGAAGAGAGGGGGAGGAGAAATGAATATCTCACATGCAGGAAACAGGATGTACAAGGCTGTGAAGGCAAAAGAACTTTGTGTATTTCAGGAACAGAGAGGTTGGTGTGAATAGAGCAAAGTAAGGAAGAGAGAAAGATGAGTCAAAGATGTGGATGGAGAAACAGGTAGGAACCATATTGTCTAAATCTCACAGAACTTAGAAGTTTATCTATAGAGCAACAGAAAGCTATTAAAGGCCTTTAGTGGGGAGTTTTAATGAAAGTATGGGTACTGGAATGAAGAAAGACAAGATCAGAAACAGGAAAACCAATAAAGAGGCTATTTTTCCAAATCTAGGCAGTTGATAATGGTGACTTGTAGTAGTTGCAATAGAGGTTGAGAGAAGTGAACACATTCAAGACACATTAAAAAAAAAAAAGGCACATTTTCAACATATGGGAAGTAGAATTGACAAGATTTGATAATGAGTTGGGAATGAGTGAATGAGGTAAGGGAGTTGTCAAGGATGTCCCAGGTTTCTGAAAAGAACAACTCAGTGGATGAAAAAGTCACTTACCAAGACAGCTAATATTAGAAGACAAGCTGCTTTGATGGGGCAGATCATGGGTTCAGTTTCTGACAGTTAGACACCAACATGGAATATTCAAGTAGGCCACTATGTGTATGGATCTTGAGATCAATTTGGATTTAATATTTAATATTTGAATGTAGCATTTTGGGGGGGAGAGTTCTAATAAGTATAGTTATGTAAAAATAATTTTAATTAACTATAGCTTCCATATTAGGTGAAAAAAATCTCTATCCAACATGAGTCTGAGCTTAAAAACTAGATATATTTTATTCATTTAATTAAAATTCTGATGAGAAGAAATTATCTTTTCAAAAGAAAGTCAACTCATTTGTCTAATAATAGAGTTAAGTGATTATTATTCATTTAAATGCAAGCAAGAAATGTCCAAGATCAAGTTTCTTCCTGTACAGAAAGGCATGATATTTGGCAAGCTAACATGCCATCTCCCCCAATCACTTCATACTTTCCTTTGTTTTTTCTGCACAAGTAGAATTTTTTCATGGATTACCTGTGGATTACAAAGCATATGTAGTTGAGAAGAAACCACATAAAATATAGCTCCTTCTCTCAGAAGATCAAATCTTTAAGAAATATATAAACTGTTGAAATAGAAGCTGTCGTAGGGATAATTATATCCAGCTTTTCTCTGATGAATAAATCTTTTCCATCTCTGAATTAGGTTGTGACAAAGTTTGCTTGAAATCTTCTAATGAAAGGAAACCTATATTTCAAGGTAATGATTCTACACAATCATTCAATCAGGCACTTATTTCTTCATTTATTTATTTTTTCATTTATTCATTTGCTCTACGTAACGGTAAATTAACAAAACACTGTGGTCAATGCTAGACAAGAGGAAATTGGATAAAAAGATGATCAGATCCAGGTACTTGCCCCTCAAGCAGCTTAAAGCCTGGTAGATATTAAAGAAAGTTGCAATAATACAAGGAAAAAATAAGAGTAAAAGACAGTACATAAAATGTCATAGTAATTCAGGAGATAGAGTCTACTTTTAGCTGGTAAATGACTTAAGGCTTATGGTGGACATTGTTGTCTACCTACTCAGTATATAGTTTTTATCTCCATTGTGAAGCAGCCATGAAGTTAATAACCTGCCAGCTCCAGGGGTGGACCTTGGCTAGCTTAACTCAGAAGTAGGCCCTGTATGATAGGCCCTGTATGATCTCATCTAATCATCATTTCTCTGGCCACATGAGTGACAAGATGATCTAAGTTAATTCAGTGCCAAGCCAAGGACTTTTATTGAATTGGGGCAGGGGATGGGAGAGTTCTGTCTGTCTTGCTCTCCATGATGTGGGATGCAAACAGAAGGCTTAGAACTGCTGAAACATTGTGTAACCATTAAGAAAACCGAACTGAGGGGAGAGACCACATGCAGGAATGGAGAGCCAAGGGAATCATGTATAAATGGCTTTGGGGCCTGATGAATGCACCTGAAGTATTCCCTTTATCTTCACTTTTCAGTGGCATGAGCCTTTATTTCCTTTATTAATCATAGCAATTCGTTCAGTTCTCTGTTATTTATAATCAAACTATTCTAACTGCTAAAATATTTACAAAGGAATTAGCATCCAAGCTGGAATTTGAAAACTGGTTAAGGTTAGAGACTAGAGATGAAAAGATACATTCCAGGCAGAAGGAAAGTAGGGATTTCCTGCAGTAGAATGCATCTCAGTTTGACTATAATAAAGACTGAACAAGGATACAGTGTAAAGGGATGTTTGAGGTAACGGTTCTAGAGGAAATGAATGCCTGGCTAAGTAACCTGGATATCATTCTATAGACTAGTGGTTTCTAATTATTAATAATCATGCACTTTTATTAGAAAAATATCTCAACCCACACTTTCATATTCATTCGCTTATTTATAAGTATTCTTTATTACTGTAATAATACAAAACAAGTTTTAATATGGTTCTTCTCATATTGTAATGCCTCATCTTGTGTTTTCACTTAAATATGCTCACCGCTCTCTGCAGTCTCCTGTGGGACAATGACAAGCCACTGCAGATTTTTAAACAAGAGCATTATATGTTAAGAACTATAGCTTAGAAAGATCCATAGGAAAGCAACATCTAAAATAAATTTATATAGGTATACTGGAAATAAGACAATTTGTTAAGTAAGGGTTTGGGGTTTTTTTTTCAATAAGCCAGTAATCTAAGAATAATTGGAATTTTAAATTTGAGTAGAACCAACGGAAAAAAAGAGAAGGAGACGAATCCCATAGGTATCATGCAGGTAGAATTGGTTAAAAATACATATTAAATATCAGCTCGAACAGTCACGTGATAGGAACTCAATACATTATAGTTTCCTTTTGATCTCTTTAGAACTGACCATACTTAGCAAGGGAGATAAAACTGGACTCAACACTAATCAGGCCAATTTCATGGCTGTATCTGTAAATGCTTGGAAGATGGGGAATAGAAATTTAAAAAAAATACACATTTATGGTCTACTTTAGGTTGGACATTAGAAAATTAGAAAAGACGTAAAGAAAAAAGAATAGGGAAATCAAGGATTCTCAAAAGAGTCTAGTTGAAAGTTGACCATGTGGTCAAGACTAAGTAGGAAGGCATTGGAGGACATGATCTTTTCTAAATAAAAGATGCCCTAAGGTGACTAGAGACATCAATCACCTTGGTTACACAGAAATGCGATTTTGATCAGTGTGAGCGGGAGCATTTGAGAAGTAATTTTGTCTGACCCTGAAAAAGTTGTAGTTTGTTGATATGCAATTTTCCCTGCTTTTATCAACAAATGCTATACCCAGAAAAATCAGATTGATACAAAATGAGAATGTTTTAAATGCATCACTAAGTGTAACCTGAAATTCAAGCACCATGTAAATGTACTAGGTGGGAAATAAACCAGCAGAATAGTAAATCCACTGGCCAACTGGAAGCACTTATCTCCCACTAAAAGAAATGCCAATGATCTAGCCTCAGCAAATATTCTAGTATTTGTCATTGTAGAGTATGAAAATCTCATCTACAAAGTATTCAATACTTTGCTTTTTCTTTCACTGTTCTTCTTTATATTTACAGATCATTGTGCTTTAGGAAATAAAAAATTATGTTCTGGGTATTATGCACTGATGTGAAACTGATATTTCACGATTTGTCAATGAGTGTATGGTTCCCTTCCTTTCCTCGTGTATTTATCCATTTCTGCACATCTAAGCTAATATTAGATTTTTGTAAATACATGCTGTACATATTTTAAGTATATAAATGCCTTTAATTTCATGCTTTTGTCAGATATTATGAAAAATGTGCAGTATTGGAAGAAATTGCACAGCTCACTAAACTGTTACATTTTTAAAAATACTATCAAACAGTTGAACTGATTAGAAAATAGAAAAAGGTGATTTTATTAGAATGACTTAGAGCTATATCTTTTCATGTGTAGCTTCCAGACAGAAAAGGAGGGAAAATTTTAGCATGCTGAAAAGGCAGGCAGAGAACCCAATCCACTAACCCCCTTCCTGTAGAAATCTCTCCATCACTTGTTTCCAAGTCCTGCAAAGACAGATCCATCAGAAACTCCTATGGGTGACCACTCTTTCAATGTCACCAGCACTTGTAAAAGACTCTTTGTGAAATGTTTACTTAAGTCTTAATGTTTAATGTTATACAACTATTGTTTGTATGTATTTCTGCACTAAACAACCTAGAACCCCACCTACTAGTTTTCAACATGGTGTCCTGAGAAAAGCAGTCGGCTAGGAAACGTGACTACCCATCCAATCTCTGTCATGAAGTGTGGTTTAAGACTTGGAGCAGGATGCTCACCGAGCTAAAAGTTCAGTCTCTTCCTCTGCCTCTAAATCTCTCAGAACTTAGATTTTACACTACTTCATAACTCAGTGCTGTTTGTAAAACAAAACAAAACATACAAAGCGAAAATCTACTTATGTTCTCAGGTATTGTCCTTAAAAATGTTAAATTACTTTGGATCCTTTGGGGGACAAAACAAGCAACTGCTTTGGTATTCATTAGGCAGAAATTTGATTCTCTCAAATATCATCCTCTGGGATATATTTCTCCTACCCTCCCAAGACTATTCCCAAGAAATAGGATGTCAAATGTACCACCTGTATGCACATTCTTAATTCCTAGCTAAGCCTTCTATAAGCCCTATCTATTCTCTTCTGCAAAACAATAACCTTTTCAACTCTCGCTCTTAGCCCTAGACAGGATCAACTCCACAAATTTATTCCATATCTCCTTTACCCTTGGCCCGCCATAGATCTCTTTGACCTTTCTAAACAGAGAGCTTCCCAAGCAGAACACACATTTGGCTTTAACACTCCAGCACAAAAGGTAGCAGAAAAATCTTCCAGTGTAAGGGAGAAGAGAACCCTGATCTCTTTACGCCCAACTAAATTCTCTACTTTGTTTGGTTGTTAACTTGTTCGCCTTTCAGGTGTCATGCCAGAGCTTTGTATGTTTGTGTACACATGCACACACACACACACACACACACACGTCTTTTATATATAATCACCTTATTAGGAGTGCTGTCATAATAAATATTTTATAGCTGAATTATAAAAACATAGAAAGATAGGTGACTTACCCAAGATCACACAGTTGAGAACTGTGGAGCCATCTGAATTTAGAGTAAAAGGTGAGGGTATATGACGAAACAACTGTGCATAGACATGACTCTTCTATTTACTTATAATATCTTAGTGAAGTCACTTATGATAAAATCATAATTATAAATCTGTTTTGGTATAGAACTTTATATCTAGGTAACTTTTGGTATAGAAATTTGTCGAAAGCTTTGTTGAACATCCAAAAAAATTACATCAAATAGCTCACTCTTACCATATTTATATTTTATCATCTCACGCAATCAGAAAAGGTTACTGTGCATATGCATGTTCCTTCTAGCAGCACAATCATATACTTTGGCCAATTTTGTGAAACACATTTGGGAACATATACTATCTCATTTAATTCTCAAAACAAAATATAAGTAATAATATTTCCATTTTTAAGTTGAAGACATAGAAGGTCAGGTGACTTATTCATTTTACTTATTTACTTTTTAAATATTTTATTTATTTATTTGAGAGAGTGAGCACAGGAGCAAGGGGAGGGGCAGAGTGACAAGCAGACTCCTCACTGAGCCTGGCGTGGGGCTTGATCCTTGGACCTGGAGATCATGACCTGAGCTGAAGGCAAATGCTTAACCAACTGAGCCCCCCGGGTGCCCCTGAGGATCACATAATTTAAACTACATGTTCGGAGTCACCCAGTTTTATGTAGTAATACTGAGATTCGAACAGTTTCACTCTAAAGCTCAGGGTTTTCCTTTCATACTTTACCTTTTTGCCAAAATTAAGTATCGTTAAATTTTTCCTTAAATGTTTCTCAAATTCCACACCATTGCTGTAAAAAAAGTAACATTTATTCATTTGTAGTAAAAATAATAGCCCCTACTCTTTATAACGATAGATATTATATCAATGCTATATTTACATAATTTAATTTAATGCCCACATCCACCTCATGAGGTAGATATTATTATTCCCACATTACAGACAATAGAATTAAGACTCAAAAGAGGGCGCCTGGGTGGCTCAGTTGGTTAAGCGACTGCCTTCGGCTCAGGTCATGATCCCGGAGTTGCGGGATCGAGTCCCACATCGGGCTCCCAGCTCCACGGGGAGTCTGCTTCTCCCTCTGACCTTCTCCCCTCTCATGCCGTCTCTCACTCTCTCTCTCTCTAATAAATAAATTTAAAAAAATCTTTAAAAAAAAAAAAAAGACTCAAAAGAGTTAACAAACTTGCTCAAGGTTGCTCAAGCAAGCAACAGAAACAGGATTTGAGGGCACCTGGGTGACTCAGATGCCTTTGGCTCAGGTTGTGATCTCCGGGCCCTGGAATTGAACCCCATAATGGGCTCCCTACTCAGCGGGGAGTCTGCTTCTCCCTCTCTCTCTGTTCCTCCCCCTCACTCATGCTCTCTCCCTCTCCCAATGTCTCTCAAATAAATAAATAAAATCTTTTTTTTAAAGAAACAGAATTTGACCACAAATGCAATTATTTGATACTAAACACCATACTTTTAATCATTACACTAAAGTTTGTAGATCTAGAGATGCTTAGAATAAATTTTATTTATGGAGGTCATATTTGAATTCTGCCCGTTCTCTGGTACAACAATCAAGGAAGCATTAAAAATAATGAAAAATAATGGGAGAAATTCTGCAGGAGGAGAGGAGGTATATGAGAGCTCTCTTTACTTACCACTCAGTTTTTCTGTAGTCCTAAAACTGCTCTAAAAATTAAAGTCTGTTAATTTTTTTAAACTATATTATTTTCTCTTGAAGGTCCCTTAAAATCACCAATGGATGACCTAGTAGTACTGTTATTGATAAGATCTGAAACATCCTAAACACAGATCTATGAAAGGATGTAAGAATCCATGTAAGGCAAATAGGTGATTTGTCTCCTAACAATTATATGACTGTTTCTGGAAGGAGTGGAAAGATGCCTGGCAAAATCTACCACATAAAAGACATTTTCAATATCAGCGAAGCTGAATACCCTTTCCTCCGACAATAACGGTCTGCTCCCTTGATCCCTGTACCTGATTCCATGCCTGTAACATTTCTTGGTACCTTGTTGAGAACACTGGTTATTGATCCTTCCACAGAGTCACACCACTGGGCTTGATTCCACATGTCTGTTGCAAAGCACCTGACAACAATTTGATTTCCAGCTGAAGAATGCAGATCATACACATGTTAATGTGAAATTTTACATTGTAATAGATTTCACATTAAATTTTAAGTCAAAAAACTATAAGTTGGTACATAATTCACTTCTAAAAAAGTAATTTAATACTCTGATTTATCATTAAACATTTTGAATGCCAGGTAATTTATTTAATCCTCATTCAAAAGCATTCGATTGTTCAATCTTTACTAATAATTATATTACCGCACAACAAAAATTATACGGTTCATATGCCAAAAGTATGTGATAAAGTCTTATGCCTGAAAAAGGGAATGGGCATAGCCTTCTATGATTATGATCTTGCTGTTTGGTCTAGTAAAAAAATATCTCTAGCCTCTTCTTCCTGACATATTTGTAGATGAATATTATCTGTACATTGAATACTGCTAGTTTATGTGCTTCTTTGTTGATTTTCTCCCGCGGTACAAATGGAAACATTTGTATTCTGTGCCTTCTACCTTTGGTATTTCAAAAACTATGCTATCACTTTATCTTACATTTTTACGAGTTATGGCCTAGACTCTAAATAGGTTATACTATTCAGACCTTGCAACGGATTGAAAATGTAAAGAAACCAGAAAAATAAAGCTTACATGACACAGTAACTGGAGGATATATTGATTTTAAAATGGATAAAATTAGATCTGTTTCCTTGCAAGGAGGGAATGTAATGTAATATTGCAGGAAAGGAGAGATGAGAGTAATATATATTTATAAGTGAAGGTATTTTTTAAACATAGGAAAATATTTGACTAATTGACTAAAGAATTTTGTTAATGCTGATATAGAATAAGCATTACAGAGCATTAGTGGCAGGAACAATTAGGTAGTATAGTAGCCGATGCAGCACGTATCCAGGGATATGTAAGTAAATATAGAAAATCCACAATGGCAGAAATAGCCTTTAGGGAATCAGTGATTCAGACTATATTGACCCAGAGAGATTGTGCAAAGTTTTGAGTTTGTGATGAAAAAAAGCTCCTCTGGAATTTTTGTTCCATTTGGGAAGGTAGGCAATAGCAACTCATGTTTAGAGCTTGCAAGAATTGTATGCAAAAAAGAGATAATCATGAATAAATAGAGTTTTAAAAGGTATGGAAATAATATAACCTGAGTTTTCAAAATAAGCATATGGTCTGATACACAGAGAATATTTTGTAGGAAGGCAACAGTGGGAGAGGTAGACATACATTATTTCTCCTTCTCAACATCCATTTCTTCATCTCTTGGAAATAGTGCCTTGATGTTCCTTTAGGGAATGACCTTTCCCATCTCTCTCCCTGTGAACTGAGTGGGGCTGCCCCACTTGAACCAGAATTTCACATAGCTGCTTTTGAAAAATTAGAGCAGTGTCTCCCTCTGGTCGAGCACCTGGTTCTGGGATGCCCATATTTCCCAGGCCAGGCTCATGAGAGCCCTACCTTAGACTTTTAGTAGAGTAAAAAATTGGAAAAGAGAAGTGATCTTATCTGGGATCGAGAGCTTTTCTAAAATGAAGTCAATGCAGTTATGAGGGACTGGAAATTATCTAGAAAGGGATAATGGGTGACTTGATTTAGATGGGTGGAAGGAGAGAGGAGTAGGCATATGGCAAACATATGTTTGAAGTAGATTTGAAATAATCTTCCTAATGAAATAGAAATGATGAAGGAAAATACTTCAACTTTTGCTTTATAAGTCAGGGTAAATAGATGGTGATGCCAAACAGTGTGAGGAAAGACAAAGAAACTCAGTTTGATGAATAAGGAACTCAACAAATCTCTTCTTGAACTTGTTAAATTTGAGAGAACATTGCCCCTTTTGAGTGGATATGTCAGGAAGACAATTGGATATATGAATCTGAATCTTAGGAGAATATATGAACTGATATATACAGATTGAATTTGAAATAGGTATGGAATGAGTACAGAGAATTTAATGGGGCCCAGATCAAGCCTCAAGAAATTCCAACAAAGTAAACTGGAAAGGAGCAGAGGATAAGACAAAAGATAGCAATTGTCAAATATTCATTATAATCCATTATAATCCTCAGATTCATAAAGAAGAATCTTAGTAGATACTTAATTTAAAAATGCCGAATATGGCCTTTGCTGTCAAAAAAAAAAACAAAACAAAACTCCTGCAATCCCTTAGGACCATTAAATCAAATGTCTCTATGAAGTTACCATTTTATTGTTATTTAGAAAATTATGCTTTCTGAAATTTCTGTTCACTTCTACTGAGGAAAGTTTTCCACTTGACCATTTATTCCCAGAAAAAAATAAATGCCAAAGATTCTGAATTCTTCATGAACCTACTGGATCTTCCTAATCCAGAAACTGATTTCACTTCCTTTCGAGGGCTGTGAGAGGAAGTCAAGGAGGGCTGCTACAGAGCAGAGGCCAGCTGAGGGAGGAATGCATCGGGAAGTTGTCACACTTCCCCTGCCTCTTTCCAAGTGCAGCACTTGGGATGAACCAAATGTTCTTTCTTGCTGAGGACTTAATAGAAAGAAAAAAAAAAGTGTGACTTTTCACAGAAATAGTTCTAAATTTAGACAGAATATAATAATTTATACTATTGTACAACAAAACCATTAGTTGGTGTTTTAGTGACTCATCGTGATTCCATTTTTTGTATCATAAGAAAGACAAATTCAAAATGGCAAATTACATGAAGTAGTAGGCACTTAACAGCAATATGATATTTTTATAAGGCAAAGTAACTCCACACCTTAGGCTCCATGTATCACCCTATAGTCTCTAAGTCCCCTGAACTGAAAGGAAGAGGGGATAGTCTCCATTTAACCAAACTATGTAGGCATTGTAGGTGCTGTAGTAAATGAGAGAGAATCACTGCTCTTTATGACTTCAAATTCAAGTAAACAAAACAAATAAGTAAACAAGAATGTAGTAGCTTAGGGACACCTGGATGGCTCAGTGTGTTAAGCATCTACCTTCAGCTCAGGTCATGATCCCAGGGCCCTGGGATTGAGCCCCACATCGGGCTCCTTGCTCAGCAGGGAGCCTGCTTTTCCCTCTGCCGGCTGCTCCCCCTACTTGTGTGCTCTCTCTCTCTTTCTCTGACAAATAAATAAAATATTTTTTTAAAAATAAAGAAGGTAGTAGCTTAGATAATGATAAGGACCTTTATGAAAGTAGAGAAACCATAGTGATTGGGGTGTGGGGGTAGTTATACCAGTTGGGTATGTCTGAGAATTATGGTCAATGTGCATCCTGTCTTACTTCCATGAGAGACCATGTGGCTTGTGCTCATTGACCCATACTTGCCTGTCACAGTCGTTCTCATTGTAGCTGATGACATGAGAAGGAAAGGAAATACTTCACCTACAGTATCTTTCTTCCAGATCACATATGCGTAAATTCTATAAGGCCAAATATCCTTCCTTTCTCAAAAAACTATTGCCACTAAATTCACTATATTTCCTCATCTTCTATCCCAGCTTCTGTGAGGAGTCTGTGTGAACTGTGTGCTACTGTGGCAGTGACACTGTGAGGATCTATGTTTTTTCAGCTATCTCCGGTTCTGTTCTCATGTCTATGATTCTCAGTGTGTCTGCTCCCTCACCTACCAGCCCACTCATACTTTCTTTTCCTCCAAAATAATTCCATTGGGCTTTCTGGAACTCTCCTTACAACCCCACCAGCTTCCCCAAACATTAACCGAAAAATAGGTGACTATCAAGAAACCTTTTACAGCTCTCCCAAAGAGAGGTTGTTCGTTTAACATTCTAGAAAAGAATAACAAATAATAACAGCAAAGATTTATTGTGCATTTCCTATATATAAGCACTAACTTAGACTGTACATGAATTTATTTCATGAATAAATTTCATAAATTCATTTCATTTAATTACTACAGTACTCGCATGAGGTAGATACTTTTATCCATATTATAGAGATATGAAAGTGAGGCAGAAAGGGATTAAGTAACTTTCTCAAGGTCACAGAGGTATAGAGACATGAAGCCAGCAAGGGTACCCGGACAGTCTGATTACAGAGCTGATGCTCTTGGACGATACTCCCTTCTTTGATAGCTCATGGGTTAGAAATGGAGCTTGAGTTCTCATTGTTGCCTTGTTCCACCAAAGTTCTTCCACATATTCCAAAAACTTCGTTCCTTGTTGTTTTCATCCACCAAGTTCCTGGCCAATTCATCTCATCCACTAAAGATTTTGGTACCTAAGCCAGGGGATCCCTTTCCACCTCAATTCCTGCCATCATCCCAGGAAATTCAATGTCCACCTGGACAATCTACCCAACATCATATTCTAATGGTTCCCTGACTTCCTTATCATTAACAGGATATCTCACATTATCTACCACCAATCCCCTATAACTTGTCACTGAAAAAATTTCCACTTCTAAAATCACAGATATTTTACTCTCTGGTGAAAATTCCACATGCCTGCTCAGGAACCCCAATTCTCACTGTTCTTCAGTGTTTGAACCTTCAGCTCCACTGACCTTTTCACTTTTTTTCAAAATATAAAACTCTTTATACTTTTGATTTATTCTAGAGCCTTCCATTTCAGTCATTTTGGTACCAATACTCCCTTGTCCATGTGTTCTTTCAAAACCTCCAATGAGAAAAACCCAAACCCTGAACCCCACAATTTTTTATTACCTGTGTCTGTGTCTACACTCAGATACCTGAACACTCCTAAAGGGATTGATATTCCTATGAATTCAATAAACAACCTCACCTACCCACAATCTTAATACAATTCTCTAATAATCTTGATCTAATTTCAATTACAAATATTTCACATTTCATTCATTATTTACAAAGCATGATACCCTTTCTATACTCTTCACTTTCAGCAAATGATTGCATTGTACTTTACTAAAGTGATTGAAATCATCAGAAAGGAATTCCTTCCAACATTCTGCTGCCACTAATCTGCATTTGGACCAATCTTCTCCTCCTGCTTTCCTGATACAAAAAAAGTGTATGTTTCTCCTCCTCTTGAAGGCCAGTATGTCTACATGTTATCTGTGTCCTCTCCCTCTCGCATTCTCCAGAAAGTATGTTAACATTTAATGCTTTAGCTTTCAGAGCCTCTGTGACCCACAAGTTTTGCCGTAACCCACAAGAAGAAATATATATTATATTGCAACCCAATACATATATATACTATATGTCATAGATAATATATACACTAGATATAAGCATCTTGTATAAATACACAAATTATATTTTACTGTGGATTGCAGAGGACAATTTATACAAATAACCAGAACAAAATTTCTTAAGATTATCTTTTGATGCATGATACACTGATATTTTGTCTTCTTTTCTTTTCCTTTTTTTTTCTTTAATGCTGGTCCCCACTCACTAAATTAATGTTACAATGCACTAGTGAGTCATAACTTGCAGTTCGAACCACAGTGAATTATTCTATTCCCCTATAACTTTATATTCAAATTCTTTCATCTAAAATTTTTTAAAAAGCTTTCATCCTCAACTGCTCCTTCTGCTCATATCTTCTACACATTTAGAATGACAAGAAAAGTTAAATAACTTTTAGTCTCCACTTTTGTGTACCATTAACTCCTCAGACCCATCTAACCTGTCTTCTGCCTCGCTACTCCATGAAAACCACTTTCCTTAAGTTTCCATTAAAGACCAGCAACTAAATTCAGTGGACATGTTTCAGCTTCACCCTATTCAATAGTTCAGCAGCATTTAATGGTTGGTCACTCCCTCCTTCTTGAAAGACAAATTTTTCCTGGCCTCCTTGGATACCACATTCCATTGGTTTTCCTCCTTTCTCTCTGCTTATCTTCTCTCAGTGTCTTTTTGCTGTCTCCTCTGTCAGACTCAGAAATATTGAAGGCCATCTATTCATTTCTCTCTTCTCAGCATATCTTTCTCACTCCTCCTGTAGCTCTTGCTCTAGTTCTTGCTCTTATTGTTGGAATCACCATCTGTATTTAGGAAACAAGTGAGACGTCCTATTTATAGGCTAGAGGCCTCTGAACATTACCTATGTAATAAGACTCCCTTCCCCCTGGAGAATATACAAATGTCCTTAATAATTCAGAATCCAAATCTTCTCCTGAATTACTTCCAGGCATATGCCATTACATAACAGAGAACTACTGCTTTTTATATTCTGTGCTCATGATCCTGACTGCTTTAGCACATTTAGGATTGACTGTATAATTTTTGGTGTATCAAAGAATATCAAGAATTCATCTGCATTTCCTATTTAGTTAAATTCAAGGTTTCCTTTTCTCCCTATAAGACTTATATATCTCTGGAAGTTAACAGCTTCTCTTGGAAGTCAGCTGGAAACCTTTGAAAGTTACATGCTCAGTATCTAAAGCATAGATTTTCGTGATGTATGAATCATCACACCAACCTGTCCTAGCTTTGAAAATTCTGTGATCTGTTCCAAGAGATTTGGCAATTTCTCCTATCTTTAATTGCATTGTCTGGAGTGTGACCAGAAGGCCTTTTTCAAATGTCTCAATGAGAAAATGAAACTTTTTTCAGTATTTTTTTTCATTCAGCAGTATTTTTCTCTAATTAGGTACTATGAGTCACCTGCTTGGTGCTTTAAAAATATGTAGATAATGCCCCAGCAACAAGTATTTGCTCAATTTATAAATTTTCATCTTGAAGATCCACGTTACGCTCTTTTGTCTTTTCACTTCAGGGTTGCATCCCAGGGTAATAATGTTTATGAATTTCGGGCTGCAATTACAAGTCCAAATTAAATAAAAATTCAGTTTCCTGTTCGGTTGCTGATTTGCAAGTAAACCTAGCTGCACTGGTAATTAGATAAATAGTCACCTACACATAGTTACGTTCACAGGCAGGAAGGACCATGTGGCAACTTACAGCTTGAGCAAAGTTTTGGGAATTATGGATTATGATTAAAAACTGGCCAGAGGACCAGAACAAGAAGGCATCCAGATGGCCAACAGATGCTTGAAAAGATGCTCAATATCACTCATCATCAGGGAAGTGCAAATCAAAACCACATGGAATATCACTTCATGCCTGTTAGAATGGCTAAAATCAAGAAAACAAGAAGCAACAAGTGTTGGCAAGAATGTGGAGAAAAAGGAGCTCTTGTGCACTGTTTCCGGGAATGTAAATGGGTATAGCCACTGTAGAAAACAGTATGGAGGTTCCACAAAAAGAAATTTTTTTAAATAGAAATTCTACAGGATCCAATAATTCCACTGTTGGGTATTTACCCAAAGAAAAGGAAGACACTAATTTGAAAGGATATATGCACCTCTATGTTTATTGCAGCGTTATTTACAATAGCCAAGACATGGGCACAACCTAAGTATCCATCAATAGATGAATGGACAAGGAAAATGTGGTATATATACACCATGGAATATTACACCACCATAAAGAAGGATGAGATCATGCCTTTTGAGACAACATTGATGGACGTAGAGGGTATTTTGCTAAGTGAAATAAGTCAGAATGAGAAAGACAAATACCATATGTTTCTACTAATAAATGGAATCTTGAAAAAATGAATAAACAAAAAGCAGAATCAGAACTATAAATACAGAGACAAGCTGAAGTTGCCAAGGGTAGGGTTTGTGGGCCGGGCAACATGGGTAAAAGGGAGAGGGCAATATAGTTCTCCAGTTATGAAAAGAGTAAGGGGATTAAAAAGCAGAGTATAAGGAATACAGTAAAGGATATCGTAATAGTGAGGCAATGGGACAGATGGTAGCTATACTTGTGGTGGTCATAGCATAATGTTTAAACTTGCCAAATCACTAAGTTGTAACCTGAGACTAATGTAACATTGTGTGTCAATTATACTAAAAAAAAAAAAAAAAAAAAGTGTAATGAAATGGCAACATCACAAACCAATAATAAATGATGTTACCTTAAAGAAATTTCAACATGCATTGTAAAATGTACCTCAATTTCAAAATGTTAAAGTGTGGAGGCAATCCATCTCTGAATCAAATAAAAACATCCCTCACTAAAATTTCCTGATTAAATTAATTAATAGAACAGCAAAGAGTTAGTATACATTTGGTTTTCATGGTTTAGTTGTTATGGGGACAAGCAATTATAAAATTATAGTGACATGCTGTTAACTAAATGGCTTAAAGTTAGTAGAAGAAAGAGCCCAAATTATTGAGTCATCTCTGAAAAGGGGTTAACTAAATTTTATATTTGGAATGTTTTACTCAATAAGAAGAGTGCACTTAAAAACATTTCATCAAGTCCTGTTAATAATTATTACTGAAGTTACTAACAAAAAAAAAAAAAAAAAGACTTTTATCCCTGATTGGACTAATTCATGTATGTTAAAAGAATCAACAATCAAAATTTGACTTGAGTACAGAAACACCCTTTAAAATATATCAGTATAAGCCAAATAATTTTCAACTCTAGTAGGCATATTTGATCATAATACATTGTTCTCCTGATTTTTTTTTATGTTTCAACATGGCCAGTCAAGAAATAAAACCTCCTCAGTAAATGCAGTGCCTCTACCAGTCCAGCAAGGAGAGTCCAAAAAGAGGACAGTCATTCTGAAAGAGACTCCCCAAATCAAGTTAAAGATGTTTACATAGTAGGTAATCCTACATAGTAGGTAATCCTACATAGGTAATCAAATGTGGCCACTGTAGTGACCAAATAATTTCCCCAGTTACATAATTTCCAAAAATGGTTGTGTTAATCTACTGATTGCTTTGGCAAAGTGGTATGAGGTGGAAAAATATAACCTGTGGAATCAGTTGACACAAAGGTTGGTCCGGGTCAGCCAACCTCATGTTATTTCCCCTCTAAAGCAACAATATTGAGGAAAGATTAAAGGCACAGACTACTGAGTCAGATTGCCTAGTTTCAATGGTAATGTTGCCCTTTTTAGCTGTGGGATCTTGGGAAAGTTACTTACACTCTCTGTCCTTTTAGTTACTTGTGTAAAAGAGGGAAAATAATAATACCTACCTTATAAGATTATTTGTATGAGCAAATGACATAATACAGACAAAGAACCTAGACTAGAACTGGAAAAAAGCTTTTGATACTGATATTACAAATTTAATGTGGATGTTTTGTTTCCTAAACTGGTTAAGAAATTGCTCCAGGACAGGGACCAAACCTTAATTTTATTTTCACTTCCACTATTAGCATGCGGCAGGTATTCAGTGAACACCTGCTAAAAAATAACACAAAATGGATTCTATTTTAGAAGAATATTATAGAATTAACTAGAATTCTGAAGGATTCTCTGTGAATCCTTCAGAATAAAATATTATACCATAGCAATACTGTAGATAAATTACATATACCCATTTTTTCAAAAGTCGATAGATCTGTTTAGGCAGATATTATTTTCACAAGACTGTGCTGCCAGCTTTTAAATAGAAAAATTCAAGATCAGTATTTCCTAAATGATGTTTTGTGGACATACTTATGGGATTATTGTCTATAAGATTTTTTAAACTATGCTTTAATTTTTATGTTAAGATATCTAATATAAGTAGGGGCGCCTGGGTGGCTCAGTGGGTTAAGCCTCTCCCTTCAGCTCAGGTCATAATCCCAGGGTCCTGGAATCGAGCCCCACATCAGGCGCTCTGCTCAGCAGGGAGCCTGCTTCCCCCTCTCTCTCTGCCTGACTCTCTGCCTACTTGGTGATCTCTCTCTCTCTCTCTCTGTCAAATAAATAAATAAAATCTTTAAAAAAAGAAAAGATATCTAAGTATATTCTAGATTATCTGAAGAACATCTTAAATATAAATCTAAGAACTCCTTTATAAACTCAATACCCAGTGTTTGTTTATGATTATATTAATATCCAACTGTTTTATTCTTATATATTGAGAAAAATTCACATTTATATAAACAATTTAATAAAATTTTATAATTACCTTTGGGAAACTTCGAGAGAAACAAAACACAATCCATGAAAGAAAAATGGATAAATTGGACCTCATCAAAATTAAAAACGTTTGTCCTAGAGAAGACTCTCTTTAAGAGATTTATAAGATGCACCACAGTCTGGGAGAAAATATTTGCAAACCACACAAAGGACTAATATCTAGACTATAAAAAGGACAAAGAATAAGTATCTGGATTATATAAACAACTTGCAAAACTTAACTGTGAAGAATAATCCAGTTAGAAAATAGACGTGTCACCAAAGGATAAAATAAAATGGGCCATCTATATTTCACCAAGGGGGATAAACCGATGCCATGTGAAAACAGTTCAACATGATTTGCCATTACAGAAGTGAAAATTAAAACTGCAATGAGATCTTACTACATACCTATCAGATGGCTAAAATTAAAAATAGTGACAATACCAAATGCTGGCAAGCATGCAGAGAAACTGGATCCCTCATACATCGCTGGTGGGAATGCGAAATAGTACAGCCACTGTGGAACAGTATGGCAGTTTTCTTATAAGCTAAACATGCACCTAATATATGACCCAGCAGTTGCACTCATGGACATTTATCCCAGAGAAATGAATACTTATGTAGATACAAAAACCTATAGACAGATGTTCCTAGCAGCTTAGCCTGTAACAGCTAAAAATTGAAAACAACGTGCTCCAGCAGGTGAAAGGTTAAACAAATTGTGGCACATACATACCATGGAATACTACCCATCAATAAAAAGCAATGAAGTATTGGTATGTACAGCAACTTGGATAAGTCTCCAAGGGAATTATGCTGAGTGAAAAAAAAAACTCTGAAAGATTTCATGCTATATAATTCCACTCATAACATTATAGAAATGGCAAAAATATAGAGACCACGTTAGTGGTTACGGAAGGCAGAGTGGAGAGCGTTTAAAAGGGTACAATAGGGGAAGCCCGGGGTGGCTCAGTTGGTTAAGCATCGGTCTCTTGATTATGGCTCAGGTCATGATCTCAGGGTTGTGATTAAGTTTCTATCTCTCCCTCTGCCCCTCCCCCCCTCTAAAAAAACAAAAAAAGGATACAATAGGTACTCTGATAGTGATAGAATCATTTTGTATCTTGATTGCGACCGCAGTTACAAGAACTGATACAGGGTGACACAATTATGTACAATTATGTACAACTAAATACAGGCACAAAAATGCACACATGCAAGGAGTACAGGTAAAACTGGGGAAATTGAAAAAGATGAATTGGTTATATCAATCTCAATGTCCTCATCATGGTATCTGTATTATAGTTTCACAAAATATCACCGTGTGAGGAGAAACCATGTAAAGGGTCCATGAGATACCTCAGTATTATCTTTTTACAGCTGCATATGAATCTTCGATCATCACAAAATTAGAATTTAAATTTTTTTTCCATTATTTTATTTTTTCAGTGTTCCAAGATTCATTGTTCATGTACCACACCCAGTGCTCCATGCAATATGTGCTCTCCTCAATACCCACCACCAGGCTCACCCAACCCCCCAACCCCCTTCCCTCCAAAGCCCTCAGTTTGTTTCTCAGAGTCCACAGCCTCTCATGGTTCATCTCCCCCTCCAACTTGACTCTCTCTGCTTGACTTATTTCACTCAGCATAATCTCTTCCAGTCCAGTCCATGTTGATAAAAACGTTGGGTATTCATCCTTATTGACGGAGGCATAATATTCCATTGTATATATGGACCATATCTTCTTTATCCATTCGTCTGTTGAAGGGCATCTTGGCTCTTTCCACAGTTTGGCGATTGTGACCATTGCTGCTATGAACATTGGGGTGCATGTGGCC
>CM052884.1:35008043-35083107 GCA_028534135.1 Potos flavus
GAGCGAGCGAGAGAGAGAGAGCATGCACACAAGCGTGGGAAGGGGCAGAGGGAGAGGAGAGAGGTAATAACAGATGACCCCACTGAGCACGGAGCTGGAGGCCTTGGGGCTCAATCTCACTACTGTGAGATCGTGACCTGAGCTGAAACCAAGAGTTGGTTGCTCAACCGACCAAGCCACCCAAGGGCCCTGCTTAAATTTTTTTTGAAAACCTTCCTCTATAGAATAAAAGTAGCTTTAAAATATTGCCCCCTCTCTTTTTTTCTGAGAAACTTTCTCTGTGAAACTTTAATATATAACTTAGCAAATATGCATTAGGCATCCACAGAATTATATAATGGCATTGTGTTAGGCATTTAGGAGGGAAAGTAAGATTTAACTTCAGCTACAAGAGAACACTTAGTGAACAATTAACTACACAACTACTACAACATATATTAGTATTTTGTTGTGTTAATTCTGTAACACCCAAATACTATAAAGTAAACTTATTTTAAATGCTTTAGACGGAGCCCCAGAATATGAGCTCTGGATTTAGAATGGCTGGGTTTGAATTAAGTCTCTGCAGCCTACCAGCTGTGATAACTTAGGTGAGTTAATTAACTCTTTTATGCCTCATTTTCCTAATGTGAAAACTTGGAATAATAAAGTACCCATCTCAGTTCTTGTGAGGATTATTTAATGGAAAGAGCTGAAACAGGGTAAGCACTGAAATGTTCTTGTTGTCGTATTTAGTAATGAATGTAAAAGAACAGAGTGATCCCGTGTTCTCAACAATTATTAAAAAGTATGAAATCAGGGGCACCTTGGTGGCTCAGTGGGTTTAAGCCTCTGCCTTCAGCTCAGGTCATGATCTCAGGGTCCTGGGATCAAGCCCCGCATCGGGATCTCTGCTCAGCAGGGAGCCTGCTTCCCCCTCTCTCTCTGCCTGCCTCTCTGCCTACTTATGATCTCTATCTCTGTCAAATAAATAAATAAAATCTTTTAAAAAAAAAGTATGAAATCATATTAGATAGACAAGTTTAAACATGCATATATTTAGACATTATTTTGTTAACTTTTGCTGATTTTAAAGAGCCTAGGACTGTCAGTTTTTAATAAATATGGGATCCTCTATTATGGAAATATATGTTGATCAAATTGCTCCTAACTTCTGGACTTGTAGTTTGTGTAGCTAGTTGCAGACATATTTACTTATTTCCAGTGATGAAAAATGAACTAAAACATTATGAAACAGATACTCAAAAGTTTAACCAGTGAAGTATTCTTTAGATTAGACCTTGAACATGGCAATGCTACCAGTAAAAGATTAGTATTCATAAAAACAGTAATTATTTACTTCTTAACACATTTGAAACTGAAAAGTCTGAGTTTCCTTTTTTATTTTATTTTAAATAAAAAGATATTCTGAACTGGTCCCATTAAAGTCTGATGTCCGTAAATTTCCTAGCAGATGTTTTCCACTTCCCTCTTATTTATTTCTTCCTTTTCCTTATATTAGCCCCCTTGCTTTTCCACTTCTCAGTTTATAGAATTATTTTTCCAGAGAAGTAATATGTGTGAATAAAAATATATTATAGAGCCTGACAACACTTCATAACATTTTTTATTTCCAAAATTCTTTGAAAACCATCATTACTTCTATTATTTGATAGGTTAGTAAAATGTGACTGTATTTTATTAAAAGAATCATGTTACCTGCACTGGTCACATTATTTTTTTAATTTCTACTTTCCAATGGCAAAGACTGTGTAGAAGTTGCTATTTTATTTCAGCCATACCAGGTAGATATGGTAGAGGCCTATTAGGCTCCTAGTCAACTCAACCACTGTATAAAATTACTCCCATGGGTATATTTTTTAATGCTGTTTCCAGGCTGGTTTGAATAACTGAAGTGTTCATACTTCCCATGGGAAGATATTTCATAGCATGATTTTAGTATTGGAACATTTTTCCTGAAACTATATTTATTTAAAACTTCTGTTCTTGTATTACAATATTGTTTCTCCTCAGTTCTCAAACATACTCTGCTTTGATTTTTATGAATTCCTCATTCAGTTGTCTCATGACCAACTCATGAGGATTTTATCACTAATATTTCCCACAAAACAATTTGTATTGCCTTCATTATTCAAAGAAATGGGAAAAAGTCTAAGCATATATTATTCAGAACCACAGATAATTGACCAAATATAGGATTTTTAAATATCTATTTAAACGATAACTCTTAAGCTAACTCATTTTGCAGACTCTAAGAAAAAGTACATTTTAAATATAGTTTAAACATCAAGTAGAAACATTGCTAAGACACAAAATTATGGGAAAAATAATATCCGTATAGCAAGCCAGCTGTGGACATTAGCTCAGTCTTAAACTATCTGAAAACAATTATTCTGTATATTTTTTTCTAAGATTAGCCAACAGATAAATATAAACTTTTAGTCTTTAAAATTTGGATGACAAATATGGTATAAATATGCAAGACAAATACATTTGTAAATACATAATACTCTAGCTATAACATTGTGATATGTAAAATTTGATGCAAGCACATTGGATTTGGTAGAAATAATGGTCACCAAAGAAAATTCCAGTAGCATAAGTTATAAATGATAATATGTTATATAGGCAAAAAACAATCAATGGATCCAATGTTAGTTAAACACTAAATAAGAAAATATCATATTAATGAAAATAATGTCAGTAAATTTAAAATGAAAATGGCAATACTGTAGAAAAAAAATTGATCCACAGATTAAACTGATACAATGGCATCTAGTCCCCCAAATATATTTTTTATTTTCCCCCAAATATTTTCACATCAAAAAATAATCAGTTTTATAATAATTCTGATTAAAATATTTAATATGCATGAACAAAAGGCAAAATGATTTTAGGATCAAAATCTAAAGTTCAATACTCATTGACGAAAAACAGATCAAAATATTCCATATCTATATTTAAGACATGTAATTAAGACTTTCTGATTTTTAAAACCAAAAATAAATTGTTTTAACGGGATTCAAGATAAGACCAATAATTCACTATTACTTCATTTAACAAAAGCATTTGCTGACGAACTTGTTTTTTTAAGATTTATTTATTTATTAGAGAAAGAGAGAAAGCACAGGCACAGGAGATTGGGGGATGAGCGAGAGAGATGGAGAGAATCCCAAGCAGACTTCACGCTGAGCCTGAGATGATGACCTTAGCTGAAACCAGTAGTTGGTGGCTTAACCAACTATATATCCAGGTGTCCCAGCTAAGGAACTTTTTTTTTTTTACATTTTTTTTTTAAAGATTTTATTTATTTATTTGTCAGAGAGAAAGAGAGAGTGAGAAAGGCAGGCAGAAGTCTCCCTCCCTGCTGGGCAAAGAGCCCAATGCAGGACTCGATTCTAGGACTTTGGGATCATATCCTGAGCTGAAGACAGATGCTTAACCAACTGAGCCACTCGGCTGAGGAACTTTTAATTGTCAATTTGTGCTTAGTGGTAAGAAGCAAAGGTTTCAATATGGACATAAAAATCTGTGAACCTATAGAGGATTATACACTGTAATGATAATAAATCTTCTTAAATAAAAATTCTTTTACGTAAATGCTTCTAAAAATGTTTATTAATATTTTTATAAGCCTTTGTGGTTCACAATGCATTTTTACAAAAGCATTTTCAACTGACACTGCTAACAACCTATTTTTAGGTTAGAAAGCATGTGGACTAGAGAAGTGACATACATTTGCCCTCAGTGTCAGGTCATCTTACTCCAAATCCTGCTCTTCTCATTATTTGTTTTTGATTATTATATTAATATCCAATGCTTTTTATATTTCTTAATTTTATTCTTATATATTGATAAAAACTCACATTATGAAAACAGTGTAATAAAATATTCAAACCACTTTTTGGAAACTTAAACAGAAACAAAGCAAAAATTACACATTTCCTATTGACAAATCAAATTTAATTTACATTTTTTGTTTAATAATAGTGAAGTTTGTGTTTTAAAAAAGCAGCGGATTGAATTAAATTTTAAGAGACCTGAATATATTTTCTAAAACTACTGAGCCATATTAAAACAAAGAGCCCCTTCCACTACCTGTAAGATTCTCTTACGTTGTCAGACCATGAAAGATCATGTACTGGGAAGGTTCTCCCTCTAACGACCATCCCATTTATATTTGTCTTGCTTTTCCCCAGTATTCTATCTATACTGGTGGTTTTATTGGAGATAACATTGGCTAACTCGTAAGTTCCGGACAGTGAGAAGTCACACTTGAACTAGATCATGTGGTGAAGATAGCTCCAGTAGGAAGTATAATTTGTTTTGGACCTTAAACAAGAAGAGATTGGAGAAGAGAGAATGAAGTGAACAAAGCAATAAGGGAACTGTGGGATAGATATATCAGGGCAAGAGGAAATAATTCAGTTTGATTCATGTATAAGCCACATGAAGTGTATTAATAAATGATTGAGACTGTAGTGTAAAGATCCTGGAATGTGAACTTTTTTTTAAAAGATTTTATTTATTTGAGAGAGAGAGACAGAGATAGCAACAGAGAGCACGAGTGGAGAGGAGAGAAAGAGGGAGAAGCAGACTCCTCGCTGAGCAGGGAGCCCATGGTGGGACCTGGGATCATGACCTGAGCCAAAGGTAGACGCTTAACCGACTGAGCCACCCAGGAGTCCCTTGAATATGAACTTTCACTTTTGCACCTAAAAACTTAACTATACTCAAAAGGAAAACAAAAACAAAAACAGGGGCGCCTGGTGGCTGAATTGCTTAAGTGTCTGACTCTTGATTTTGGCTCAGGTCGTGATATGAGGGTCATGAGATCAACCCCCGAGTGGGGCTCTCCACTCAGTGGGGAGTCTGCTTGAGATTCTCTCTTTCTCTCCCTCTCAAATAATTTAAAAAAATAAAATCTTTAAAAAAAAAACCCTCTATGTATAAACAAGTACTTTTCCTAGGTTTTTTTTTTTTTAACCATATCTGATCATTTCCAGAATCTTGTTCTATTAGTTATTTCCTATTTGTTTTATATTTTAGATCTCTCTTTGTCCACCAGGTTGTTTCTTCACAATTTATACTTATGCTTTAATCTTTTCCATTTCAAGTGAATCTTCTCACAGGAAAAGTTCGTGACAACTGCTACCCCTTCCTTGCTTCTCATCCCTCATTGTCACATAGCAGTCAGGCTAAAGCTATTCTGGCAGAGGTCACCATCCGGGATACTGATTGCCAAATCCAATCGATTGTTCGTAGTTCTCTTCTTGGTTAATCATTCTGTAGAACTTGACACTAAATTATTCCATTCCTAAAAGTCACTCAGTTCTTGTCATACGTGGCACCATTCTCCGAATTCTCACACAGCTTGCCTTTCCTTTTATACAGCCAATCTTCTTCAGTCTCATTTGCTGCCCCCTCCAACTTCCCCATCTCAACTTATTATTAAGTGAATTGCATTTACAAAAACAGGATGCGTTTTATGACCCTATTTATGATCTGTTATATATACATAGACAAATATTCAGAGTATGCACAGATAAGTTGTGTTTATATGTAAGTCTCTCTATTATATATTCATATATATATTCTGGGTGAATTTCACATTAATTCTGGGTGAACTTCACATTAATAATTTCAATAGTTCCTAAATATTTTTTGTAATTATAACGTATACATTCTCAAGATGGGGACTCAATCAAAAAATTTACCAGTTATATTTATATGCCCTACGATTATACTTGTGTATTGATTCTCAAACTGCTCTCTCAAGCCCAGACATTTTCCCTGAATTCCAGACCTTGATGCCCCACAGTCAAACTCATCCATTACCTTCCTCCCTTTTTTGGTACCTCATCAGTCCCCAAATTAAACTTTCTCCAGGTAAGTGCTTTATGGCAGCTGTATCTTTACATGTTTGTAATTCCCAAAATGAAAAGCCCCAAGCATTATTCACATTTCTATTCCTAGTGCCTATCACAGCAACTTGTACATAGAATACAGTTACTGAATAGGCTGAGTGAATAAACTGAAACGATTTTTCTTTATTTCACATGGTTTAGGAAATTATTGAAGGTTTTTGTTGTTGTTACTTTTTAGTTAAGTGACATGTTCAGATTTGTAATTTAAGATTAATCTGGAAGGATGTAAAGAAAATGAAGTGGAGAGTATCAAAGAGAGGGGCATGTGTAAAGAGTCACAGAAACTCTAGGTACCAAGGATACAACCTTTCTAATGAAGTGGTACCTCCCAGGAACAATAAAAATGTATCCCCCACTTCCCTTACACATTATAACTTTTAAAGATGTACATCATTTGGTTTAACTACCAAGTGTCCAGTGATTCTAGAAGAATCTTTGCTGCCATCTTGTGGCAAAATATTTATATCTTACAACAATGCTTAAGTTTTGGGAGACTTGGTGAGCCCATAATTAACCATAGTTAAGTTGTTTTTTAGAAAGAAATAGATTCCAGCTTAAAGGTTTCCTTCTGCTGCTTTCATGCAAACTAACTTTTCAGTCTACATGGACTTTGTATATTTTTAAATATTGTTTTGTTAATTGTAATATAAATGTTTCTAAATTAATTTCTATAGTTACATTTTTGTTCACTTTTCTCCAAATTCTACAGACTAAAGGAAAAATTTGTTTGTAATTGACCATCTTTTGAATTTGATTTGATTGTCTTTTATTTCTTTTCCTATTGAGCCCATACAAATTCATTCATTCAATTTATTCAGCAAATACTTATTGAGTGCCTGTCTGATGTGAGTCATTGTTCTAAGCATTCAGGATGTAATAATGAATAAAGAGACAAAAATCCCTGCCTTCAAGGATCTTACATGTTAGTTGGATATATAAAGTGGATTTGTATGTCTTAATGTTCTTTAAAAACCATCTTTGTTATCCACTTTGACAAACTGCTTAAGTTTATAGTTTGGAAGGAAAGAAGATATATAAGAAACTATCACAAAAATGGGCTTTCTCTTTAGAAAAAAAATGTAGAATATTCCAAAATCAGGACCATGCATATAAAATTTTGTAGAAACTGGAAGTCCTAGTGATTATTTCTCTATAGGATGACAGAAAAGGGGGCTATAAATAAATGAGTCAGCCACAAAATTTTAAATTTTGGTTATTCAAATATGAACAAGTCGTTTGGCACTCATATGCACCATCTAAAGAGCCAAAGTTTAATGAAAATTGAAATTTTTTGGAAAGGCCAGCATTGTAGACAATAAAGGAAATATAATGTTATGGAAATGCCAGCAATTGTTGCACAAGGAAATCTATTCTTCCTAATCGACAATAGCTTCAAACTTTCAGCCTGTAAAGTTGTCTTTTCTTTTTTCTGTTAATAGAACTTAGTCAATAAAATTCTGAGATATGATGAATTTCATTTTTTGAAGACTTAATTTAAAAAAAGATATTCAGTAAGAATGTACATATTTCAATTTGGTTCAGCCTAGGTCCTCTCTAAAAGCAGAGCTGGAGACAAAAGCTTGCAGTTTATTTTAGGAAATAGTTTATTTTAGGAAATTATTCCAAATGAGAGGAGTGAGAAACTGGAAAGACAAGAGAGGGAAGAAAAATTGACTCCTAGGGTAGATTATTGAGCAGCATTATTACTGCCTTAAGTAGCTGGCAGTTAATTCCTCTAAGAAGCCTTGTAGACTGTACTTCAGAATTGTCTACCTGAGGCACAGAATCAGAAGCATTTATCTACCAGTCCCCAGCCAAGAATTGATCAAGGGTTGCACCATACATGTTTACTCCTCCCACTTCTAAGTTTGGTAGGTATCAGAATGGCTAACAACCGTCTTACACATTGGCACCAGAGAAGCCTGGGACTGAACAGAGAAAGGTATGTAATGCAGATGAAATGAGATGCAGGTTACATCCACAATGACTGGAGTAAAATGGTGGGCCACGAGAATGGGAGGTGGTATGCAAAATGTGTATGATTCTCACCTCCTATTTTTTAGGTTATTAAAATTAATAAGGACACTATCTTAGATTGTAATTAAAAGTTAAAAACATAAATGAGAATTTAATCAGAAGAAAACGTACTTCACAATTTACTAAATTTCATTGGGATTGCTGCCTCTAGCAGAAATTAAAACATGGGGTAACATTAGAAAAGTTGTACTCTTCAAATAACTGTGTGCATGCACGCTAGAGTATAAGCATCAATGTATGTTTTTTAATATACAAAATTATCATCTTTAGTCTCCTTATTAGTTATTTGTTTTATTTCCTCCCTTGCTTTATAGGGATAAATTTCAATGTAATTCTTATTTGTAATCTTTTTTAATCTTTGGGGTTTTTTTGGTTTTGATTTTATTATTTTTTTTTAGTTACAATAGTCTGAGGACTTCAAAAACTGAAGGATTTTTGGCAATTAAAATTTATTAACTATTTCAGCTAAAGATGTTCAGTTTATTTTGAAAAAATATGTAACCAAATTTTGGAAGAATCATTTACAAAATATGCAGTGCTGTTGTAGGACATTTATATTGATTTATAGAGTAGTGAAATAAGTTCAGGACATTTTTTTTTCTTTTTAAGAATTTTATTTATTTTCCTAGAGAGAAAGAGCATACACGAGTGAGGAGAGGGGCAGAGAGAGAGAGGAAGAAAGAATCTCAAGCAGACTCCATGCAGAGTGCAGATCCCCATAGGGAAAGACCCTGAGATCATCATCTGAGTGGAAATCAAGAGTCAGACGCTCAACTGACTGAGCCGCCCAGGTGCCCCAAGTTCAGGACATTTCTAAAAGTTTGATTGCTGCAGGGAAGCAACAAGAAAAACATGTACTACTATGATGAGGTTTTCCCATTTATTCTGTTTTACATTTGATTCAACATAGGCTTGGTCACAAAAAAAGACATTCAGTTCAGTTATATATAAAAAATATTTGTAAATTCTGAACTCTTAGCATGAAATAAGGATTTTATGTCCATTCAAGTCCTCCTTCAAGCTTCAGGTCTTTAGAAGAAGCCGCTTTAAACATGTAAAAGATCAGGGAATATTGTTTTCATAAATGATTCCTGTCAACTCTACTAGAAAATAAGCTTCATCTGACAAGAATGCCAGGAAACTTAAGCTGGAAGACTAGTAGTAACCAGAGAAAATATTTCTTAATATATTTATTATCAGTATATACAATTAGATTTGATAAATATACATTTATATGTTAACATATATATTAATAAATATATTTATACAATAAGTAATAAAGCTAGGATTCAGAGTGGAAGACTTTGATGCAAATGCTACATTTTCTTAAAAAGTAGAAAAAACAAATAAAATGAGAGGAGAAGGAAGAAAGGAGATCTCATTGATTGCCCTATAAGAAACAACTGAAACTCAAAATCAATTAATCCAACAGAGTAGAAAAGCCTAAGAAAGAAAAAAGTAAGAGGTAATTAGGTATTAGCATACAGGGAACAATTTGAACAAAAACACAAATATTCCTAAATACAAAAAAAAGAAAATTAAAACAAAACTTGTTAATATAATTTGTTGCAATGCCCTATTCAAATTCGTCCCTGTGGGGTTTTTTTTGGTTTTTGTTTTTTACTTTTATTTGTTTACTCCACAATTTTAGTGGGATCTGAAAAGGGAGATAAATGTCTGTGTTCAATATTACGTGACTAATCAAAATAATTAAGATCACCTCTTAAGCCCGGAGATTGGACTTCCTGCTGTAGATAGATAGCCAGTTCAAGTTTATAATGGAAACCCAGAGATTTCCTGTAATGATTATTAGCTACTACATTGCAGAGCTGGAATCTGAATCTGGGTTTGAATCCAAAGATTCATGCTTAACTATTCCATACCATTGTTTTCATAACATGGGAAAAATCTCAAGATTCTGTGTAACAGTATGTGTGTCTTGGGGGAAGGAGATGGGACCTGGATTGGAAGACTATATAAATTATGCAATGTTACCACACAAAGTCTCTCAGTTTGTGGTAGTCAGCACTGGAGTGTGGAGATGAAGTGGAACTGTGGCTGGGAATGGAATGTAATGTATTGTCTCTGTTTTCTTAATAAGAATGATTTAGGAGCGCCTGGGCGACTCAGTCAGTTAAGCTCCTACCTTCAGCTCAGGTCATGATCCTGGGGTCCTGGGATTGAGCCCCACATTGGACTCTCTGCTCAGCGGGGAGGATGTTTCTCCCTCTCCTCCCAGCTCCTGCTCTCTGTTTCTGTCTCTCTCTCAAATAAACAAATAAATCTTATAAAAAAAAAGCTTTAATTTTGTAGTTTATTGAAATACCCAAAAGAGGACCATAAACTTCCATATACATTATGACTCCAATTCTTTGGGGTTTTTTGTTGCTGTATTTTTGTTCTGTTTAACATTCATACCAATAAATAAATGCCCCGGGCGGGGTGAGGCGGAGACTGAAAATAAATTTATCAAAGAGTTACTTTAGTGATTCAGTACTTATTGCTGGGTGGTAGAATTATTGGTTTGCTCTTAATATATTTCTGCATTTTCAAATTATCCACCAAAGTATTTATTAATTTGATTATAAAATGTTGTAGCTGGAAAAAATAACAAACATTGAAAGCATTTGAAAGAGTTTACTAATAATGCCGGTAATATTGCAGTGATAATAGGACACTCAGACCATGAAATTCACCACAACCTAAACTTTCTAAACGTCTTCATCAATCCATTTCTAACTGTGTAAGATTAATTTCCATGGTCTGTTCCTCCAATCCATGGCTGGTGAAACTGAAAATTGGTACCACCTATTGGAAACAATTGGCTACATTTATCTTTAAAATCTTAATTTTAAAAGGCTTATGCCCTTTACTTCAGTACTGCCACTTATCAAAACTTATCCAGGAGATAAATCTGAAATAAGAAAAACAACGTATAATAAAGTTAATGAGATTAAAGGAAGAACGGTCACAGTGCTCATTTATTCAACAGAATTTTCATTTATAATGACTATGAAACAAAAATACTCAGGTTAAACGAAGATTAATATATCGTATATATCCGTGTTAAGATTACTACATAAAAACGTAATAGTTCTAGATATAAAAAGAGGAAGGGAATATGGGAAAATGACAAATCTTTTTTATTGGGGTGGGAAGATTTTGAGCCCATCTCTCATTGACAGACTTGGTATCACTGGAAACATTGTATAGCCTTTTACTTCTATTTAAGAACTACTGATATTACTATTTTAGGACTGTCAGTGTAGCTTTTAAGAACTGTTTGCTTTTATTTCAAAAGTCCCAAGTTTGGGAAATATACAAGTTGCAGCTGGTATCCTTAGGGTGTGCTCGTTAGTGTAATACCACGCTTTTTAAAATGCACTTGATGAAATCTTATTAGCGCTTCCAGGACTGCAGAAACAAGTATTGGCAAACCGATCAAATGGAGGCTAATATGAAAAAGCACCAATTTACCCCAGGGTTTTAGAGCAACAGTAACCATTTCTAGCACTGTATTTGATCAATATTATAGATATCCTGATTTTAAATGCTTTGCATTTTCAGTGTGATTCGGCCTCCGTCATTCCGTTATCACAGTTGCTCCCGAGGCATAATTTCTACAGCGCTCCAGAGACCAGGACAACGGAGCCCTAGTCACCCAGGGAGATTTCGTCCCCGTTCCTCAACTCGTTTACCGAGCGACCACGTTCTAGGCAGAGGATTCGTAAATACTGCGCGGTTCCCTGCACGTCCTCTCGAACAGCTAAGAGGCGAACATCGCAATGCAGTGATTACAGCAGTCTCAAAAGCAAGAAGGAGGCTGCGGTACTGAGGCCCAGCCCCCAGTGCGGCCGCTTGGCTGCAAGAGCTACCCAGTGACGAAATCTGGAGAGAGCACGTCAGTCCCTAGGATGCCATCGCTTTTTGCTTTTAAGGTTTCCCGTCTTCAAACATCCAGCACCACCTCCAAACCCCGCCGCCAGCCGCCGGAGCCCGACCCACAGCTGCGCCGCAGCCGCAGGGCCTCCCGCCGCTCCCTCCGCCTCTTCCCATCTGCTCTGCGCCTGCGCCACCGGAAAATTCGCGAAGGTTCCTGAAGCGGAACCGGCCGTTTCCGGAAGCCGGCAGCCGCCCCAGCCGTCAGACCGGTGGTTGCGGCAGTGGGGTCGTACGCACACTGTCTTGCTCCTCCCTGGGTTTGGCCCCGACCTTTAACGGTGGGGAAAGAAAATGGCCCTGCTGTGCTACAACCGGGGCTGCGGGCAGCGCTTCGATCCCGAGACCAACTCCGACGGTAAGAGAAACGCGCCGCCAGCCCTTCCTCCCCTCTCCACCTCAGCCGGGGGACGCCCTTGGGCCCAAGGGCGTCCCGGGTCAGCCCGCGAGCGGTCGTCGTGCTGCCCCCGTCTCGGTCCCTCCGGGCCGCGCTCGCCCCCCGCCCGCCCGGGGCGTCCGACCCGCTCTCCCGGTCCCACGTGTTTCCCGGTCGTCCGCTCGCTCGCCGACTGGCCTGGAATTTAGAATATCTTTCTCCCTTCCCTGTCCCCCTCCGCCCCGTCTCTTTAGGGGAGCAAAAGTTAACCAGGTGCTGCAGGGCTCGCTTAGCGGCAGGTGTGCGCGCGTGTGTGAGTGAGTGAGACGGATGGGAGGGTTGGGCAGCGGGCAGAGTTATTTTAGCATTTAAGTTCGGCTCGTTGTGTTAGTAAAGAAGTTTATTTTTCGAAAAGTCTTGTTTTCTGCTTGTTCAGTCTACCCAACTGTTATAAAGTTACTTTTTTTTTTTTTTAAGTCTCCTGGGTTAGGAAAATTACTCTATCTTTACGCTAAGTTTTGATGTATCTGGCGGGGTGGATGGTACATTTGTTACCCTTGTCTTACTTAGTAGCCTTATTTGTTGCGTACTTTTGCTGTGATCCTCCCACTTTAATAACGTGCCATCTTCAGGATACAGTGATTGTTCATATGTGTACAGTTAAGGATGCAAAGTGAAAGTGATTAGACTAGGTGAACAATCAGTGAATTTGAAGTTTGAATGGTGATTGGGATAACGCGAGTTGATTTCTTGAATATTGTGGGAAATGACACCACTTTGTCAAATTCAAGTAGCAAGTATTGTATGTTTTTTTATACGCCAGACATTGATCATTTAGTCTTCACAACACCCCTATGAAGTGTGTATTAATAGACGTATTTTAGAGAGAAGCCAGGTTTAACATGGTAGCAGCATGGTTCCTGCATTGTGAAAGAAATTATAATCTATGCCTTTTAAAATCTTTTCCACCTCCGAGTTGTCTGAAGCACTTAGTGGGTGCACAGGTGAATTGGTGACATAATTTAAGAAGATAAGACTGTTGTCAGGATTCAGTGGATAAAGTAGAATCCGGTCTTTCAGTCTTTGTACAATATTCATGTTTCTGTCATTGACATTTTTATGATATATGAAATTATTCAAAGAGAAAATTGTGAGATTTCAGTGGATGACAGAATCGAAGAATAAGAGGTTTTAAAGCCTTTGCTTTTGGTAACTTTTGTAAAAAGTAAATTGCCTTAGTGTCTGCTATATTTTACTTTAATATTAAATAAAGGGAAACAGTGAGGCTTTGTCCTAGAACAATAATGTCCCAAAGTAAAAATGTTGGTTTATAGAATGTTCTATACCAGCCTGAAATTATGAGGGAGATAGAGCCATTTTCTGGAAGTCAGCAGCAAGTGTGTGTGTGTGTGTGTGTGTGTGTGAGAGAGAGAGAGAGAGAGAGAGAGAGAGAATAATGCCTAGGAAAGAGATGGGCGTTGTGGAGTGGGAAAGTGATAGTAGACATTCAAGGGTTGTGTGATCAGTACTAAATTCAGTAGGGAGCTCCAATAAGGTTGTGAAAAGTTTAGTTGCTTTAGCAAATTGGGGGTTAGAGACTTAACTCCAAGTAAGTTGTTTCAGTGGTGAGTTAAGAAAATAGAGATAGGAAGTAAAAGATGAGAGCTAATAGTAAACTGTGGACTTAGGAGAGCTTGTTTGAAATGGGAAAGGTTTGACCTTTGAACAAAAATAAAAAGCCTTTCTTCTAAGCTGATACCAGGTTTTAGTTTGAAACACAAGCAAAATTAATGTTTAAAGAAGACACACACACAAAAATAATAAAATAATAAGACACCGTTGCTATCTTTCACATATTAAAGTTATTCTGGAAAAAGCACCACTTTACGTGTGTGTGTGTGTGTGTGTGTGTGTGTGTGTGTGTGTAAACTGAATCAGCTGCTAAGAGGCAGAGCCAGTATTTGAGCCAGGGTCAGACCTAGAATGAAAAGCCCTTGGCTCTTAACTGCTACAATGTTACCCATAAAATACAACTTTGAGCAAAACTGGTAAAGGTGATAAAGGCTAGAGAGGAAAATAACCATCTGCTTGTTATTTACATTTGAAAGCGGTGATTTTCAAATTTTGTTACTACTAGTTGTAGGGTTAAGATCTGACTCACTCCTGCCCCCACTCTGCCCAAACTGACCACTATGATAATTATGCCTCTTACAGTTGTTATGCATTATGTATTTTATGTATGCTTTTGATGATATGTAAGTTTAATATTTGAAAATACTCTATTTGTTCTCTAATTCTTTTCTCAACTTCATATCCCTCTGCATATTCATTTCTACTTTGAATCTCCTTTTTTAGTCTTTAATTCCATTACTTCCCTCAATTAGTAGTTTGTTCTTATTCCATTGGTTTACTTACTGTACCATGAAAATACCTGACACTTTCTTGCTCCGTTAGCCTAACATAGTATCTATGTAATACCTGGTTACTAAGGAAGCCATACTGGCTATTAATACAGGAGTAGGAAGATTTCTGTAAGTACCAGGAATTAATCATTTTAAGGCAACACCAGGAATCAGAGGTTGTGGCCAATTAAAAGCTAAACAGACAACAAAAGGGGCAAAGTAGCCTTATAAGAAAATTGCACAGATGTGAAGCTGACCTGTTTTTTCTAAGCTCATGGTTATGTCTAGTCAAAAAATAATTGTTGATTATTATTTGATTTTTTAATGTAATATTTCATATTGCAAACTGTATTAAGCTCATTTTCATGAGTTAGTGAAAATTGATGGTGTTATGGGGGGTGGTAGGGAGATACAGAATAACAGTCAGTGGCAACCCTGAAAGTAAACTATAGAACTTAAACATCTATTTGAGGTTTGTATCTAGCTATTGACACCTGTCCATGATAAATTAGCAATTAGATACTACATCAGTTTTTAAAATTTTGAGGTATCCTTCTAAAGTATCTTTTTAGATAATCTCTTGGGCAATCTGTGGATCAATGCACATAAGAACGTTTAAGTTTGATAGTATTTTTATAAATAGAATTGGAAGGTGATGGTCAAAATTGTGAAGCTTGAAGTTTTGGTGCTAAACAAGTTTAATTACAAAGGTTAAAGGAATAGAATACAATTCGTTATACTTGCACTATTCTGTATTATTTTTACCTACAGCTATCATACTCATGAATTACAAGTTTAACTATTACTGTTGTAATGCAATACTATACTAAGCGCTGTGTGCCATGCATAAAACTCAAGCATTTGTGAATTTTTAAGGAAAAGCAGAGTATTACCTGCATTTGACAAAAGGATTAAATGTTAACATCTGAAAAAAATTATATGTTTTTTAAATTCATAACAAAGTGGTTTTTTTCTCCTTTCTTTGTTTTTGACCAGATGCTTGCACATATCACCCAGGTGTTCCAGTGTTTCATGATGCCTTAAAGGTAAGAACTTGGTATATTTCACTCTCTTCATATTTGTATATTAAATGTAAAGGTGTAATACTGAGATTTTTTTTCTCAGCTTGTGACTTTTTGCTTTCTTAATGACCAATTTGGGGTGCTTTGAGCAAGTACTCCATTAAAGGCACAGACAGTCAATGGTGGTCTTAAGGTCTTTCTCAGTTATAAAATTATGTTATTTCCATTCCAGCTCTCATTTTCTATACTCTTCATTTTTTTTAATCTTGGGGGGAAGTGAAAGCAGTGTATTGAATCTTAATTTCTTAATCTGTCAGATAGCTACTGTATAATAAGAACAGCTCTGGATTTTAGGGAAGATTGTTAAAACAGTGGAGGGTGCCAAACTGAGATACCACCTGTTTTCCACCTGCACTTCCTTGGTGTTCCGGAGAAATAGAGAAATAATAAAATGTTGTTTGAACAGGTTTTTCTTGGTGTGTTTATTGATCTTTTACAATTTATGATAATATGGTAACATTTATCTCAAAAGAAAATGTTGCAGTGCGGCTGCCATGGTTTTAGGTGTTGGTACTTTGTTTTTAGAAACATAAACAGCCTTACATGTTTAAATATTGTTGATGCGTTTTGAATTTGTAATTATCTTTCCAAGGAGTAGTTGGACCCTTTTGGTATTTAACTGTTAGATAGCCAAGTGTTAATAAAGATGTATAAACAGATAACAAGTTTGTTAGTCTGGTTCTAAGTGAGGAAAACAACAACCATTCGATAGGGCAAGTTCAGAGCTGACTCTTCTTACATCTTTTTAGCTACTTTACAAACTTTTGGGGGTATGGAAACCGTGGTTCTGGGGAATATTTACTTTTGCAGAAGAGTGGGGATTTTATCTTTCCTGGACTGTCATTTATTCTGTTTATTTTTCTTACTGTATATTTTTCGTTTTCTTTCTTCTCCTGTGGTATGTTACTATCTCCTAACCATAGACGTATTTCATCTTTGTCTTTAGCTTTCTATTTTCTCTTATTTAGTGCATGTGTTTCTGTCCTTAAACATCATCTCTGTGCCAGTGGCTTCTGCAGAATATTTCCATTTCATTTGCAACTGCAAACCAGTTTTTAAAGTGACCTCTTATTCCAAAAATAGCCTGCATCTCAACTTTGCTGCTGCTAGTAAAGATATCACAAACTTTCTAGTCATTCAGTCCGTTGCTCTTTTTTTTAATACCTAACTGTTAATCACCCTGTTGAATTAATCTTAACGATTTCACTCAGAAGTATTTTTGTTTCTCTTTTCCAATCCTGCTGTTTGTTATTGTCTCTATAAACATCTCTTGAAGACATGTATTTTCTTATACTATTGGATTTCACCACAAATACAAAGACAAAATAGGTAAATCAGTGTAATGTCTACTGTTTCCAGTTTATTGGCAAATAAGTTAAACATTGCATATACAAAAGAAAGAACATTTTAATATTCAAATTAGAAGTGGAATAGACAGAGAAGAGACAATTCTTAAGAAATGACAACCTTATACTCACATACTTAAATTTATCTTTTATTTTTTTTGAAGATTTTATTTACTTATTTGTGAGAGAGAGAGCGCGCACAAGCTGGGGGAGGGATAGAGGAAGAAGCCGACTCACCACTGAGCAGGGATTCTGATGTGGGGCTCAAACCTGGAATCATGACCTGAGCCAAAGGCAGACACTTAATGACTAAGCCACGCAGGTGCCCTATCTTTCATTTTTTTATTTTACTGAGGACTGCCATAGGTCACAGATTGGCATTTGGAAAAAAATATTATGTATGTATCCCAGTATCCCCAGAATATCTGTTGTAATTCTTTATATATGATTAAGACAATAAAGCTTTTTCTCATATAGAATAACTTTTCTTATGACTATATTATCAATGCTAACTAAATATTATATTTTAAGGTTATGGTCAGTTTTCATCTATATCTCCATTCGGAGTAAAAGAGAATTCAATTTCAAAATAAAGGAAAATTGAAATTATAGCATATTTAACATTTCTTTAAAGTAATTTTGTAAGAAAATAGTGTGAAAGCAATCACTACAAAATTCTTCATATAGTACATTGAGAAAAGCAGTGAAGCCCAGATGGGTAAGTGCAAATCCTAGCCTCTAGTCTAATTTGGAACATTCCAAGTCTTGAAACTGCTGCATTTTTATTTTCTTATTCTTTATAATACATTGGAATTACAGATGACAGCCTAAAGCCATTTTTTGGTAAGCCACTTGATATTTTGTTTAGTAATCACACACAGCATTGCAGTTTCTATATTTTTATGCTTGTCACTAAAAAGATCATTTAACCTTCAAAGAGCTAACAGTTCAAAGGCTACTGTGCTGATCAGTCTATGTTCTGAAAATATAATCCTTATTGTTGGGGAACACCTACAGTGAGTTCTTTAGAAGCTGAATTATTATAATTAATGTCTCTAACTTACTGGATTTTTAAAGTAAAGCACTTCACTTACTCCCCAGATCCTTTAAAATATATGATGTTTTTAGAAATTATAAAATGTTTCTCTTCTAAAAATCAAGTACTAGTCTTGAAAAAAGAAGTGATTTTTATTTCCCTGTATTAAGGTGCTTCCTTTTGTAATCAGTCACAACACAAATCACCTTTAACATTGGTTAATTAGCTTTTTTTAAATCAAAAACTAAAAATCATTTCACTTGATTCATTCATTTATAACACTTCACAACTATGAAATCTGTATATGTGCAAGTCACTGCCAGATTCAAGGACGTAAGTGCAAGTAGACTTTTCGTGGGTTGTGGTTCTATACATATTCAGTTTTCAGGGTTTTTTTCCTGTTTCATAGGGTTGGTCTTGCTGTAAGAGAAGAACAACCGATTTTTCTGATTTTTTAAGCATTGCAGTAAGTATCAATTTTTTTCCTAGATTTTCTCCTGAGAAAGTATAAACAATGGGAAGCTCCAGATTTGAGGTGTCTGATTTGGGACTTCTGTTGAGTAGTCTGTTAATTTGCACATAGAGCCTTTCTTTTCAAGTGGAGCTCACCTCCCTTGACAGCCTTTAAAATAAGGAATTTATCCATTTTAGAGATGAAAGTTTCATGATACTAATTAGCCACCTGCCAGTATAGGTTTGTCCTTGATATGAGTAGTCTTTAAAGTACATCGAGAAGGAAGTGGTACATAGCAATTTAAAGCATTTTTATAGTGAGGAACAATAGATATTTATCAAATCTAAGATACTACCAAGATGTACCATTTATTCTGTACACCGTTAAGGAAAAAAAAAAAAAGCTGTTAAAGAAATGACATGCCATTAAAGTTACAATTTCAGGGATGTTACAATGCATGTTTGACTCACCTGCCAGATTTGACAAATACTCTATTTTACTTAATCCTCTCAAAAAATATCTTAAGATTACCTCTATTTTGAAGAAACTAAAGTTTAAAAAGATTCCCTTGCTTAAGGTCAAATAGTTAATAAGTAGAAGAACTAGGGCTCAAATAAAGGCCCTTTTGGGTTTATAATTTGTAGAATTGCATGTGAGATTTCCAGAATTTTACTGTAAAAAAAAGTTTATGCTCTGTATGTAGGATAAGCCGATACTTATGAAGTGTAATTTAAAGGCTTCTTTTAAAATACATTAAGATGTAAGAACTTATTTACAAATATTGCAAATTTAGAGTTCTGTTTTTAATTTCTTAAAATAAGTCTGTGTGGAGAAAGCATACAATAGAATTTATTAATAAAGCAAACTAATTTTTCTGTCATGGCACATGAAACATTCTAGGATAACTCTTATCTTTCCTAACAGGGCTGTACAAAAGGCAGGCATAATAGTGAGAAGCCACCTGAGCCAGTCAAACCTGAAGTCAAGACTACTGAGAAGAAAGAACTTTCTGAATTGAAACCCAAGTTTCAGGAGCACATCATTCAAGCCCCTAAACCAGTAGAAGCAATAAAAAGGCCAAGGTACACTTTATACAGTTGTATATTTTTGTCATGAGTGGATAATAGCATTTGTTCTTGGTATTTTATGATATTACATAATACCATTTATAACTGTTACGTAGGTCACCAACTTGATATCTTTTGGATTTTCTCAAGTATACCTTCCGTTTTTATTCCCCCTTCAAGTTGAGGGCATGTACACAGTAGACTTCCACGGCATATTTGTGCAGTATATCATCATATGTCAAAAGCAGAAGAGGCCACATCTCTCTTGTGACCTGACATGTCTTTTTCGCTGTAGCATAGTGAAATTCTAGAGAGGAATTGTTGTCAGAGAATCAGTTTGAGTTGAAAAAGAACTTTAGACACTTTCTTCTTCATTCCCGTGCTGTTTTCTTGAATATCTTCTAGGACATTCCTGACAGGAGGATATTTAGTTTCCTTTCAAATAATTCTAGTGAAGAAGAATTTACTTTTATTTTAAAGTAGTCCATTTTATTGTTACTAAGTGTATATTTTTTTCCTTCTATTGAGGCAAATTCTGGCTCTTTCATTTGTCCATATTTTGTCACTAGAACAAGCCTCATCACTCCTCTTTTACTTTCAGATACCTGAAAACTGTTAATTGTGCTATTAAACTTTTTTATTTATTTGATTTAGATGGCAGATCTGTTAAAGTACTTTGAAAATACCTTTTGCTCATTTTTCAGTAGAATTACACAGATCCTTCATACTTAACTTCTGGTCAATTAAACTCTGTTTCACATTCTTACCCATGCATGTTGGCTGCCACTGTTAAACCAGGCCTCCTCCATTTTTCACTTGAGTATTGTTTTAGAGCCAAAGTATAAGACTTAGATGGTTTTTGGCCTCAAATATGGTCTGAGTTGATTTTTTTTTTTTTTTAAGTATTTATTCATTAGAGAGACAGAGCACAAGCATGGGGAGAGGTAGAAGGAGCAGGAGAAGCAAGCTACCCAGTGAGCCCAATGTGTGACTCGATCCCAGGACCTGGAGATCATGACCTGAGCTGAAGGCACACGCTTAACCATCTGAGGCACTCAGGCGCCCCCTGAGTTGGTATTTTTATCCCCATAATGGATCTAATGGTTTTCATGACTTTTTTTCTTTATTGATCTTAAATAAATTTATGGTACGTTGAATAATATTGGACCAATGCAAGAGGCCTGAGAGACGTTTTGATAATTTGTTCATTTAACCAAACTACTTAAACTGATTTTTATTCCATCTCCACCTTATTCATAATCACGAGAGAATTTATCAAATGCTTTGCTGGCTGATTTGCCAGTTATAAAAAAAAATTAAAAGGAAAAGACAACTTTGGCATGGCTCATTTTTAAGTATTACAGTGGTGTCTAATTAGTATGAGTTAATACTTTAATTAATGGACTACTAATTTATTTAAGAAGTGAGAGAAATTAAGTATTTTTCTGTAACTTCATTTGGTAGTATTGTAGAGATCATGGGAATATCGGTTTTTATGTACCATGTTAATACTTCCTACATCTTCGTACAGTAGTTGCTTTCATTAAGGATGTGGAATGAATAACTTGGGATTTCTATTTTTGTTGCATTTGTTAATATTCTTAATACTTATTAAATGGCTTTATATAAATGGTACACATAACACTTAACCATTATGAAGTGTTGGAAGGTATTAATTGATTTTTAACGCTACTGAAATTACTTTGTGATATAATTTTATCTGAATGTATGGATGCATATAACCAGTGTCCACACAAAGTTAATTATCTTCTCTGGTAGGAATATGGATTCACTTAATATATACTTGTTGCCTGTTAATTGTATTCTCAAAAAAAAAAAAAAAGTTTGTATTCTCAGCATTTTGCTTAGGTGTGGAATGTAAAAGTACTTCATGGTTCCTTCTTGGTAAACGTAGATTCCTATTCTTCATTCCCATTAGACCTACTGATTAATAATTAATAGTAGTATTACTACTAATTAATAATTGCCATGTTGGCAATAGCATGATTGTTTGAGACTTAATATATTTATTTATGTATGTATTTATGGGGGGGAAAAAGGGGGGGAAAGGAGAGAGAGAAAATCCCAAACAGGCTCCATACCCAGAGTGGAGCCTGACTCAGGACTTGATCACACAACCCTGAGATGTGACCTGATCTAAAATCAAGAGTCAGACGCTTAACTGACTGACCACCCAGGTGCCTAAGTCTTAATATTTTAATTTCAGAATTTTTCTGTTAAAACTTGAAAGTATAGATACATATAGCAGTTATTTGTAAAATACTATTTAATAGGAAGAGCTTGATTCACAAAGTATTTGGCTTTTTATAAATAGATTCTTAGTGTATTTATTTTTAGTAAAAAAAAAAAAAAAAGTGTATATATATATTTTGGTACATCAGTAGTGGTAATAAAATTTAAAAATTCTCCAGCCCAGATGAACCAATGACAAACTTGGAATTAAAAATATCTGCCTCCTTAAAACAAGCACTTGATAAACTTAAATTATCCTCGGGGAATGAAGAAAATAAGAAAGGTAAGATTTTATTTTGTATTTTTTCCTGTACAATTAACTAATTACCTAAAAGAGACAGCAGTATAGTTCACTGAATATAAATATGAAAAGGTAGCACATTAAAGAATTTATTTTTGTTTTCTAAATATCAGTAATACCACAAAATGAATTGGTGGTCTATTCCTTAATGTCTTTATTAAAATAAGAAACTGTTAATTAAACCTTTTTTATTCTGTGAGTCATTAGTTTTTAACTGTTAAATTTATTTGATAATTGTAAATGTTTTGTTGTGCATGATATAAAATATTTTCAATATATTCTGACCTACACTCGATACCATAGAGGAAAGTAGTACCTCTTTCATGATTTCTCTCTGATAAGGTTAAGATTTTGGATATTGTATTGCATTATAGAATAGAAATGTGTCATATATCATTTGAGGACATGGGCAAAACCTAATCATAGTAATCTATTTCTTATCAGCTTTTTAAATATATTAAAGAAAGGTCACGTAGAAAACTTAATTCTAAATTGTTTTAAAATTTTGGTGTTTTAAAAAAAATAAAATAAAATTTTGGTCTTTTTTAGATTTAGTGTTTTTCCAAATACTTGTTTTATGAAAAAGGTTATTTAAGAATGACACTAAAGTATTTATTTTAGTGTTTCTAATTTGATTTTCTTTTCTTTCTTTTAGAAGAGGACAGTGATGAAATTAAGATTGGGACCTCATGTAAAAATGGAGGGTGTTCAAAGGTATATATTATAAAATTTGTGTTGTGTTATGGAAGCAAAATTATAATTTTTGAAGGAGAGGGTGCAATTTACTGATTCAATTCAACAAACAATTGGGTGCCTATTATGTGTTGGTCAGTGTGCTGTGGACTAGGGCTGTGAACATGGATAAGAGACTCGGTCTTTGACAAACATCGTATCTGACAGAATCATGGAATAAGTAATTCTAATTCAGTCAGCATTTACTGAATACTTACTGTGTGCCAGACATTTTTTGGGGGGCTGGAAATACAGTATCAAGTAAAGCAAATATTTCTGTTGTGGAGCTAATAGTCTAATTTAGAGAGAAGGATAACATGTAGGTAATTAAATATTATAAATTCTGGCAGATACAAAGAAAATACAGTAAATAAGGAGAGGAAAACTGTTAAATAAAGCTGTCCGGAAAGTCCTTTGGGAATTGACACTAAATCAGAAATCTAAATAATAAAGCAGTGAGTTATGTAAACCTCCAAGTTGATAGGGGAGCAGTATGTGTAGCGCCTTTAAAAAGGCTTGGCTTTTCGAGAAATTGTGGGAAAGGTCAGTGGGGCTTGGTCAGGGGTGGAAGATATGAAAGGTAGGGGTAGGTTGGGAAAGCACGATTATGGCAGTCCTTATAGGACACAATGACGGGGTTGGGCCCCCCTTTTTTTTTTTGGATAATGGGAAGACATTCTCTGTTTTATTTTTTTTTAAGATTTTATTTATTCATTTGAGAGAGAGAGCACAAGCAGGGGGAGAGGCAGAGGGAGAAGTAGACTCCCCACTGAGCTGGGAGCCTAACATGGGGCTTGATCCCAGGACTTGGAGATCATGACCTGAGCTGAAGGCAGATGCTTAACTATCTGCGCCACCCAGGTGCCCTGACATTTTCTATTTTAAGGAGGGGTTCTAAAAAGACCTCTTTGGCTGATAACCTGGATACATAATGGGGCACTGGGGAATTGGAGGAGGGAAAACCAGCTAGGATGCAATTGTGGAAGACCAGGCAATGGGATTGGAGCTTATTTTTTAGAAGTGGTTAAATGTGGTATATACTCAAACATCTCAGTGAAATTTTCCCTACCTCTCTATGTGAAATTGCATGCCCTCCAACATCTCTGTTCTCAACTGTCCTTTTTTTTCTCCAGGACACTAATCACCTTATAACACGCTACTTCTTTTGCATATGTATTTTGCCTGTGATCTGACTTTCCCTTCCCTTCCTTCTCTCATGTAAGGTTTACAAGGACAGAATTTTTTTTGTTCTTTGCTGTATCTTAAATGCTTAGAACAGTGCCTGCCTGGCTCATGACAAATCATGCAGAACAAATACTATTTGGAAGTATTAACAGAACTTGCTAATGAACTTTAAGTGGGGGGGGGGGGGGACTCGGGGCTCCAGCAGCTAGGTGACTGATGACACCATTAACCAAGAAGGAGAAAACAGGATTTGGGGGGCAGGTTTGTAATTTTCTCTCATGTTAAGTTTGAGATCACCTTGCTTATTTAGAGTGGGAAATGGAAGTGTATTTACATGTATGTAAGGTAGAAATAGTAGATAGAAGAGAGTGATTGAGTACTGGGGTGGAGGAGAGCAAGTGGTAGTTTGGGTAGTGCAGGAAGATCAGAGAGAAGCGATCTCAGATTTTGAAACTTGAATGCCAATTCTGTAAATGGACAAAAAGAAAGGATGTCTCAAGCAGAGGTGATAGCAGTATACAGCAAACAAGGAACAGTTCGTAATGTATAAAATTTGTTGGTGTGAAGATTAAAAGAGAGAAGTTAAGGAACAGATCTTTAAAGGCTTTTATAGCGCTCAAAAGTTAGATCTCGCTGTGGGTTAGAGAGGCCATTATTTGATCTCTTTCATTGAAATATAACATTAAAAAGTATAAAGCTGTAAGTAAATTTATAGCTCAAGGTATTTTCACAGAGCAGAGCCCTCCTTATACCTTCTCCCATTTGTTATTTTCTCCCCAAAATAACCACATTTTTCTATCAACGTAGAGTAGTTTTGCCTTTTTCTGAGCTTAATGTGAATAGAATCCTAGACCAGGGATTATCACACCTGTCTTCCTTGGCTTAATGAAATGTGTGCTATAGTTACCTTTGTTGCATGTAGCCGTAGTTTGTTCATTTTCATTGTTTTAAAATGTGCTGCTGTGTGAATGTTGCCCATCAGCTTACCCTTTCTATTGTCCTTTTAATATTTTATTTAATGCTACTATGAACATTTTTGTACCTGACTTTTGGGACACATGGATACATTTCTATTAGGTATATGACTAGAAATGGAATTGCCAGATCATAGTGTTTGTTTTTGTTTTTTGTTTGTTTGTTTGTTTTATCATACTGTGTTTATGTCCAGCTTTAACAAATAGTTCCTCATAGTTTTCCAAGATGGTTGTCTTTACAGTTCGGCCAACAGTATATGAGGCTGATTCCATTTAATCTACACCTTGGTTAACACTTTGTAATATCAGTCTTCTATATTTTAGCCATTCTGATTAGCGTGTAGTGTTCCCATTGTGATTTTAATTTGCATGTTCCTGATGATGAGGTTGGGTACCTTTCTGTATGTTTATTGGTCACTTGGATATCCTCTTATGTGAAATGTCTGAAATCTTTTACGTATTTTTCTTTCTTTTTTTTTTTTTTTTAAGATTATTTATTTATTTATTTGACAGAGAGAGAGAGAGATCACAAGTAGGCAGAGAGGCAGGCAGAGAGAGAGGGAGGCAGGCTACCCGATGAGCAGAGAGCCCGATGCGGGGCTCGATCCCAAGACCCGAGCCGAAGGCAGAGGCTTTAACCCACTGAGCCACCCAGGCGCCCCATGTATTTTTCTATTAGTTGGCTTTTTCTTACTGATTTTAAAGGAATTCTTATTATTTTTAACCAGAGAGAGACACTGTGTATTTTCACTGTCTTAATAATGACTTTCAGTAAAACAGAGGCTATTTAATTTTAATGAAACCCAATCTGTCCATTTGTTTGACTAGTGCTCTTCATATTCTAAGAAGTTCATCTACTTGAAGGCCGTGAATATTTTCTCATATGTAGAGGCACGTTTAAAATGTACAAACCACCTCGAACTGGTAACTGTAAGGTGTGAGGTAGATGTAATTAAAGGACTATTATAAAAGAGTGATACATGTTTTAATTAGAGAGGAGAGTACAGAAATGGAAGGCAGAGAAAAGAATTAGAATCTGTTAGTATAGCCTCATTGTCTAAAATCTGCTAGTGATCATGAGGAAGGTTAGGAGATTAAACTGATAGATATTTTCAAGCTAAATTGACAGGATTTCATGATAGAAAACATGGATGGAGGGAGAGGAAAAACTGCAGAGGACTGCAGTTTTGCTTTGGGAGAATGAATGGATTGGTGCTATCAAATAAGGTAGGAAGAAGAGTAAGAGTTGAGGGGCAGTAGTGATAAGTTCAGAATCTAACATAACTGATTTTTATGTGCTTATGGAATCTCTTCAGGAGATATACACAGGCAGTACTTTGGATTTACCAAAAGTAAATATACAGAATTTTATTTTCTGTACTTGTAGGTGGTTGCTATAAATACCAGAGTAAAAAATATACTACTGGCTGCATCTGTGTTTTATTAACATAACTTTTTGTGAATTCATCTGTAGAGCCTTCACCTACAGCAGCAATGGGGCCCGAATCTTCCAGACAAACCCTGGACATATTTATAGGTCTGCAGCTCATTTTACCCTTCTTAGGGATAAGAAACAACACTATTAAAACTTCCAGAATTGCTTATTAATTCATAATGCCCACACAGTGTTTCCTGTACACATAAATCATGCTATAACTGTATTTCCATTGAGAATACTAATCCCTTGGTTTCAATATTGTTCTATAAATTTAAATACCTGAACATGTTGAATTGTGACCTCATACCTGAATGTCTGAAAGCATTTTGATATATCCCATTGCCTACTTTTCTATTTGCCTTTTTCACAGGGAACTAAAACTTAAGCATATCTAAAAAGGAATCATTTTTCATTCCTTACTGGAATGGCCTGGGGTGAATTTATGACTGTTTTTAAGTAACTGTTATTTCTTGAGCATTTTCATAGTTCTTAGAGGTCACCAGTTCTACAAATGTTTATGAAATATGACATTGAGATGTGAAGCTAATTTTTTCCTCTTTTTTCTCTTTTAGACATATCAGGGTCTACAGAGTCTAGAAGAAGTCTGTGTATATCATTCTGGAGTACCTATTTTTCATGAAGGGTAACTTATACATGACTAATTAAAACTTCATGGTAGAGGTTAGAAAAGTTAATGTGCCTATAAACATTATTTGCTATGCAGCATTATTAGGTATTTTACTTACATTGTCATATAATCTTTAGAATAACCTAGAATGTGGGTTTTGTCTTTTTACTTGTGAGAAAACTGAAACAATTACTACAACGAAGTGGCCATTGTGATTCATACCTCATGCTTTTCCTTATTCCCTTATTTTTCAATGGGATACTCTATTTGGGCTGGATAGTTTTGAGTTTGAAGGACTGTTCTATGCATTGCTGGACATTTAGAATTTTTGGCCCTGGGGCACTAAGACATCAATATTGTGTCATCCAAGAAAATCCACACTTTCCACAGCCCTCAACTGAGGTCTAGCCCCTCTTCCATGCTATGCTGTAGTTGATAGAAATGCAGTAGCATGTTAAAGTCTTCCACTCCGTTAAAACTTTGGTCATATCACCGTTTGGGAACTTTATGAGGAAAGTGGAATGTGAGCTATTAGTGGAAAGTGGATTTGGAATTTTGTGATGGTTTTAAACATCTTCACTCAGGAGCTCCAGAACTGTTAACAATAAATGCCATTCTGGTTTTAAAATGATTAGTCTTCTGATAGTTTTAACTGTTTAGTAACTTAGACACTTTGTAGAATACTAAAGTTGCACACACTTATTTATCTTTTAAAATCACACTGTCAACTGTGGTGGTTGTAAGATTTTATTTCTGAAGTTTTTCTATGATAATTTAAAGGATGAAATACTGGAGCTGTTGTAGAAGAAAAACTTCTGATTTCAATACATTCTTAGCGCAAGAGGGCTGTACAACAGGGAAACACATGTGGACTAAAAAGGATGCTGTAAGTAGCATTTTCATAATAACGTATTGGGATATAGTTATCTGTCATTTTTTAAAGATGTAAGACTATTCTGTCTTCAGAAATTTAAAAAAAAAAATTTTTTCTCTCTTGCATACAGTAAAGGTTTGATGAGCCTAAAAATTAAAATTAATTTGAGTCAAGCTCCTAGAGCACTGCCCTTTGATCCAAGTGGCCAGTGTTGTACGATGATGCAAATATGCAGGTTTTTGTGAAATACTAAATCCTCTGCCAGAATTGAAGCATGTGTTTCTGTAATTCCATAGGCTCTTCTTCTTTCTGGTTTTTTTAAATCATTTTTCTACTCCTTTGATGTTAGTAATCACTTCGATTTTGGATTCTTTTCTGGCCTCTTAAAACTTCACTCAGCCATTTACAATGCAAAATCACTCCATCTAGTGGCCAAAGAGAAGGATGGTTGACTTGTTTGAATTGTCTTGAATGCCTCTGCTTGCTAGAGGGTAGTTTATCAAAACAACAAAAAAAGCTTTAGTTCCTACTTCACTGGATAGCTTTTTAAAAAGACATAGGCTATGCAAATAAGTGTCCAGAATCCCATTAAATTGTAAGAAGGCAAACAATTTATTGTTCAGTAAGTACATCTTAGCTCTTGTAATGTATTTTATAATATATTAAATTAGTTTTATGTGCTATATTGGCAGTAACAGCCCCACTAACAATGAATCTTTTCACTATATGTGTCTTTCTTTTAACTTAAAAAATAATTGTAAATTTTCAAATTGCTTTAGGGATTCATTCATTCTGCATTTGAGTATTCTGTAGTTACTGGTTTTTAATAACATGCTTTGGTATTATAAATATATCCTTCAAGTTGTAATAATTCATCTGCCACAAAACTTGCAAGAATGTCTTATTAGCAAAAAAACTTATTAATGTCTTCCTGTATTTTCTCCAAGGACCAAAATTTTGGAAGTTTTAGCTTAAAAAAATAAAATGTTTTATATGCAGAAGTTTTCAGAGTATAACCCTTGCTGAAATACTGTTTTGGTTATATTTTAATGCATACACTTAATCAAGTATTCAGTGTCTGAGCTAGTAGCTGAGGACAAAATATGTAAGTGATATAAATAATTTAAATTCAGTTAGTGTAATTATACCAAAATGTAAATACTGCTTTTTCACCAGTAGTGTCTCAATTATCATTTGATCTCAGTGATATGAGGAATTTGAGAAACAAAACAGAGGATCATAGGGGATGGGAGGGAAAAATGAAACAAGATGAAACCAGAGGGAGACAAACCAAAAGAGACTCTAAATCTCAGGAAACAAACTGAGGGTTGCTGGAGTGGAGGGGGGGGTGGAGGGATAGGGTGGCTGGGTGATGGACATTGGGGAGGGTATGTGCTATGGTGAACGCTGTGAATTGTGTAAGACTGATGAATCACAGACCTATATCCCTGAAACAGATAATACATTATGTGTTAATTAAAAAAAAAAAGTAGTGCCTCACAGTTTCCCTCATAACTTTTTGAAAAAAATCACAATTTGTCTCTTTTTTAAATAGTCCTTGATAAAGCAATGTTCCACTGGTAGGTAATAGTTATTTCTATAATAATAACCAAAACATTACTTCCACAAATTATCACTTTTTTCTCCATTTTATTATTAGAGGAAAATAAACTACTCTGTAACGAATAGCAGATTGATATAAGTAGTCAATTAGTTTCAATTTGTAGAAATTGGAAATTTCAATTTGTCATCAACTTCCAACTTACAGAAAATAAGTGGAAGATTTCTATGCATGAGGTTAAGATGTTATCTGGATTATTTCAGTAAGCAAATTTCTTATTTAGTTTCCATAGAACGTTTTTATGACTGTGCTTAGTGGATTTCAGAAATGTTAAAATAGGATAAAATTTAATAGGAGTTCTTAAGTTGTCTTTTTCAATGTATAGTAATGCTGTGGCCCTAAAAGAAACGAAAACCAAATGGAAGAATAAGCATGTTCTCCAACCATAAGATTATAAAGATTATCTGTATTGTGATATATTTTACTATTTAAACCTTTGTTTAGAAGTTGTTTGCCCTTAAAAACATTAAGGGCTCAGTTGCACATGGTAATTTTTTTTTAATTATTTGGCTCAGATTCCTCTTTTTTTAGAGGTTATGTGGCACTTTGTAAATTCATAAGGGTTTTCTTCTTTTACAGGGGAAAAAAGTTGTTCCATGTAGACATGACTGGCATCAGACTGGGGGTGAAGTCACCATTTCAGTGTATGCTAAAAATTCACTTCCAGAACTTAGCCAAGTAGAAGCAAATAGTACATTGGTAAGTACATTAAATATCTTGGAGAAAAAATTGTCTTCATACATTATTCTCTATATTAATGTATTAAAAAATAACCGTGGGTCAATTTTAAGATTCTTTTAATCTTTTCCATTCGAAAAAGTAGTTTGAAATTACTGTCAAACTATTTTAAATGAAAATTTCTGTATAAAAGAGAATTTTTTCTGAAGCATTCTGGAAATAATACAGTAGCTTAGAAGATTTATTAAATAATATAGTACCTAGTTCTCGATATGAAACTTCAGTTTTCTTTTCTGTTAATGGTTTCCTCAAAAAAAAAAAAAAACAATATTAGAAGTTTTTTAAAATAGCTTAAATGATTTATATCAGTATCTTTTTTATTATAATCATTGTTTAAATCCTACTCCTTCAGTTTGGATTCGATCAGTTAATTTTCTATATATTTTTCAGTTAAATGTGCACATCGTATTTGAAGGAGAGAAAGAATTTCATCAAAATGTGAAATTATGGGGTGTAAGTATCAATGAATCCAGAATTTTTTCTACTTCTTTAAAATAACCAGTTTGTACAGTAAGAAGACCATACTTTAGAAACCAATGATACAAAGTAGGTAATATAACTTACCATTAATTATTACTAAGAACTTTAAATCTGGGTATAAAAATGACCTTAGACGCTCGGAGTTGTGATTATTAGCATAGACAAGACCAGTATTTTCCTCTAAGACTTGAAAAACAACATCGAGACTTACCGTCATTTTCTGGTATGTTGCAGGTGATTGATGTAACACGAAGTTACGTAACTATGACTGCAACAAAGATTGAGATCACCATGAGAAAAGCTGAACCTATGCAATGGGCAAGCCTTGAACTGCCTGCTACCAAAAAGCAGGAAAAACAAAAAGAAGATACAGCAGAATGAGTTAACAGGGAAAGAAAGTTATTGCCTATTTCAGAATTCTTATTGTGTGGTAAAATGGTGGCTTGCCGCTGTCCTCTCTTGTTGTTGGTGTGTTGTCATTGTTGTTGCTGTTGTTGTTGAATCTGGCAGTTCAGGGTCAATGGTAGATTCTTAAAAGCCAAAGTCAGTTTATCTTTTCGTGCCTCCCGTCTTCTTTTTGAGTTACCTAAGTTGATGATTCATTTCTCCTCACTTGACAGAACTGTAGTTGTGTCCTATACTTGAAAAGCTAGAAAGTAGCTCATAAATAGTTACAGTATTTCTTCGTATAATATTATGTTGAGCAGAGAAGTGTAAAAGAACATTTGTTTTGTTCACATCTCTTTTCTGTTACCCCATAATTAGTAAAGCAAGATGGAATGTCGGATTTTTAATTAGTTTTTTTATAAGTTTGTGTTCCTATAATACTTGAAAATCTTTAAGGAGGAGATGAAACTCTGCATTGTTTTATCCTTGGGAAGGTTACTTTTTCTAGGAGGAATACTGAGGTAGTGTAGTAGCTAAAGGGGAATATATGCATTGAATAACAAATTGGAATTTGTTTACAACTAATTAAAACACTGTATCAGTACCTGTATTACTGGCCAAGCGCTATGATTTAAATGTACAGAAAACATAAATAAGAGTAGAGAGGTATCAATTTGGTTAAAATTTGCCGTTTTATTAAGACCAAGCAATAATGTTAAACATCTCTTTCCTGATTATTTTATAAGGTCTTTGTATGGTGTTATGACTAAATTGTATCTGATTTATAGCCTACACCCTCTTAAAATCTTTAGTTACATGTAAAGAAAAATTATATATATAAATCTGGCCTCCCTGATGAAAAACTGTATGTATAAAACTAGACTTTTAAAGGGTTATGGAAGTACATTAGGGTATCAAAAAACTAAATATTTAAGCTTTGCTTTATGAGAAATATCTATTTACATGTTAAATAAAATAGCTGAATTCTTTTGGAGTTTTTTTTAGGCTTTCATGTATAGCTTGACAATTCTAGGTGATACAGTGTTGATTATATATTATACTTCATTAGATACAGGTATCACAGACTTAGATTGTTTGTGCTAATTGAACCCATTAAAGGTAGTTTACTTTTTGAGGCAATGCAGAGCTCACCAAGAAAACTAAAATTAAGAAATGTTTGAAGGCCAGAACTTCGGCAGAACTTAAGAAATTTGGGTATGAATTATGCTAATGTAGATTAAAATGATTATTTCCCAAGCCCCTTGAGTGTTTTTCTTTTATTCTTATAAAGAAAATTTGCATAAGTACATTTTAGAAGTATAGGTTAATAAAGAGTATGTCTCACTCAACTATCCTTAGCAAATAACTACTAAAGGTAGTTATGTAATTATTAAATGATTTAGCTCTGTTACAAATAAGACATAAAAAACCTGGCAACTGGGCTTTCATGACACATGGTATTTTAGTAAAATACCATGTAAACATTTCAGAACAATTGGGCCAAAAGAGAGTATATAAGTTTTAGTACTTGGGTTGTATTTAAATTTTTAAAAATTATCTTTCATAATTTAAGGACCTGGGTTCATTTGGAGACATAAAACTTGTTTATTGTTTAGGGGAGAGGTTGATACTTGATTTGAGGTAATGATTAATACACCTTTTTTAATGTTTTCTTCTTGAGACTTTTCTCCCCCCTAAGCAGTATCTTAATGTGTTACATGCAGTTGAACTATTATTTAAAGCAAGTGGATTATTCACCTGAGAGTTAGTTACAAAGCACTGACTGTATGTGTGTTTCCATGTGTGTGGGAGAGATTCAGCTTATATATTCAGTTACGTTAGTGGTTACATTAGTGACATTAGTTACATTATTTCCTCTCTTACTCCTATGAACCTCGGATTTGTTGCCCAAATAAAAATCTAAATATTTTTATCTTAGACTCGTACATAAAGGGACAGTTATTATTAAGTAGAATTTGTGTTTTTATCTGTCGAGAAAATTAAAAATGTTTGTTAAGTTTATTGTTTCTCTAGAAATATGTTTGTCTTTCATAGCATTCAAAGTAATTACTATAGCAAAGCAGTGAAAACTAAGTTTATTATACACTTGGTAACTAATCTGACAGCTGAACTCAACACAGGAAATAGAAAGTACTATTTTTTCTTGTTCAGTATCTTTGCTAGTATAAAGGTAGTAAGGTCCTAAGAGTTGAGTTTTTATTTTTCTTAACCTCTTATCTTGAGATAATTTTAGATTTATAGAAGAGTTGCAAAAAAAGTATTTAGAGAAGTCTTTATTTCCTATAGTAATCTTTGCCTTGTATTAAAATCCTATGTGACCATAGAACATGTACAAAACTAAGAATTAGTACAAGAGGTACAATACTACTACCTAAATGAGAACATTGATTTTGACCATCCTTTTTAGTGGAACACTTGAAGGGTAGTTCTTAAAACCTACCCTAGTTTTCTGTAATAAGTTTAGCCAGTAACTTGTAAACAATTAAAAATATAAATTGAAATCTACATACCATAGAGAGAAATGTTTATATAGGTCAATGATGTAACTTCTTGTAACCGTATACTGGCAAAGGACTAATGATCTATTTTATCATTTTATGCTAGAGATTTTAGTTCTTATTAAGTGTAACTTGTTTGGTTTTGTTTAGACAATTCCTTAACCATTTAAGGGTGAAGAAAAACCTAAAAGAGTTCTTGCAAATAATTGAAAGTGATTTGGGGGTATTGCTCTGCCGCTCCTTACTTTTTTTAAAAAACGTCAGCCATTTCCCAGCCTGAAACTGCATGACACCCACAATAAATAAATTTTTAAAAGCTCATTTATGAGTTCTGGTATCAGTTTTAAGGCATTTGGCTATGTACCCTTTTTTTTTTTTTCCATAACTACCAGGTATTTTTAAGTTGTCTGTTAGAACATTAACATTAGGGTTTTGTTTGTTTCATTGCATATTAATTTTGATTAGACATTCATATTAAGTATTGTTTTTATTCTTTTGCATGTATCATAATTCTTTGGCCTCAGTTCTGAAATGCAAGCTAAGTCTAGCTTGTTTTTAAGTTTTGTTACTATTTCCTTTCATTTATTTTAATTGTTGAGTCGATAGGCAGTTGATTTTTTTACCTGATTGCTTTCTTACTGCCTAAGTACCTTAGAACTTAAACTCATCTAGAATTGTTGCACGACTTGCCTTTTTTATTTAGGTGTAGATGCCTGAGTGCTTTATACACATAGCATTATCTCTGAAGTACTGAGCTTGCAGTATTTTTTCTTCTGCATCATTACTGTTTGATTTTAAGTTTTTATATAGTTCTTAGTTTTAAAGAATTCCTTCAAGAACAGTTTCTCCAAGGGGCATGTTTTAATTAAATGTTAATTAATGACTTTTCTTAGTTTTCCAATTTAGTAGGCCACCTTTAATGTCCATTAAAGTGAAATAAAACTTCCAGCCTTAAACATTTTTATGTTGATTAAAAATCGTGTCAAAATAATTCAGTTTCCATTTCGTTTTGACCAAGCAGATGTACTGCCCAAATTATTGGATTGTTAAATTATCTTTAAGATTTTGCTAATTGAAGTAACATTACTATTAAGCCTGGAAGAGGGAAACATCTTTCCTGTCATCCTCCACAAATGAAACTAGATGAGTATAGTAGTGTTAATGCTTTTAAAATAGTGTGGTCCTTTCCTTCAAATGTTTATTATAGTTTACAGTTCCATAATTGTATTTTATTTGTATGACTGATTTGTTAATGTCTGTATACTCTTGTAGGCTGACTATAACCTTGACTGTGTTTTGGCCAACCATAATATCACCATTTTCTAGTATAGTGCTTGGCATATTGATTGGCTCTTGTAAATATCAAGAAGATCCACAGCCCCCTTCTTATGGGCCACTCACTGTTCTAAGGACCTTAATAAATACGAGCTTAATCCTAACGATAACTCCGTAAGGTAGGTTCTATCATTATATTACAGGTGGGGAAAGTGATTTATTGCATAGGTTAAATAACTCACCTAAGTCAAAGCTAGTGAGTTTATTGAGAGTAGAGATTTCAAGCTCAAACAGCCTGGCTTTGTCTTCTGTGCTCTTAACTGCTCTGCTGCTTGTGTCTGCCACTTGAATTAATAGGTTCCATAAAACATTCGCACATAGCATGGAAAATTGGTAACACTGTGTTTGATCACCAAGAACAAATTTTTAGTTTCATATGTTTTGTTAGAAAGTAAGTTTATAAAATAAAATATGTAGTCCTTTTTCTGGGTGGTCTTAGTTACAATAGCTGGATTATAAACTCATCATTTATGATTTGACAACTCTTAGGTCTCTAGTTTCTCTCAACAGCCTCCAAAGAAGTTTCAGAATCCTCAGTTTCAGGAACAAGCTTCCATTGTCTTTTTGATAATGGTATGTATCCTGTATGTAGCTTTACAAATAGGAATTCATATCTGCATGTTAGAAAAAAGTGTAATGAAACAGCATCAGATTTGTCTTTGTTTCCCCCTTAGTATGAGACCTGCTTAAAGCAATTATATAATTTAAAGTGTCTGCAACATAAGATGCCTGTGTAGGAAAGACAGATAAGATTGTAAATATAGGACAGATATCAAAGGATCATTTGAGGTTTTGACCTTCATCTTCTAGGCTAAACCAGTGGCTAGCAAAATACCATTTCTAGACCAGCAGGATCAACATCTCGGAATTTATTAGAAGTGCAAATTCTGGGTCCCCAACCTCAGACCTACTAAATCAGAAACTCTGGGAATGGAGCCCAAAAATTTGCAGAAAAATGTTGACGTACAATAAAGTTTGTACTAGCAGCATGGAACTGAGATTAGGCTTGCTTTTTTTTCCCCTCTTATCAACCTAATTGCTTTTAAATTTACTTTTTGTTTTAGAACAGTTTTGGATTTACAGAAAAATTAAAGATAGTACAAAGAGTTCCTGTATATTCCACATCCAATTTCTCCTGTAATTAACAACTTACATTAGTATGATAAAATTGTTAGAATTAATGAATCAATGTTGATACATTTTAATAACTGAAGTCCATACTTTATTTACATTTCCTTAATTTTTACCTAATGTCTTTTTCTGTTCCAGGATCCCATCTAGGATGCCACATTACATTTAGTCATCATGTCTTCTTGGGCTCCTCTTGGTTTTGAGTTTCTCAGACTTCCTTCAAAACCCTAACAGTTTTGAGGAGTACTGACTGGTCAGGTATTTTGTAGAATGGCCCTCACTTGGGATTTGGTGATTTTCTTAGGGTTGAATTTACGTGTACTGAGAAAGACAACCACAGATGTCAAGTGTCATTCTCATTGGTGGTATCATGGGTACATACTGTCCAGGAAAGGATTGTTCAGGCTTACGTCCTGAATATGCAGTGTGTGCCACTGAAAGAAAAGTCATTTGCGGGAAAAATGGGGAAAGAAGGCTGCTGGGTTGACAAAACAACATAAATTCACCACAGACTATGTCTTGCTTGATTCTGTCAGTTCAGTGGTTAAATAATTTAGTTAGGCATGATATATTCTTAAGGTGGAGGAAAATGTAAAGATTATGTGTGTCAGCAAATCCACAAATTACAAATGTTCACTGCATTAAGCTTATTAGAATTAATGGGTTTCTTGGAATTACAATTGTGTGTAAAACTTTAAAAGGCTCCCTACTAATGAAAGCTAGGTTCTAATAAGAGACTGATCTCAGACTGCAGACATATTAGAGGCCAACTTGGACTGGTTTTGATACCTTAAGGATTCCTTCCAGGGCACTCCCCCACCTCCATAAAACTCCTTCAATTATCAGCAAGAAAAGCCTGAGTTGGAGGCAGAGGGAAGGAACAAATTTAAGGGAGCAGAAAACCAGTATCAGGATAAGGAAAATTAGAACTGAATGGTATTCATTTAGGTGGAATTCTAGTTCCATCTTTCAGGCAGGTAATTTAAAACCATCAGGAAAAGTAAGTGTCTAACACCAGGAGTTCATAATTCACTGGTGATTAGAAGACTTCCACAAATTTTGCAGTTGAGGCTTAGGAATTTAGGTATCAGTTAACAAGTAATTCAAAACTGTGGATAATTTTTTGTACAAGAGTTTGGCACCTACAGGTTGCCAAGTTCTTTAAGTGTTTTTAATAGCTTTTCATTTAATTTTAGAACACCCCCATATGATTATATGCTATTATCCATATTTTACTGATAGAGAAGCAGAGGCAAAGGAAAACTACATATATTGCTTCAGGTCACATAAGTAGCAAATGGTGAAATTAGATTTTAAGTTGAGGGACTTGATTCCTAAAGACATCTTTAAGTCACCATGCAAAATGTAAAATTGTAATTGCCATTTGTTTATTAGTCTTAGTATCAAATGACCAAATTATCATGAAAAGATAGTGGGTTTTCAGTTTTTGCACTGAACAGTGGAGCGAGCCACTGACATACTTGATAAGGACCTTTAACAGACAGGTGGGCAATTGAGAAGAATTAGGGATGGAGTCTGCAGGACTGAATGAAAGTAACAGGGTGATGGCAATGAATTTGGCTTCTAAAGCCTTGTGCCTTACTGTCATCTGGACTTTGGAACAATTTTCTGCATCTCTGTATACTTAGATATGGATGATCGAGAGGCTAAGAACATAGGCAAATAACGTCACTGTAACGGGGTGAAAGAAGCAATGCATTAAAATTATTGGTGTGTTATGCAAACAAACTCATTCTTTCAATTATGTGAAACTGGATGGGTTCTCATTTGTGAAAAGTTAGGGAAGATATTCCATCAAATTACAAGGGACTTTTTTTAAACCTGAACGCTAAGTGTTTAATGAATCAGGAACCACATTTAAAATTTTGTTATAAATTATAGGGCCCTTCTTTCAAAGGGAGATCTCTAGCATACATGGGTGATTTACTTTTCATATATTATGCTTTGCCAGATAATCTTGAGACTAGCTGAGTTTTAGGTTTCTTGATAGTTATTCTCCAAAAAGTTCTGAGTTTGGTAGGTAAGAGATTTACAAGTTTTATTAACATTTTTAGTAAGATCTAAAAGTTTGTAAGCATCTTCAGCATTGTAGCCATCTCTTTGCTTAATTATTTCATTTAACGAAAACACTTTTTACTGACCTTTGTGCTGGTGATAATTGACCAACCACACAGGTCTCTGCTTACAAGGAAAGTTAAAGTATACAACCTGTTAATTTGATACATTTATATATTGTAATATGGTTGCCATTGAAGTAATAATTAGCACTTCTATCACATTACATAATTATTTGGTAATTATTTTTGGAAGTTGGAATAATTAAGTTCTAATCTCTTAGATTAAAAACAACACTTTTGTTTTTATTCATTGTATGGTTATATTCATGATATTTCTAAGGCATATTAACTGCTTATTACAAATTTGTACCCTTAAACTACATCTGTTCTTGACCCCACAACCTCTGTCCCCTGGTAACCACCATTTTATTTTTTTTTTCTGTTTATTTTCTGTTCGTACAACTTTGGCCTTTCTAAATTCCACAGATAAGTGACAGCATATAGCCCTTGTCAGTATAATGTGCCAAGTCCTCCATCCATGTTGTCACAAATGACAGGATATCCTTTCTCATGAGTGAGTGAGAGTGTGTGTGTGTGTGTGTATGTATGTATACATACTGCATTTTTTTTTATCCATTCATCTGTCAGTGGACACAGCTTCTTTCCATAGCTTGGCTGTTGTAAATAATGCTGCAGTGAACATGGGGATGCATATGTCATTTTGAATTAGTGTTTTCATTTTTTCTTTGGATAAATACCCAGAAGTAGAATTACTATATCATGTTACAGTTCTCTGATTTTTTTTAAGGAACTTCCATACTATTATCCATAGTAGCTGTACCGATTTATATTCTTTCCAACAGTGCACGAGGGTTCCCTTTTCTCCGCATCCTTGCTACATTTTTGTCTTTTGGTTGATAGCCATTTGAGTTAGGTATAAGGTGATGTCTTGTGGATTTTTGTGTTTTTAAAGATTTTATTTATTTCTCAGAGTGTGTGCACACACAAGCAGGGGAAGCTGCAGACAGAGGGAGAAGCAGGCTCCCCCTGACCAGGGAGCCTGATGCGGGACTCAGTCCCAGAACTCCCAATTCCAGGATCATGACCTGAGTCGAAGGCAGAGGCTTAACTCACTGAGCCACCCAGGCATCCCTCTTTATGCTTTTAATTTGCATTTTCCTGATGATTATTGAAGTTGAGCATCTTTTCATGTACCTGTTGACCGTGTGGATGGACATCTTTAGAAGATGTCTGTTTAGTTCTTCCCAGTTTTTGGAGTCTTTGTTTTTTTTGGTATCCAGTTGTAGGAGTTCTCTATATGTCTTGGATATTAGCACTCTGTTAGATACATGATAGCACAAATTTTCTCCCATTCTGTAGCTTGCTTTTTCACTTTGTTGATTTTTTTACTTTTGTTTGTGCTTTTGGGGTCATATCTCAAACATTGCTATGACCATTGTTGAAGAGCCTCTTCTCTATATTTTCCTGTAGTTTTGTAGTATCAGGTCTTATGTATAAGTCTTTGATCCATTTCAGGTTAATTTTTGTGAGTGATAAAAGGAGTCTAATTTCAGTGCTCTTTGCCCCCTTGCCAAATATCAGTTGACTTATATACACAGGGGTTTAGTTTTGGGCTCTCTGTTCTGTTGGTCTATATGTCTGTTTTAGTGTTGGCACCACCATGTTGTTTTTATTACTGTAGCTTTGTAGTATAGTTTGAAATCAGCAAGTGGGATACCTCCAGCATTGTTCTTTTCCCTCAAGATTGCTTTGGCGATTTGGGGTCCCATACAAATTTTAAGATTGTTTTTCTGCTTCTGTAAAGAATGCCATTGGTATTTTGATGGAGATTCCATTGAATGTAGATGGCTTTGGGAAGTATAGACTTTTTAAAACTAATTCTTTTGATCCATGAACAAAGGATGTCTTTCCATTTGTTTGTGTCTTTTAATTTCTTTTAGCTAAGTCTTACAGTTTTCATTGTATGGCTCTTTCACTTCGTTGGTGAAATTTATTCCTAAATAGATTGTTTGTGTTGCTGTGAATGAGATAATTTTGTCTTTCAGGTATTTCATCCTTACTGTATAGGAAGGTAACTTATTTCTGTACATTGATCATGTGTTGTTCAGCTTTACTGAAATACTAGTTTCAGCAGCTTTTTGGTTGTGTCTTTGGGATTTTGCATATACAAAATCATATAACTGCAAATGGGACAGTTTGACTTCTTCCTTCCTGATTTGGATGTGAGGGAAAAGCTTTCGGTTCTTCTCAGCTGAGTATCATGTTAGCTCTGGGTTTGTCATACATGGCCTTTATTACATTGGGGGATGTTACTTCCATCCTCAGTCTGCCAAAAGTTGTGAAAGGGTGTTGCATTCTGTCAAATGCATAGATGATCATGCTGTTTCTTTCATTACGTTTAATGTGATGTATCACATGTATTGATTTGTATATGTTGAACCAAACTTGCAACCCAGGGAAAAATCCCATCTAGCCCCAGTGTGTAATTTATCCATTCTTGAAATAGGTTTGCTAATATTCTGTAGAGAATTTTTTATCTATGTTTATCAGGAATATTGGTCTATAGTTCCTTTTTTTGTGTTTTTGTTTGTTTTTAGGGAGAGCGCATGCACCTGTGAACAGCGGCGGGTGAGGGAGAGGAAAGGGGGGGAGCAGGCGGGCTAGGAAGGAGAAGGAGAGAATCTTAAGCAGTCTCTATGTCCAGAGTCTGCACAGGGCTCAGTCTCATAGCCCTGAGATCGTGACCTGAGCCGAAATCAAGAGTTGGATGCTTAACTGACTGAGCCACCCAGACACCCCTTTTTTGTTGTATTCTTATCTGGCTTTGGTGGCAGGATAATGCTGGCCTGTTAAGCTGAGTTTGGAAGTATTCCCTACACCTCATGTTTTTGGAAGAGTTTAAGAAAGATTGGTATTAAATCTTTGAGTGTTTGTTAGAATTTGCCAATGAAGCCCTCTGGTCCTGGGTTATTTTTTTGTACTGGGAGGTTTTAAATTACTGATTCAGTCTCTTGCTCATTGTTGTCTATTCACATTTTCTTTGGCGTTTGGATTCCATCTTGGTGGGTTGTTTCTAGAGGTTTGTCCATTTCTTTTACGTTATCTAATTTTGGGTATAGAGTTATTCAGTAGTCTCTTAGGATCCTATGTATTTTGTAGTACCACTTGTACTATTGGCTTTTTCAGTTCTAATTTTATGTCTTTTCCTAAGTCTGGCTAATGAAGTTTTATCAGTTTATCTTTTTAATGAACCAGCTTTTACTTTTACGGATAGTTTTTTCCTGAAATAGGGATTTTTTTTTTCTGCTTTGATTTTATTTCCTTTCTTCTGCTACCTCTAGGCTTGTTCTTTTTATATTTCCTAGAAGTGTACAGTTAGGTTGAGATCTTTGTAATTTCTTTGTAAATTTTATGCATTTAATGCTATAAACTTGCCTCTTGACTACTTTGCTTTTATCCCATAAGATTTGATGTGTCATACTCCCATTTTCATTTGTTTTGAGATAATTTCCCTTATTTATTTTTTGACTTACTGTTTAGAAATGTGTTATTTAGTTTCCATATACTAGATTTATTTTTCTAGCTTCCTCTTGGTGATTTCTAATTTATACTATTGTGATCAGAAAAGAGAATTGGTATGATTTCAGTCTTAAGTTTGCTGAGATTTGTTTTGTGCCCTGTCGTAGGATCTGCCCTGGAAAATGCTCATACGCACTTGAGAAAAATGTGTATTATACTGTTCTTGGGTGGAATGTTACTATATATATGACTTCTAAATCATTTTGTTTTAGAATGTTTTGGTTCAATTCCAATATTTCCTTTTTGATTTTCTGTCTGCATGATTTATTTGTTCCAATAGTATTAAAAGTCCCCTATTAATGTATTGCTCCTTTCTCCATTTAAATCTGTTGAAATTGTTTTAATCGTGGTGCTCTGATGTTGGATGTATGTTTTTTTATGATCATTCTCTCTTCTTAATGTCTTTGTTATTTTATCATTATATAATGACTTCTTTATCACTCGTTAATGTTTTTGGCTTGAAGTGTGTTTTTTTTCTGGCATAAGTATGGCTACACCCACATTTTTTGATATCCACCTACATGGAATATCCTCTTCTGTTCTTATGCTTTGAGTCTATGTGTGTCTTGAGAACTAAAATGAATTTCCTTTAAAGTGGAGTTAGGTCTTTTTTTTTTTTCTTTTTCATCCAGCCACTCTACCCTTTGATGAGATCAATCCATTCATAATTACTACTACCATCTTATTGTTTGCCTTCTAGTTGTTTTGTATCTCCTGTGTTCCCTTTCCCTGTTTTCTATCTTTGTAAAGTGGATTTCCATGGTGATTTGCTCAGTCTCCCCTTTTCTTAGTTTTCATCACTAGGTTTTTGCTTTGTGGTTACCAAGTGGCTTACATAAACCATCTCATAGGTAAAGTAGTCCTAGGGGAAGATGTTTTTAAGAAATAGTTCAGGCACGTTCTGTAACATCCTTGATTAATTACACTGTTCTGCCAAAAAAAAAAAAATTACACTGTTCAGCCACATAATCACTTCTTCTGTTCTAATGATCATCTGTTGATTAAAGATGATGAAAACTAACTTTTGAAACAATAATTTGCAAAGGTTACTGTAGTTGACCCTTGAACAAACAATGTGAGGGTTAGGGGTGCTAATCCATCATGCAGTCAAAAATCTGCATATAACTTTACTCCTTAAAAATTCAACAGCTGAGAGTTTGTTGAGGAGAAGCCTTACTGATAAAAGATTTATTAACCCCTATTTTGTATATTATATGCTGTATTCTTTCTTACAATTAAAACTAGAGAAAATGTTAAAATCACCAAGAAGAGAAAATGCATATACAATACTGTATTTATGAGAAAAAAATCCACGTATAAGTGGATGTGTGCAGGTCAGACCCATGTTGTTCAAAAGTCAACTGTATTTTTAACTTTGTAAAAATTAATGAATTCTTTTTCGAAGAGGTTGTACCATTTTACATTTCTACCAGCAATGTGCAAGAGTTCCAAGTTCCTTGACATTTTATTTAAGGGAACTTTGTTACTTTATGTGTTTCTGCCCCACAACTGGGGGTTTTTTTGTTTTTTTTTATTAACGCTTTGGTGATATAGTTACTAATTTTTAAAGAGCCAAAAACCTCTTTACAGATGGACAGGATGGAAGTCTAAAGTCAAAACATGACACGAAAAGCAAGATTATAGAATACTCTGGCATCATGAGTTATCAAAAAAAAAAAGGAAGAATTTTATCCTCAGACTTGCAGTAACACTTTAAATGGCTAGCCACTTGGCTGAGACCTTACTATAATACTTCTGTCAGAGTCCCTGCTGCTGCTTGAACTGTAAAGGCTGCAATAGAAATGTGTCTCTTTACTTCTGTCCAGGCTGACTGAGGGTCTTCTTTATTTTCAATATCAAACATAGCATCATAGATCCCAGGAAATGATTCTCCAGCATATTTGTTGTGGCTGCTTGGAGCAAAGATGATGTGCCTAATAGAAAAAAACAGATGTAGATTGAGCTAGAGTATACATACATTACATTTTATATGCTTTTTTATTCATTCCCTTTTGTTAGAGCACACCTTAAGAATACTATGTGTCTCCTTCCAGCATTCACTTTTTTTTAATCCAAAATGAAGACCTATAATTGATTTATGATACTTATGTAACAGTATAACTTTAAGCAAAGAAATCTGACTCTGCATTCACTATACTTGTCCTATACTGGAGAATTATAAAGGCAGAGTACAGTAAAATATATATATATATATAGATACAAGGATTATACAAACCTGGTTTGAATCCTTGCACTGACATCTTATAGTCCTGTGGCTTTTCACCTTGGTTAAGTTCTTAGGTAGTCTATTCTTTTTGATGCAATTGTAAGTGGAATTATCTTTTTGTTCCTCTTCTTGATAGACCATTATTAATGAATAGAAATAAAACATATCTTTATATTGATTTTGTATCTTCACCTTACACTGAATTTGTTCATTCTAACAATTTTTTTGGTGGATTCCTTAGGTTTATCTCTATATAATGTCATCTGCAAATAATAATGGTTTTACTTCTTCAGTATGGATGCCTTTTTCTTGCGTAATTGCTCTGGCTAGGACTACCCATACTGTGTTGAAAAGAAGGGGCGAGAATAGGTATCCTGGTCTTGTTCCTGATCTTAAAGGAAAAGCTTTCAGCCTTTTACCCTTAAATACGGTATTAGCTGTAGGTTTGTCTTATGTGCCCTTTATTATATTGAGTTACATTTCTTCTACATGACTTTGTTGAGTTTTAATAAAAGTGTATGTTGAATTTTGTCAAACCCTTTTTCTGCATCTGTTAAAGACTTTTGTCCCTCATTTTGTTAATGTGGTATATAACATCGATTTGTGGATCTTGAACCATCTTTGTATCCCTGGGATAAATCCCATTTGTGGTACATGATCTCTTTAATATATTGTTGAATTCAGTTTGCTAAGTTTTATAGAGGATTTGTGCTTTTATGTTCATCATATTGACTGGTAATTTTCTTTTGCATCCTTTTTTTTTTTTTTTTGACAGAGATCACAAGTAGGCAGAGAGGCAGAGAGAGAGGAGGAAGCAGGCTCCCTGCTGAGCAGAGAGCTCGATGTGGGGCTCGATCTCAGGACCCTGAGATCATGACCTGAGCCGAAGGCAGAGGCTTATAACCCACTGAGCCACCCAGGCACCCCTTTCTTTTGCATCCTTTTTTGATTTTCCTATCAGGGTAATGCTGGCCTTTTAAAATGAGCTTGGAAGTGTTTGAAAAGGATTGGTACAGATTAATTTTTTCAGTGTTTTGTAGAATTCATCGGTGAAGCCATCTGGTCCTAGACTATCGTTTGTTGGAAGGTTTATGATTACTAACTCAATTTCCTCACTAATAACTGGTCTATTCACATTTTCTATTTCCACATTCATTTCTTCATGATTAAGTTCTGGAAGATTATATGTTTCTAGAAGTTTGTCCATATCTTCTAGGTTGTCCAATTTGCAGGCATATGATTGTTGATAGTAGTCTCTTATTTATTTCCATGGTATTAGTTATAATGTCTCCTCTATTTATTTGAACCCATTCTCGGTGAATCCAGTGAATGGTTTATAAATTTCATCTTTTCAGATAATCAGCTCTTCGTCTTACTGAACTTTTCCTTTGGCTTTTTAGTATCTATTTCCTTGATTTCCTCTTTATTATTTCCTTCCTTCTGCTAACTTTGGGCTTTGTCATTCTTCTACTTCCTTGAGGTGTGATGTTAGGTTGATTGAGAGTTTTACTTTTTTCTGAGGTGTAGGGTATTCATTGCTGGTGAACTTCAATCTTAGAACTGCCTTTGTTGCATGCCATGTATCTTGCCTTGTTGTATTTCCATTTTCACTTTTCCTCAAGGTTTTTTTTTTTTGGCTTTTGATTTCATTGACCTATTAGCTGTTTAGTAAGTAGAATGTTAGTTTCCACCTATTTGTGAGTATTCCACTTTTCTTCTTGTAATTGATTTCTAGTTTCATACCACTGTGGTCAAAAGAAATGATGTTTCATTCTTAAATTCATTAAGTCTTGTTTTTTGGCATAACATATGACCCATCCTGGAGAATATTCCACACACACTTGCAAGAATGTGCGTTCTCTTTTCATTTTATATGGTCTAATGTGTCATTTAAGGCTGCTGTCTCCATAGTGATTATTTTTTTTTGGAAGTTAGCCATTGATGTGTGGTATTAAAGTCTCCTCCTGTTCCTCCTATTGTATTGCTATTTCTCTTTCGGTCTTAGTTTATATGTTCAGGTGATTTTATGATGGGTGCATAAATATTTACAAAGGTATCCTCGTTTGACCCTTTTATTATTGTGTAATTTCCTTCTTTGTTTCTTATTACAATTCTTCATTTTAAAGCATTTTGTCTGATTATGGTATAGCTATCTCTGCGTTTTGTGGCTTCCATTTGCATTCAGTATCTTTTTCTTTGCTTTACATTAGTCTTTGTGGGTCTTTACATTTGAAGTGAGTCTCTTCTTGGCATCATATAGATAGGTCTTGTTTTGGGGTTTTTTTTGTTTTGTTTTTTGGTTTTTGTTTTTACATTTAGCCACCCTGTCTTTTCATTGGAGCAGATTCCATTTACGTTTAAAATAATCAGTATGTATGTACATATCGCTATTTTGTCAGTTTTCTTGCTGTTTTGTAGTTCCTCCTTGTTCCTTATTTTCTTGCTCTCACCCTTTGTGGTTTGATGGTACAGTATGCTTAAATTTTATCTTTCTTGTATCTAATACAAGTTATCTTGTACAAAGGCTTACCTCATTTTATTGTGCTTGAAAGATACATTTTTGTTGTATTTTTTTAATTGAAGGTTTGTGGCAAACCTGCATCAAGCAGGTCTTTTGACACCATTTTTCCAACTACAGTTACTCTTGTAATATTTCAAACTTTTATTATATATATTTTATTGGAATACATTTGACAATAGTGTTATTAGTTTGGGGTATGTAATAGTAATTTGACAGTTACATACATTAAGAAATGCTCACTGCAGTAAGTGTGGTTACCATCTGTCACCAAAGTTATTACAGCATTATTGACTATATTCCCTGTGGTGTACTTTTCATCCTCGTGGCTTATTTATAACTGCAAATCTGTACCACTTAATCCCCTATTTTGCCCACACTCCTGCCACCTTCCCCTCTAGCAACCACCATTTTTTTTCCTGGTTCATTTGTTTTGAAGTGAAATCGGATGGTATTTGTCTTTCTCTGACTTGTTTCAGTTAGCATAATACCCTCTTTGTTGGGTGCATCCATGTCGCAGGTGGCAAGATTTCATTCTTTTTTAGGGTTAATATTCCATCGTATGTATACCACATCTTTATTTCCTCTATCAGTGGACATTTAGTTTGCATCTTTATGTTGGCTACTGTAAATAACACTTTGGTAAAATAAGGACACATGTATTTGTATTTAGTTAAATATATATTTATACATTTATAGTGGTTTTCAGGCTTTTTGGGGTAAAAACCCAGCATTGTAATTACTGGTACATGTAGTATTTCTATTTTTAATTTCTTAAGGAACCTCCATACTGTTTTCTCTGGTGGCTGCACCAATTTACATTCCCACTAACAGTGCGTGAGAGTTCCCTTTTCTCCACATTGTCACCAACACTTGTCTTTTTGATGCTAACCTTTCTTAGAGTTGTGAGGTGGCGATACCTCAGTTTTGATTTGCATTTCCCTAATGATTAGTGATGGGGACCATATTTTTCATGTTTCTTGGCCACGTGTACTCTTTGGAAAGATAATATATTCAGGTTCTCTGCCCATTTTTTTAATTGATTAGTGGGGGCTTTTTGTTGAGTTGTATCAATTATGTATCTCAAATATGAACCCATCATTAGATCTATCATTTGCAAATATCTTCTCCCATTCAGTAGGTTGCTTGTCATTTTGTTGGTTTCCTCTGCTGCACAAAAGCTTTTTAGTTTGATATTCTCCCAATAGTTTATTTTTGCTTTTTGTTTTCTGTGCCCAAGGAGGCCTATCCAGGAAAACATTGCCAAGGCCAGTGTATAAGAGATTGCTGCCTGTGTCGTTGGGTTTTTTGTTTTTGGAGTGTTATGGTTTTAGCTCTCACATTTATTTAGGCATTTAGTGCATTTTGAGTTGATTTTTGATGTAGGAAAGTGGTTCATTGCATTTGTAGGTTGTTGTCCAGTTTTCCTAGCACCATTTATTGAAGAGACTCCATTGCAGTCTTGCCTCCTTTTTTGTACATTATTAATTCTATAAGCATGGGCTTATTTTTGGGTTCTCTATTCCATTCCATTAATCTGTGGGTCAGTTTTTCTGCCTGTATCGTACTGATTACTATAACTTTGTAGTATATCTTTTAATCGGGGATTGTATGTACCTCCAGCTTTGTTCTTTCACAAGAATTGCTTTGGGTGTCTGGGATGTTTTTTATAAAACAGACTTGAGTATTATTTAATTTTGTGGAAAATGCTGTTGGTATTTTGATAGGGATTGCATTTGTTTTTATTGTGTTCCATTTTAGAACTATCTAATACTTTTCAGAGTACAGATCTTTCACCTCTTTGGTTAAATTTATTCACAGGTATTTTATACTTTTTGATACAGTTGTAATTTCTCTTTCTGCTACTTTACTAGTAGTATATAGAAATGTAATGGATTTCTTAGCATTGGGTTTGTACTGAATTTATTGGTTCTCATTTTTTGGTGTTTTTAGGTTTTATATATGTATTACCATGTCATCTGCAAATAATTACAGTTTTATTTCTTCCTTATCAGTGTGAATGCCTTTTATTTCTTTTTCCTGTCTGTTGCAGCTAGAACTTCCAAGACTATGATGAATAAAAGTAGCAAGAGTAGGCATCTTTGTCTTATTCCTAATCTTAGAGGAAAAGCTTTCAGTATTTCACCATGAGTATTAGGGTATGTGGGGGTAGGTCTTATATGGCCTGGCTCTAAACCCACTTTACTTACTGATAACTTTTATCATGAACAGATGTTGTATTTTGTTAATGTCATATACCGCATTGATTTGTGGATACTGAAAGAGTTGTATCCCTGAAATAAATCAACTTGAGTATAGTGAATGATCTTTTTAATATATGAAATTCACTCTGCATCTCTGTTCTTCAGGGATACTGGCCTTAATTTTTGTAATTTTAATTGCTGCAATCTTACAAAACTAACAGATGAAGAGTTGCTGCTTCATTTATACTATACTGTATAGTATAGTCTAAAAAACTTTTGGATAAGCAAAAGTCGTTACTCTAGATGGAATCTACACCTGGTGAAGATGCTGTGAAGGCAGAACAGCAGATTCAACAGTGGCAACACAGGGTTTAGAGTATTACATAAAGCCTTGCTGCTGCTTTTTAATTAAGTTTGAGAGAATTGACTCCAATATTGGAATAACTTGTACTGTAGGTAAAAGTCTATCAATCAGCATCACATACTACAGAGAAATCTTGTAAATAGAACAGTCAGTTGATGTGGCAAACTTCATGGTTGTATTCTTTTAAGAAATTGCCGCAGCCATCAACGTCAAGGCAAGACCCTCCAAAAGCAAGAAGATTGCAACTAGGTGAAAGCTCAAATGATGGTTAGCATTTTTGGCAATAAATTAAGGTATGTACATTGTATTTTTTTAGAAATGCTTTGCACACTTAATAGACTACAGTATAGTATAAACGTAACTTTTATATGTACTAGGAAATCAGCAATTTCATTTGACTTACTTTATTGCAGATATGTGTCACCTACCTTGCAGGATATCAGAGGTATGCCTCGATGTAGCTTTTGGTTTGTGGTTACTGTGAGCCTTACATATACTAATGTATCAGTTTCAAGTGGACTTTCATGAATAGTACAATTTAACTTTGAAGGCATTCTAAAACTCTCCCCTTCTTACTCTTACATCAACCTCTGTCCACCTTTTGTTTTCTGTGTCACATTTTACTTCTTAATTTTGTGCATCCCTTATTTTTACAACACTTGCATTAACCTTCATACTATTTAATCCATTACCTTTATGTGTATCAGTAAAATTTTTACTCTCCTATTTTCTTGTTACTAAGTAGCACCTTTTCTTTGCAAGCTTTTAAAGAACTCCCTTTACCATTTCTTATATGACCAGTTTAGTGGTGATGAATCCCTTTAGCTTTTGTTAGTCTGGAACACTCTCTCCTTCAATCCTGAATGATAATGTTGCAGAATAGAATATTCTTAGTTGGAAGTTTTTTTTTTGTTTTTTGTTTTTTCTTCAGCACTTTTGACTATATCATGCCAGTCCTTTCTGGCCTGCAAAGTTTCTTCTGAAAAATCTGCTGAATATCTTATGGGGATTCTTTTGTGCATAACAAGTAATTCTTCTCTTGCTGCTTTTAAAATTGTCCTTAACATTTTAATTATAATGTGTTTTAGCGTGGGTCTCTTTTGGTTCCCTGGATCTGGATGTTGGTTTCCTTCTCTAGGTTAGGTCAGGTTTTAGCCCCCTTCTCTCCCTACACTGGGAATGATGTTTTCAAGTTCCTTAAGCTTTTGGGTTTGTTTGGTTTTTTTCTCCCTTGCTCTGTTTGGGTGGATTCCAGTGCCCTGTCTTTGAATTCTGCGATCCTTTCTTCTGCTGTAAACCCCTCTAGTGTATCCTTCAGTTCTATGCCTTCTCTTTGGTACTTTTCTCTTTTTTCACCTTCTCACTGTGTTTAGCATCTTTATGGCCATACTTTGAACTCTTTAGCAGGTAGGTTACTTACCTGTTTCATTAAGCTATTTTTCTGTGGTTTTTCCTTCTTTCAGTGGTATATATTCCTGTTGAGTCATTTTTTTTTTTTAACTCTGTGTTGGTTTCTATGCCTTAGATGAAACAGCCACCTCTTCCCCGTGTTGAAGTAGATGAACCTATTCATTTAACCTTGCTTTATCTCATTTGTTTCTCAAATTTTGTGATTGTTCCAATAGCCTCTTTTTAATAGCTCCTCCTGGTAGTTGAGGGTGTGCCTCTCACTGTCCCCTTGACTATCTCAGTCCTGACTTAAATTCAGGGTGATTAAAAGCTGCTGCCTGAGGGTTTGACTTCCACAGTATGCAAATACATATCATCTTGTGGGACTATAAGCAGAAGCCGGGGTGGCCACCAGAGCCAGGTGATAGGGAGGTGTCCTTTAGACACAGTAGTAAAAATTGAGGCTCCAGCTGAGTAGGTAAGTTGCTTTCTGGAATATACCAGCAAGCTGCAATAAGGAAGAGCACAAAGATGGTAGTGCCCCCACCTACCTGGCCTGAGAGCATTGCCATAGGCCTCCAGAAAGTGGCCAGATGGGAGGCCTGCCCTGCAGCAGGCTGAAGCTCCAGGGTAAGTAAATAGGCTTGTGGTTCAGTCTGCTATCTGGAACAGGAAGAGTGAGAGCACGAAAAATAGTACCTGCTCTCCTGTCCTTGGTAAGGTTTATAGTTAATCCTTAGATGTGTATTTAAGTAGAAGCCTGCCCCTTGGGCTATAGCAGTGATGATAAACTTACAGACCTCCTTCACTTGGAAGACTGAGCTGCTTGGGTCTGTTGCCTCTTGCTGCCTGTTTAAGACCTCTTTCTTCATTGGTTCCAGTCTTGTGGGATTTTGCTGGGCACCAGAGCCTGACAATGGACAGGTGTGCCCTGGTGGCAGCGGCAAAAATCAAGGTGCCTGACAAAGGTATAACCTCCTTTTTGGGATATACCATCGAACTGGGGCAGGGCAGAGGGGGAGTGTAAAGACTCTTGCCATCAGCCATAGGCCCTTTCTCCTTAGGCCAAACCTCCTGTACCAGCAAATAGTTGTTTTTCTTTTCTTTTTTTTTAAATAGTTGTTTTTCTTAGAAAAAACTCTTTCAGTCTGCCATCTGTACAGTACCTTGCCAAGAACAGTCTCCAGTTGTTACAGTCTTATGGGACCCAGGAATCCAAGCCCCTTGGGTTCCAGAGCCACACAATCAAAGGGCATCCCTGGCCAGCAGCTGTAAACACTAAGTACAAGACACAAGTAAAAAGCTGCCTTCTAGGAGATACTGGTGCTCTGGAGCTCAGCAGAAGAAGAACACAAAGATGGCACCCACCAGCCTCTTCCAGGTGATGCATTAAGATTACCAAATGAATCTTTCACGTGAAGTATCCTTTTCCAAGGGCTGATTCTGTATTGGACCCTGTGGCAGGTGAGCCAGTGCAAGCCCTTTAAGAGCTGTTGGTCTGTTCGCTGTAGCCCTTTGGGTAGTTGATGTCCAAAGCCAGATCTTTTGGAGGCTCACCTCTCAGATCCAAGTCTTAAAAGTTGGTGTACCCTGTTTGAGGTATGAACCCTTCTCAAGGGAGAAATTCTGGGTTTGTAAATTCCCTCCTAATTGTGGGTTGTGTACCTGGAGATGAGTTTATGGCATGATCTGTTCTCAGACTCTCCTACCTTTTTCTTGTTTGATATGAAGCAGTTGCTCAGCCAGTCTAATGGTCTTTTTCAGAGGAAACTGTTCCATATGTAGTTACAGCTTCAGTGTGTCCCTGGGAGGAGGGGAGTTCAGAATCTTCCTACATGCCATCTTGTACTGCCCTAGCTTTAGAATATAGCCTTAATATTCAGTTAATAATTCCAAATATGTTTTTAAAATATAGTGCAGTCTTTTTGGAGGACAACGTGGCAGTTACTTACATTTAAATGTGTTTACTCTTTGACCCTGAAATCCACATACTGATTATATAGATATTAAGACAAATGTTCAAAAGGGCACAGGGACATACTATGGCAGTACTTTTACTAAAAGTAAATGGGGGGGGAGGGGCGCCTGAGTGGCTCAGTGGGTTAAGCCTCTGCCTTCGGCTCAGGTCATGATCTCAGGGTCCTGGGATCGAGTCCCACATCAGCCTCTCTGCTCAAGTGGAGAGTCTGCTTCCCCCTCTCTCTCTGCCTGCCTCTCTGCTTCCTTGTGATCTCTCTCTGTCAAATGAATAAATAAAATCTTTAAAAAAAAAAAGGTAAATGGGGAAAAACAAATTGAATTAAAAAGTCAACAAAGACTTAAAAATTATACATACATGCCAAATGAACACTATATACCAGATAAGAGCTAAAACTGTATATACTGACTGGGAAGATCTCTTAAGATAAATTGTTATGAAAAAAGCAAGATGCAAAATATATGGTCCCATTTATGTCGATACAGATGAATATATATATATATATATATATATATATACACACACATACACACATACGTACATAAAACATCCACTTTCTTTAAAGAGAATAGCAAATGCCTGGGTGTGGGTTACAGAAGGAAATGCTGAAGGCCCATGGTCCCTTTTTCTCCTATAAGCTGCTATGGAGTCTGCATTCATTTTGAGAAAAAGGTGTTTTGCTTATGAATAATAGACTAATACAGGCAAGAGAGGGTTAACATGTAGATTTGCTTTCAGCTTTTTATTTGACATGTAAAGACTTAACTGATGGCTATTTTATTTATATCAATAATGAATTATATTACTATTTATCACTTTATAAAAATAGCAGCCACTTAGTACATTCCTGAAATCCATAGACCTATGAGATGAAAGCAATTATACTCTCCTTTTACAGCTGAGGAACCTGAGGTTTAGGTAAGTATTTTGCCCAGGTTGCTGAGTATGAGCCAGAGCTGGGTTCTAATAGCCTGTGCTTATAATTAAAGGTTAATACTAGTCACTAATATTTAAAAGAAGGCTAACATACAGAACTATCTCTGGCACATGGTATCTGATGATAAACAGCCTCACAAATTTTCACCAAGGACCTGCAGTTTAAGAGGTACCTTGAAAAACTGGGGAGACTGTCCAAACATGCAGCCAAGATAGCAAAAGAAAATTTAATATAGAGGTAGATACTAAAAGAGGATATTGCTTCAGCAGAACATGGCAGCCATCTTCAAAAAACTATAGTGTTCTATGGAAATAGACCTAGATTTATCCTATTTGATTTTGAAGAGCTGAACAGGGTCAGAGGGAGGAAAATTACAGAGAAAAAGATCTTGATGAGGAAAACTTTGTTAACATTAGACCTTTCTTAAAATGAGATGGACTTCCTCATGACGTAGTAAGCTTCCTATGGACCGGAAGATTGAGGCTAAATAGCTACTTAACTCAGATGCTATAGAAAAGATTAATGTAGAATTCTGAACCACATAAGCTCTAAGAGTCCCTTTAAATTCTATAGCTTTTAGATTTTAGAGTTATTTATTTTTCAGCTACCGTTTATCATTTACATCTGCAGCAAAGCAAGAAACATGAAGTTAACTTTTCTGATACTACAACTTATATTACTATACATACTCTTTCTTACCCATATTCCTCATAGCATACATATTCACCTTCCGTTCATCTGATGACAACAGTTTAAAGCAGACTCTGGGCATGCTGGTTTTGGTCTTAGTGAAGTATCTAATGTGCTTCAGTGAAACCCCTGTTGCTTCCTTACCTATAGAACCGCCTCCCTGGTAAACCAAGGGGATCGATGAATGCTCGCTCCAGGAGCATCAGTTGGTCATTCATGATTCTCACTGCAGTGGGACTGGGAAAATAAGAAATATGTAACTATAGCCCTTACCATGGAACCGTATTTTAAAATAATACAGGATAAGGCTTGGAAAAATAAATTTCTAAAATGATAGATTTTTAAGAAAATGCAGATTAATGGTAATGCCTTATATGTAAACCATATGTAACAACAGAGACATCTTTCTAATATTCACGGTAAGACAGACCTATTGGAAATGGTTCATTTTGTTTTTCAAGATCACTGAATGAACAGAAAGACATTTTTAATTCTTTCTAGGAGAAGAGCCCGGCCTCCTGCAGAGGCAGATTGGGTGTACTATCAAGTTCTTGATAAGCCATTTAGTGCCACTGAATAAATGCTGAACAACAAATGAAGGGAAGTTGCAGCATTCTGCAAGAAGGATGGGAGGTATTGCACATCATGGGCCGGGACTCCCCTTTCACACTTGGAATCTGCCAGCTCTCTTTTCGGGGTGCTACATAAATTCTCTGGGCTTTCCTACAATCCCAAGGGGAAAAGAAGCCCCTCAAAATGAAGGATACATCTTTCTGCCAGTATGGATGGTGGGAAAGCTTATTCTAATTGGATCTGAAAAAATTAATGTGACATGGACTACACTGCGGAACAACTTATGCTTGTTAAATAATGCTCTGAATACAACTTTTTCATTATATTTCAATCTAAAAGTAGCAAGTGATTAAATGAAATGCAACAATTGTATCAAAAAAATTACTGCATTTGGACAGGGAAGTATTGGGACGGTAGTGAAATTCATACTACAAATGCACTTAAACCCATGGAACTTTGAATTACCAGCTCTCTTCCTTGGCCCTTGTCTTGGGATGAGTTTTTAGTCTGCCATTTAGTGTGAATACAAACCATTCTGGAGAGTCTTGGTAAAGTGTGGAATTCTAATTTAGTAGGTCTTGTATGGTGTTTGATATTCTGTCATTCTAACCATCTCCTAGATAATGCTGATGCTGCTAGTTCACAGACCTCAGAGCAGTGATGTAGAGCTGAATGCTTACGTAAGTGTACACGATTCATTCCAGTAACTAGAGCACTTTTCAAAATGATGGGGAGCTTTACATTTGAAACTTACTTATTAAGATCAACTTGTGTAAGTCTTCTATGAAAATCCGAAGCAGCATCTGAGAAGTTCTTCACAGCAGAAAATAAAGAATCTTTTAAAAATACAAAAGTGGAAGGTCAATTAGTAAGTGCTGCTTATTTCACAGGTTCACTTTCCTACCCTCCCCATTTCAGGCTGATATCAGTGAATAGATACGCAAGCAGTGTTCAGCCTTCCTGCAGATGCGTGGAAATTATCAGAGAATACTGTAACAAAGAAACAGTATATAAAATAGAAAATGAGTGAATTGGTTCTTCAGGAAATAACTTCCAAGAGTCTAGGACATAATTCTCTCAACTCCTAATTTATCAGAAATGCATCATGCATTTATGTACTCATTCAGTACATATTATTGGTACATCTGTATGCTAGATACTAGATACAACTATAGATGAGTTATGTTCTTGAAGTTACTGTAGACTAAAACAATGTTAATCCCTCTTTGTAAGGAGTGCATTTAAGATCTTGTTTAAAGGCCACCTGTGACAAGCTGACATATGTGGACACAGAAATAGGATCAGGTTTTGTCGGGTCAAGCTTTTCTTTAGTTTACAAAGATTCCAAGGGAAGTGAGAAGGTTCTCCGTGTATTTTTTATTACAACTACCTATTTATCATTTTGCATCTTTTCTAAACCAAACATAGATTATTGATTTCTCTAGAACTTAGTACCTGCAGTTCATCAAAACTTTGAAGGTGACTCATTTGGATGTAGTAATATTCAAAAGCCACTACTGACTACTCTGTCTATTCCTGTAGTACTGTCTGTATACTCCTATAACAACTTGTCCCCAGCATTTTGGTCTTCTCCCTCACGTGAGATTCTGTGCTCTTTGAGGGTAATGACTATTTTTCATACATCCTTCTATCTCCCAGGAGTTAACATAGAACTTGTAGGTGGTAGACACTGAATACTAATTTGATAATTTTGGTACTCCCAGCTTAAAACAGTTACAATAAAACCCTACTAGTAGGTAACATTGTTTATATTAACCAGGTGAATTATCCACAGCCATCTTGGAAACACCTTCTATTCCTTACCGTTTTACTCCTAAGAAAGCTGACACACGCACAGGGGCCAAGTACCTTTCCCAACATCATGCAGTAATTAAATATTAGAGCCAGGATTTGCACTGGATAACTACTTCCAGACCTAGTGCTCTGTGCTACTACACTATATTTCATCCCTGCTTTGTAACGGGTACAGAGTATAGAACAGTAACCACAAAATGACTACATAAATATGAAACAATGCTTAAAACCATGTAAAAAATCCTGCATGTAGACAATATGCAATAATGATAATTACATATGTAGTGGAATAGGTTTTGTTTTCCAATCTTTGTATAGTATTATTTTTATAGTATGTTCTTTTAATGGTAATCTTTTTAAAGGCAGCAACACAGAGAAAATATTTACAAACTAATATTTGTAGCATTAACTTAGCAAAATGCATTCATCCTATAAGTATCAGATGAACTTACATTCTTTAAAAGTGTTGTTTTTGTTCCAGAGGTCACAATTAAGTGATGCAGGTATATATTCTAGGATCAAAGAGTGTGCGGTGATGACAAGAGGAGAATGTATCTTGAAGCTCTAACTTAAAGATTATAAAATGCCCAGCCATTCTTACCAAATGATACTCTGTGGTCTCTCAGTTGTTGGTCATGTTTCTTAGATAAATTGTAGATACTTGTTGCATAGTTTTTCAAAGCTTTTGCATAGTCTTCAATATTGAAAGGAATGATTTCAGAGTCTGCAAGCTCATAAACCAGTGCTCCTCGTAACTGAGCCACAGAAAGCTGTTTTTTAAATGTGGGATCATAAAATTTCTCTACTAATTCAAACGTCTCATAAATCGTGTGGTATACCGGGTAGCTGCTGTATTTATCTGTTTTCTGGGGGAGGGGGGGAGAGGAAAAAGGCAGGTCCTAAATACAAATATTAAAAATTCAAATTACAGGATGATGTAATAATAAAAATGATTGCAGAAAAAAAAAAACTGGCACCGAGTTTTATCACAATGAAGCAGAAAAAAGTTAATATCTAACTAAAACACTATCACCAAATGTTTACCAGTTTAAAATTTTACTATTGTTTTATAATTCATGTAATCTTCACTCAAAATACTTCCTGAAAATTGTCTTTATTGTATTTCTGATAACTGAAATTAAGGAGTACACACTCAAACTGTGTATTAGCACAGTTTAAAAAAATTATCACTTGATTGGAAATGAAACATTCTGGGCAGCTAAGATCCATATAGTTGAAGAATTCGATATTTAAGCACCTTGTCTGCCTTTCCAAACCGTATAACTAAATGCCATTTACCCTTTATTACATAATTATGGGCTACCAGAATAAATTATTACATAGTGGTATTTTATGTAAATATTTTTTGACTTAGGGCTGTCTTTCCTAAATGTAGTTTTCGTCTATCTGCTTCTTTGCTATAAGGTTAACATTTTTATTGCTTTTAGTATCACTAAAAGGAATCCCCATATCAGTCTCTAATACTCTGCTTTTAATCCACAATGTCTTAAAAACTAGATAACTTTGTTCAGATTGATGACAGGTCATCAATGAATAGTAAATAGGCCTTGAAAAAGTTTAGTAAGTATTAGTATACAGACTTATGCATTTTTTGGGGGGGTTACTTTGGAGCTGTTTTTGCTTTCATCTCTGTTCTCAGTCGACTATCTTCTGGATGGTCAAATTTGCAAGGGTTATGTATTCTAGAAAAGCAAGATGTTGGCGTACTGCGATTACGATTTGAAAGTTACTAAAATCTGTGACAAATCTGAGTTTACTAATGGAATCTTCAGTTTGGTTTATCACATAATTTTTAACATAATCAAGCAGACATGGTATATGTTGGCATACCTTACGGCTTGTATATCATCAGTGTGTTTGAGTGACAATGGTGTAAACTAGTCAGTGCAGAACAGAAAAAAGATAAAAATGAAGAATTTGTTTTATTCCCTAGTCAAGAGCCCCGGGCTCAGATGACAGGCAGGATTGGGGATGTAAACACGGGGGGCTACTGACAATAAAGACTCTTGACCTGGCGTCCCCTGTAACCAAGACAGGTTCTTCACCTGCTATTTTCCTCAAGAAAAGATGAGAAGAATGAGGCTTTCCAACAAAGCCTGCACCAAAAAAAATATGAACTACTTGGTGCTGATAACCAGCTAAGTACCTGGCATTACTCTGTTAACTACCACTTCTTCACTGAATAATCCTGCAGGGAAAATTCACAGAATAACCCAAATTCCTAGTCCACCTACAAAGGGACATGAAGTCAGTCCTTATCCATGGAATTCTTACTGGGCCACATGCCCTGGTGCAAAAAAAGTAAACTTTTTAAAATTTCTAACAGTTGGTCGTGCTGTGTATCCAAGATAATAAAATGGCTTACCCTATTCTTAGTGTAACGGGCTCTGCCTGAAGCAATTCCAAGTCTCTGAAAATAAGCTTCAAAATCACTTCCAGATCCCAGTTTGTTGATTCTACATGTAGAATATAAACAAACACACATGGAGAAATACATAAATTAAATTATGACGTTAAATGGAACAGTTAATCCAAGCAAGGAATTGCATAGCATATTTACAGGAAGTAGGAAAAGGTACACCACTCCAAGATACTTTACTATCCTAGAGTTAAATAGTGCCACCAAAGACAGCATCCTAGCGACTACAGTCTTATTTTTCTTTTAAGATTTTTTTTTTTTATTTGACAGCAAGGGGAGCAGTAGCAGGGGGAGAGGTACCTCAAAGCAGCAGGCTCCCTGCTGAGACAATAGTCTCTAATATTTTCAGCATTTCATGGTATTTATTTAGAGGGGCAAATAAGATTTCATCATGCTCAGAGAACTATAATCTAGTAAGAAAACTGCCATGAGAGACACCTGAGTGGCTCAGTCAGCTACACATCTGCCTTTGGCTCAGATCATGATCCCAGGACCATTGGATGGAGTCCCACGTCCCATCGGGTTCCCTGCTCAGTGGGAGTCTGCTTCTCCCTCTGCCTCTCTCCCCATTCGTGTTTTTTTTTTCTCTCTGTCAAATAAAGTCTTCAAAAAAAAAAAAAAAACTGCCATGATAAAGTATACGTAAAATAAAAAGAAAAATATTTACGATCATTAAGAATCTAAATGTGCCTTATTTAGAAATTCAATTAAAATAGATTTCTTTGCATATAATAAATAATATATAGATATATATAAAGTAAAGTAATGGAAAAATTCTTAATGGTGAGTAAAGCAGAAAATAAAATTACATTTGCATTAAGAATATAACTATACACTTCCAAACATAGACCTTGGATTTTTTTTTTTTTAAGATTTTATTTATTTGAGAGAGAGAGAACACAGGGGGGCAGACGGAGAAGCAGACCCCTTGCTGAGCAGGGCACAGACATGGCTCTATCCCAGGATCCTGGGATCATGACCTGAGCCAAAGATGGACACATAACCAATAGAGCCACCAGGTGCCCCCGACCTTGGATGTTTTTCAGACCTTTTTTCCTACTCCAGTATTTTTTTTTTTAAGCATGTGACACTTTCATAATGGAAACACAAACTTTCACAAGACTTATTTGGAATATGGAATGAAGCTATACATTCTTACCATCATCTGCTAGTTTTTAGAAATAGTATTGCAGGAGAAACAAAATTCAAGAAAGTTGCTGTTGTATGAATAAGAAGTAAAAAAAGTACGCAGTCTAAGTTGATTACAGGTAAAGACACAATTTGGTGGTTATAATGCCCCTTTAGAAGCAAATAATCCTTTTTTTTTGTACTTCATCATTATCATTTGGAGTTACATGATTAATACATCTAACACATACTTGAAATTTGTTTCGGGGCACCTGGGTGGCTCAGTGGGTTAAAGCCTCTGCCTTCACCTCCGGTCATGATCTCAGGGTTCCGGAATGGAATGGAGTCCCATATCGGGCTCTCTGCCCAGCAGGGAGCCTGCTTCCCCCTCTCTCTCTGCCTCTCTGCCTGCTTGTGATCTCTCTCTCTGTCAAGTAAATAAAATCTTTAAAAAAAAAAAAAATTGTTTCAAGAATGCAAAACAATAATCTGATAATGTGGCAAAATAATTTTGACTAAAAATCTGCAAAACTATAATCTATTAATAGATTCAAAGACAGCTATTCTGTCTGATAAGCAAATCGAAGGCTACAAGCAGGATTCTCTGGGATTACCTTTCTCTACTCAAATTGTTAACACACCTAAGAATTGCATGTCTGGAGAAACGAGCAAAGGAGAATTCATAATTTATCCTATGGTAGGAAATACACAAGTAATTTACCTAGGAAAATTTATATTTTCAGATGAAGGGTCCTTTTCCAACCAGCTTTCATAAAGAGATTTACTCTCAAAACCATCATCTGGGCTGGAGATCTAGAATGAAAAATCAAATATTGTGAATTAGGGGCAGAAGCAACTAAATTTATGCCAATAATACAATATGTTATCAGCTTTTAACTATGTGGATACATGTCATGTTCTTTATAGAAAAACAAAAGCAAATGGCGAGAAAAAAAAAATCAACCAAATTCTTGTTCATTTTTGTTGCCTGCCTAATGGTAATTTTGCCCTATACTTGGGATAAAATTTCCTGCTTCTTTTGGTAAACTTTTTACTAGAGTTCCAGCAAATGTCGTCACTATGATTTTTGGGAGCTTAGATCTTTTTTAGTGTTAAGTTACTGGATGAGACTAGATACAAGATTTACTTTAGTAAATTGCTTTTGTCCACGAAGACCTTTAAAAAGACGCCTCAGGGCAAGAGATGCAGCTGAAGAAGCTAAGTTTGAAATTGTCATTGTAAGTCCTGGTTTTGTAGGGCAGATGGGGTAAGGAGGAACTGCCGTTTTAGAAAGTCAAATTATATTTAAACAAAGTTGGAATTTGATGGGTTGTAAAAGCTCTGTATAACCTCAGATTTCTATTTGGAAATTCTAAGAGTTTCTGTAAATGCATGAACCTTTTTTACTACCTTCATTAAAAGTATGCCCATAAACTTTTCTTTCTTCACTTGAAGAAAAGCAGGGCCATGTGGTGAAAAAATTGCAGACTTCAAAGGCTAACATCTATTAAATCCATATTATCACACATACTTGCCTGAAATTTGTCTGGTTATAGCTCTACTTTGTTTTTTTTTTTTTAAAAAAAGGCATACCCTACGTAAGCAGCTCTGAAAGCCTTCTAACCTTTGGTGTATTGCTTCCCCTCTTTTTTTTGTTTTTGTTTTTAAAGATTTTATTTATTTGACAGATCACAAGTAGGCAGAGAGGCAGGCAGAGGGGGACGGGGAAGCAGGCTCCCTGCTGAGCAGAGAGCCATATGCGGGGCTGGATCCCAGGACCCTGAGCATGACCTGAGCCGAAGGCAGAGGCTTAACCCACTGAGCCACCCAGGCACCCCTTGCTTCCCCTCTTTAAGCCTTAGTTTTCTCACCCTGTGGAAGTGGGGATAATGGTCCCCATCTTAACATAAACATCAGTTCCTCTGGTATTTTCTCTGGCCTTATACAGAGTTGGTTGTTGCCTCATCACTGCACATGAGGCCTTCGCTTAGAAACAGTCCTGGCACTCCACAGTCATCCCTCTGCCCACCAGCACGTTGCAGCTGCAGAGATGTTCTGTCCATTTCCAGCCAACTTACCAGGTTCTACTCTACTCTGTTCCTACCAACTTGGAATAGCTGAGAACCTGCTCCAACTCCAACATCCTGCTTAGATTGAATTCCCTGAAAAATCCTTTCATTTTCTGGAATCACCATCTCAGTCTAGCACTAACCAGAATGGTGTCCCTTCAGCCTGGTCTCCCTAGATCATACTTTCTGTCTCTGATACACACACTTCATAGTTGCTGACCCTCCTCCATTATTTCAACACCTTGTCCCATTTCTTTGATCAGGCAGCTGCCCTTCTCTCTAAGCTCTGCCCTCTCTACAACTCTTATCCTACTCTCATGTTACCAGCATGGTTTGACTGTGCTAACACATTCTAGGAGTCGGTAAAATTGTAATAATCAGTTCACAGAGTACAAAAATCTTCTTCTTCTGGGTTTTGGTATGGCCATATATAAGCATCTGCCTCTGTATAAAGGGGCATAGACCTAAACTTTCCCTATTGGCCCTAACATTCTTATGTTGTTTTTTTTTTGTTTTTGTTTTTTTTTTTTTTTTGAAAGAGAGGGAGAACACAAGCATGGGGGGACGGGCAGAGGGAAAAAGAGAGAAAGCATCTCAAGCAGGCTCCATTCTCATCGTGGAGCCTGACATGGCTCAATTTCACGACCCTGAAATCACGACCTGAGTCAAAATCTAGAGTCAGATGCTTAACTGATCAAGGCACCCTTAAAATTCTTCTTACCCTTGACATCAAAGGCAGGAGCCATCTCTGTAGGACAGCATGAAGCATAAATGCTATATGCTGAGAAGGATTTTCTCAGGATTTTCCTTACAGCTTGCTTTTAGAGAAAATGTTTTTATGGGACATTCTAATAAAAGGACCAAGAACACAAGCTACCCAGTATGTTGAGAGCTGGAATGGGAATAATGAGAAGACTCATTTGGGAAAACTAGTTTTTAGAGACAGAGGAAAAAGGAAAGGAATAATAAGGGAAAGTGGGAAATAGTACCTTCAGAAAAGTGACACTACTTCACACTGTAGAGTGACATGTACTTCAAGGAAATATTTCTATAATTAAATTCTACAGTGAACTATTTAAATGAAGTACACAGATGTTAACTGAATAGATTATATAATTTTTAGAGTACATTATTTTATCAATATTTACAAAATTCCTGTATGATTATTTCCATTTTGCTGTTAAGAGTTGCTACAGCTTAATCTATTCACTACACTGATGCAGAGTGATCTTTCTAATGGAAAAATAGGATAATGTACAATCTTGTTAAAGATTTTTAATTTCTCCATTGCCAGATTTCTGAATTTGGCCTGTTTGTCATGCCCCATTTTTCACCATCTCTCCACCAAAACCTTATGCTTATGTCACACTGAGCTACCAGAGGTCAGGAAATATTCTCTTTCATATTTCCACATGTTTTAGGTATTGTGTTCTATGCTGAGAATGCCTTCTCTCTTATATATCCTTCCATTTTACAGGCCAAGCACTATTCTGTAAACCTGATGCATCCCCAGCTACCCTATGATTTCACATTCTCTATTCCATAATTGTCCATTGTTTGTAGTATCCAATATGCTACTGAAACATAATTCCTCATTTATGAGTGTATATCCTCTCCGGATTACTAAGTATTTGGATTCAGCGACCATGTCTTTTTACTATTTTTGCAGCTAAAATTTCACTTTATAGTGCCTGACCCCAAGGCTTTTTCCATTTCAGCTCACTGTTCTGTTCTATCAGAATGCCTCTACCACATGAAATTGTATACTTAGAACATGACAACAGTGCACACAATTACTAATAGCTACTATGAGAAAAGACTAACAATACTATTTTTATAGTTAGGTCATATAAATACTGTATTAAGATCTCTTACCAGTTTAAAAATCAGTACCACTAATTAAGAAAACAGGTGTTATTCACTTATCCATTCATTAGAAAACATTAAGATAGATTTATTTACCTCTTTTGTCAGTTTATACACCAGTTGGTAAAGAAGTGGTGTACAGTCAACTCTGAGAGTATAATTGCCTGAAAAAATAAAATACAGTGTATTTTAATACTTCCAAATGAAATTCAAATAGAAGTCTAATTCAAACTATTTCTACTTACAAACAAGATATAATAGACTTGAAATTGAAGGCATCATTCCCAAGGAATTAGAGTTGAAATAGTTCTTCGGAGCAAGAGAGTGGACACTTCAAACAAAGGAAGGTCTAGGAGGGCTTTGGCTGCTGAGGCAGCAAGTCCCACCATAACCCCTAGCATCATTCTTAAGGTAATATTTCTTAGGGGGACTTGGGCAAATGAAGTGATAAGGCTATACCATCCATTCCTTTTTTACTCAATTCAACAGTATCAAGACATGAGACGAGCATTTCAGTAACTAGTAAGGATGCTCTGACATTTACCTAGACATCACCGTACAATGCAAGCCTAGAGACACAAATGTTACATGTCGGGTTCCAAGGGAAGTCTGTAGTTTGTGCTTACTTCAAATTGTTCCAATACATACAGGAAGTATTTCTGTATGGAATATTCTGTAAAATATTCTTCTGAAATATTTTAGCCTAATTCTTTTAATATCTCCACAGCAAGACTATGATTAATACTAGTGTTTTAAGTAGTAATTCAATATAGGCAAATGGCAAATATACTAAAGAAATTAGGATCAGCAGCTTAGTTATGAATCCTACATTGACTCATTTGAATCATGGTGTTCTCTGTGGTAAAACGGAAAACGAAGGTATCATTGAGGAATTTCACAGGAAGAAAATAATCTTAGTTTACAAGTTAGTTACAATTTGCAATTTGTAATTTACAATTTGGTATGTTGTTTAATAATCTGAAATAAAATATACCTTCTATAGATGAATCTGAGTTGATATAAGCAACGCTTCTCTCCTGGAGTGTTTTTGCATTCTCCTACAGTTGAAACAAAGTTGTTACTTAATTCACAATATTTACAATTATGGGAATGTAAAAAATATATAATAAGCAAATTATTTTAGTATAAAAGTGGTTTACAGATATCTTTATGAATCAAACACCTATGCCTTTGAATATGATTTCTAAGAAAATGCAGATAACTGGCTGGTTGACAACATTAATGCAGTTAAAATCAGTAGGAAAAAGATCATGTGTAGCTGTTTATAGCAATAGCAGAAACTGTCACAGAAAAGTGTGATTCCTTGATTCCTTGCATTAGAATATGGGGTGAGGCTCCCAGACTCTGGGCCCCACTGGAATAAGAATTTCTGAAAGGCCTGGAAATCTGTATTTTCTACAATGTATCCCTGGAAATCCTTGCATACACTGAAGTTTGAGAGAGATACTGAGACTGGAGTAAAGTAAAAGTGAGAAATAGAGAATTTCCATTTATCTATTTTTACAAGAGATATAAAGGGAAAGTAATTTTTAAAAAGGAGGATACAAAAAACTACAGAGAAAGAAGAAAAGACATTAGGACAGTCTCTCTTCCTCTCTCCTGCTTCCCCTTGCTCTCACTCTAACACAGACATACACACACACACACACACACACACACACAAGATAAAATAGAGACTACTATCACACAGATGGGAATATGCTGAGAGAGCCTTTTACTTCTATCTAGCTTGCTACCTTATAGGAACATGCTGTAATAGGAGGCGGTCCAAGATAGAAGCACAGAAATACCCTGAACTCAGTTCCTAGACACACCAAATCTACACCTACATATAGAGCAATTCCTCCTGCGGAAGAATGAAGGGCTGATTGAACAGCTTCTGCACAAGAAGGAATAGAGGGATGACATAAAGAAGGGTAGGAACAGCAGAGACACAGTAACATTGGGAACAACTAACTACAATGTGACAACCTATAGTAGGGAGAAATATGACTGAGGGACCCTTGTGCAGACTTGCCCACCCTAGGGCACAGAAAAACAAAATAGAGATAGTAGTTTAAAGGGAAACTAGACTATTAAGTGAAGGACGTTTATTTACTAACCCTAGAATGTCTGCCAAATGAGCTTAACTGCTTGAACTCTCTCCAGGGTCAGAGGTACTCGGTCCCCTAACCCCACCAGCTCCAGCTATCTCACCAAGGTGACCCAGGCACAAAGCATCCACATCACACCTGGCCTGCTCCCATGCCATTTTCAGCCCTCCCGACCAAAGCAGCCCCAATGTGGAGCATCCCCCAAATCCCTGGCCTGAGCCTGCTCCCTTTCAGCTGTCCCTCCAAGGTGACCATGGTGCAAAGTGCTCCAGGAACCCCTGAATTACTCTTGCTTCAGCTCAAGATGACCTGACAGGGTGCCTCCTGTGCACAGTGCCACAGCCACCAGCTACCCAGCACCAATCAGCTAGCCAAAGCCACTAAGCACACAGTCTACACAGGGGACATTCTTACATAAGGCCACTTCTTCAAGACTGAGAGAGGTACCTGTTCCACCTAATTCATAGAAACAAACACAAAGACAAAAATCAGGAGACAGAGGAAGATGTTTCATACAAATGAACAAGACCTCAGAAAAAGAACTAAATGAAATGAAGATAAGCCATCTGCCTAAGGAGTTCAAAGTAATGGGCATAAAGGTGCTCACCAGACTTGAGAGAAGAGTGGATGAATTCAGTAAGAACTTCCACAAAGAGAAAGTATAAAAAGGAACCCACCAGAACTGAAAAATACAACTAAAATGAGAACCTTAGAGGGAATCCACAGTAGACTAGAGGAAGCAGAAAAACAGATCAGTGAGCTGGAAGACAGTACCCTGTCTTCAGCAACCAAGACAGCAACCAAGCTGCACAGCCAAAAGAAATAAACTTTTTAAATGAGGACAAGTTAAGGGACCTTTGCAACAACATTAAACATAGTAACTTTTGCAGTATAGGGTTCCCAGAAGAAGAGAGAGAAGGGAGCAGAAAACTTATTTGAAGAAATAACAGCTGAAAACTTCCCTAATTTGGGGAAGAAAACAGACATCCAAGAACCCCTAAAACAGATGAATCAAAAGAGGTCCACACCAAGACAGAAAAATGTCAGTACTTCAATAAATCTTAAAAGCACCAAGGGTAAAAGCAAATTGTTACATACAAAGGAAACTCAATAAGGCTATGAACTGATTTTTCATCAGAAATTTTGCAGGCCAGGAGGTCATAATCTATTCAATGTGCTAAAAGGGCACTGGGGGGAACGTAACCAAGAACACTCCACCCACCAAGTTTACCATTCAGAATTGAGGAAGAGATAGAATTTCCCTGATGAAAAACAGCTAATGGAATTCATCACCACTAAACTGGCCTTATAATAAATGTTAAGGGATTTCTTTAAGTAGAAAAGAAAAGGTCCAACTAGAAAAAAATTATGAAAAGAAAAAATTTCACTGATAAAAGCAAACATCTAGTAAAGGTAGTAGATAAATCACTTATAAAGCTAATATGAAGGTTAAAAGAAAATAGTAATAAAACTATATTTAGAATATTAGGTAGGCGATATGCAAAATATTTAAAATATGGCTTCATATAAATAAAATGTGTGTTTGGTGGGGTAAAAATTTAATGCTTTTGAATGTGTTCAAATCTAAGCAACCATCAACTTACAAAGATTGCTATATACATAGGAACTGTATGGTAACCCCAAACCCATAATACACAAAAAATAAAGAGACCCAAGCATAACACTAAAGAACACTATCAAACACAAAGGAAGAGGTCAGGAGGAGAACAAAGGAACAGAGAGAACTAAAAAAACACCAGAAAACAATTAACAAAATGGCAATGAGTATGTATCTATGAATGATTACATTAACTATAATGGACCAAGTGCTCCAATCAAAAGACAGAGGAACTGAATGGCTCAGAAAACAAAACCCATCTACATGCTGTCTAAAAGAGACACCTCAGATCAAAAGACACACAGACAAAAAGTGAAGGGATGGAAAAAGATACCCATGCAAATGGAAGCAAAAGAAAGTTGGAGTACCAATACTTACATCAAACAAAGCAGACTTTAAAACAAAGATGAAGGCATTATAGAAGGAGAAAGGGATCAATCCAACAGGAAGATATAACAACAGTAAATATCTAAGCACCCAACATATAAAGCAAATGTTAACAGACATAAAAAGTTAGAAACCAATAGTAATACTCTAACAGTAAGGGATTTTAAAAGCTCACATCTCTCAAGAGATAGATGTTTTTGTCTGGATAATCTATTATTAAACAGTGGTTTTGAATAAATCATTAGACCAAATGGATTTAACTGATATATACAGAATATTCCACCCCAGAACAGCAGAACACACATTTCTTTACAACTGCATATGGAACTTTCTCCAGATTCAATCTCAGGATATGTCCACAAAACCAATCTCAGTAAGTTTAAGACCAAAATCATATTAAGCATCTTTTCTAAGACCTGGCAAAAACACAAATATGTTGAGGTTAAAACAATATACTACCATACACCCAATAAGTCAATGAACGAATCGAAGAGGAAATAAAAAAATACCTGGAGACAAATGAAAATGGAAACAATGGTTCAATTCTTTGGGACACAGCAAAAGCTGTTCTAAGAAGAAAGTTTTAGAACAATACATTATGGTCTACACTTCAATAAACAAGAAAAATCTCCAACAATCTACCCTTATACCTAAAGGAACTAGATAAAGAACAAAACCAAAATTAGTAAAAGGAAAGAAATAATAATAAAGATCAGAGCAGAAATAAATGAAATGGAAACTTAGAGAAAATGCCCATAAAACTAAGAGCGGGTTCTTGGAAAAGATAAACAAAATTGATAAACTATTAGCCAGACTCATCAAGAAAAAGAGGACTCAGGTAAAAATCAGGAAAAAAAAAAAAAACTTTAACACCACAGAAATACAAATGATTATAAAATACTATAAAAAATTATATACCAACAAACTGGACAGCCTAGAAAAAAACTTAAGATTATAGAAACATACAATCTTCCAAAACTGAATCAGGAAGAAATAGAAAATCTGAGCTGACCACTTACTTGTAACAAAATTGAATCCATAATCAAAAAACTCCCAACAAACAAAAGTCCAGGCCCGCAGGCTTCACAGAGGACTTTTACCAAATATTTATGAGTCAATACCTCTCTTTCTCAAACTATTCCAAAACACAGAAGAGGAAATAAAGCTTCCAATTCATTCTACGAAGCCAGCAAGCATTACCCTGATACCAAAATGAGATAAAGATACTAAAAAAAAAAAATTAATAGGCTAATATCCCTGATGAACACAGACTCAGAAATTCTCAACAAAGTATTAGGAAACCCAATTCAGCAATACATTAATAGGACCATTTATCATGATCAAGTGGGATTTATTCCAGGGGTATAAGGATCTTAAGATCAGCAACAAGACAAGGATGTTCACTCTTGCCACGTTTTCCAACATGCTATTGGAAGTCCTAGCTGTAGCAGTCAGATAAGAAAAAGAAAAGGCATCCAAACTGGTGAGGAAAAGGTAAAACTGTCACTACTCATAGATGGCATGATACTATATACAGAAAACCCTAGAGACTCCACCAAAAAACTAATAGAACTTATAAATGATTAAGTTGCTGGGTGCAAAATTGATATACAGAAATACATTTATTCTGTATGGCAATTAAAAAGTCACAGAAAGAGAATTTAAGAATCCCATTTACGACTGCACTAAAAAGAATAAAATACCTAGTAATAAATTTAACCAAGGAGGTGAAAGACTTGTACTCTAAAAGTATAAAACATTGTCAAAGGAAACTGAAAATAACACCAACAAATGCAAAGATAAACCATGCTGGTAGAATGGATCAATATTTTTATTTTTTTATTTTATTATTTTTTAAAGATTTTATTTATTCATTTGACAGAGAGATCACAAGTAGGCAGAGAGGCAGGCAGAGAGAGAGGGGGAAGCAGGCTCCCCGCTGAGCAGAGAGCCCGATGTGTGGCTCGATCCCAGGACCCTGAGATCATGACCTGAGCCAAAGGCAGAGGCTTTAACCCACTGAGCCACCCAGGTGCCCCTGGATCAATATTTTTAAATGTCCATAGTACCCAAAGCCTTCTACAGATTCACTGCAATCCCTACCAAAATACCAGTAACAGTATTTTTTAGTAGGGACTAGAACAAATAATCCTAATATTTGTATGGAACCACAACAGACCATAAAAACCCAAGGTTATCCTAAGATAACAAAGCTGGAGGCATCATAATCCCACATTTCAAACTATAGTAAGAAGCTATATTAATCAAAACAGTATGCTACTGACACAAAAATGAGTCACATTCATCAATGAACCAGAACAGAGAGCCAGAAATAAACCCACTTACAGCAATTAATCTATGACAAAGGCGGCAAAAACATGCAATGGGGAAAAGACAGTCTCTTCAATAAATAGTGCTGGGGAAACTGGGCAGCTGCATGCAAAAGAATGAATTTGGACAACTTTCTTACACCGTACACAAAAACAAACTCAAAATGTATTAAAGACCTAAATGTAAGACCTGAAACCATAACACTCCTAAAAGAAAACATAAGCGGTAATGTCTTAGACATCAGCCTTAGTAGTATTTTTCTGGATCTGTCTCCTCAGGCAAGGGAAACAAAGGCAAAAATAAACAATTGAGACTACATCAAAATAGAAAACTTTTGTACAGCCCCCCCCCCAAATCAAATAAAAAAGGCAACCTACTGAATGGGAGAAGATATTTACAAATCATGTACTGATAATTAATATCCAAAACATATAAAGAACTGATACAACTCAACACCAAAAAACCCCCTAATAATCCACTTAAAAAATGGGCAGAGGACCTGAAGAGACATTTTTTTCAAAGATAATGTACAGATGGCCAATAGACACATAAAAAGATGCTCAACACCACTATTCAGGGAAATGCAAATCAAAACCACATGAGATATCATTTCATACCTATCAGAACACCTAGTGTCAAAAAATAAACAACAAGTGTTGATGAGGATGTCTACAAAAGGGAATCCTCATGCACTGTGGGTGGGAATGTAAATTGGTATGGCTACCAGAAAGAACAGTATGGAGATTTCTTGAAAGACTAAAGTTACAACTACAATATGATCCAGCAATTCCTCTCCTAGGTATTTACCCAAAGAAAATGAAAACTCTAATTCAAAAAGAAACATGCAACCCCTATATTTATATCCTTACTTACAATAGCCAAGATATGGAAGTAATCTAAGTATTCATCAATGGATGAATAAAGAAGATGTTGAGGGGGGGCGTGTACACTGGAATATTACTCAGCCATTAAAAAGAATGAAAATTTGCCATTTGTGACAACACAGATGGACCTAAAGTGTATTATGCTAACTGAATTAAGTCAGACAGAGAAAAACAAAAACAGTATGATTTCGCTTACATGTGAAATCTAAGAAAGAAAAAAAATGAACAAACAAACAAAAGCTAATAGAACTGGTGGTGGCCAGAATGGAGGGGAGTGGGAGGATGGGCAAAATAGGTGAAGGAAGGGATTAATAAGTACAAACTTTCTGTTATAAATAATAAGTCATGAAAATGAAAAGTACAGCATAGTCAATAAAGCCATAATAAATTTATAGGATGATAGATGGTAACTACACTTATTGTGGGGAGCTGCATAATGTATAAAAATTGTCAATCCACAATTTGTGCACTAATATAATATTGTCTGTCAACTATACTTAAGTTTAAAAAAGAATATAGTATAATAAAAAAAAATTAAAGCCGTGAGTGGTTATGGCACAAATGAGGACTGTTGCCTATCTTCACTTGCCCACAATGGCTAGATGGTAGTTGCCTGTATTATAGATACAAAGTCAGTTTCCATTACAACACATTTTTACTAGAAATAAAGAAGGTTCCTTAACTATATTTAAAGAAAGTATGCTGCTGACTATGATCAAGAATTGGAAAGTGTTGAAACTGTCCCTAACCCAGATTTATTAAATTAATACAAAGTATATTTATTACTTTATGTCTTAGAATTTTTGTTAAGCTGCTAAAATTAGAGAAACAGGGACACCTACTTATATACGCATGCACTCACAAAAATTTATATTTCTAAAAGTAAAGGAAATTTGATTCATCTAAATAGTCTACTTCCAAAATGCATATTCATAATTACCGATGCGATAATAAAACTTTGCAATGACAATTGAATATAAGGGTAAGTGACAGGAGACAAGTAACTGTGTGTGATTTTACTCCCATACTTATTTCATTCACATTATCATTTAAAGTAAAGTAAGAGGAAATGAGTCAGGAGGAAAGTATTTTAAAAACTAGATAATAACCAGAAGTGTATGACATGCTTTAAAACAATGCTATAAAATCTCAACTCATAAATATATGGTGCAGGGAGAGTAAGTGCTTATATAGCGCACCCGTCTTGACGAAATGTGTGTCCTTAGCTTGTACATTAAAGAACTTACTCGATAGGAAGGCTAAGGGAAGATGATGAAAGAAGGGGGCCTAGGAGAGATACTTAAAGCATTAGGAACCAGTGTAACATGAAAAGCAATCATTCCTGAAGAAAAACTAAATATCTAAAATTATAAAGGCAATTTACTAAAGTAATTCCATTTACAAAATTATCTTCTACTCAACAATCAAGCATTTATCTTTTGTAGAATGGTAAAATATACCTATGGTTGCAATTTATATGGAATCTACAGATGTAAAATTATAACCCAAGTACAGTCACCTTAGGTTTTCTTAGATAAGAACATCATAGGTTTTCTTAAATAGAACTCCAAGGAAACTTCAAAAACTTGAAAATTAACTCCGAGGATCTGTATCCATTTTACATAGGTCAGTCCTCTTGTCAGATAAGCTTGCTAGTTTTGTTTGTTCTCTGAGCTTACAAATTTTACTTATTCACAAAATAAATACAAATGGAAACCAAAATGTTTTGACAAGAATAAGTCTGGTTTTGGCCCAGTAATTTAGAGTTTATTCTAATGCTTTGCCAAACTAATGTGAAAATAAAAACAAACTCTATTTCTCAAATTCTTGAGTCTTTTTCCAAACTAAAACCATTTTAGGTAATGGAATCTATCTGTGCTCGTCCTGAGAGACATGTATTTGTTTCCCTGTTGACCAAGAAAATAACGAGAGCCTCTGGTCATATTTACCTCAACCCATTCTGTGGACCCCAGCAGCCCAAACTCTTCTGCGTCCCAGCTGGCAAAAATTATAGTTCTTCTAGGTCTCCAGCCTGCAATCATTGTTAACATACATTAATTAGGTACACCTACCTAAAAACAGAGGACAATTAAGTGAGTCACTAGTCATCACCTACCAAAGAAACATCATTTACCTCCGCTCATCAGTTTTCCGAAGCTCTGGACAATTTCTTGCAAAACAGCAGCCCCACTGGTTGGGTCAATAGCTCCAAACACCCAGGAGTCCCGATGACCTCCTAGAATAACATACCTGTCTGGAAAACAATGTGTTCAGAAGAACTACAACTTTCAATATACTACAAAGAGTTGTGATTTAGGTATTTATTTATGTTTTAAAGATTTTATTTATTTATTTGAGAGACAGAGAGACAATGAGAGAGAGAGAGAGAGAGAGAGAACATGAGGGGGAAGGTCAGAGGGAGAATCAGACCCCCTGCTGAGCAGGGAGCCCGATGCAGGACTCGATCCCAGGACTCCAGGATCATGACCTGAGCTGAAGGCAGTCGCTCAACCAACTGAGCCACCCAGGTGCCTGCGAGTTAGGTTTTTAAATTAAATGTCCTTTTGGTTGAGTTTCCTCTATAGGAAAAAAAAATCAACACTATAAGGTAGAGGTTTCTTTTAGAGTTGTACAATTTTTTTTTAAGTGTAGCTGTTTCACATCAGTCAGAGAAAAAAAGAAGTATCAACCGAAGTTTATTTTCTCTTACTCTTTTAAGCTTTGTAAAAATGAAGTCTTTAAAAACCTTCAGACTCACCAGGTTCCACAGATCCTCTGATCGTTCCAATTACGTTGTAAATCCTTGTAATTTTATTGGTGTTATGAACGTGCATTCTTACCTTCCTAGGATTTCAAAGGGAATAAATTACTTTATATAGATTATTACGTCTAATAGTTTTGTTCCACCATATTATTATGAAAAATCTCAAAATTACAGATAATTGTAAAATAGGACAATGAATTCCCATATATCCACAAATTCAATAATCATTAACACTGTTGATGTGTGCAATGTGTAAATGGTTAATGCATTTTACTAAGTACTTATGCATGCTTAAAGTCAGATTTTAAAAACTGTTATTTCAATATTTTTTTTAAGATTTTATTTATTTATTTGACAGAGAAAGATCACAAGTAGGCAGAGAGGCAGGCAGAGAGAGAGGGAAGCAGGCTCCCCGCTGAGCAGAGAGCCCGACGCGGGGCTTGATCCCAGGACCCTGAGATCATGACCTGAGTCGAAGGCAGAGGCTTTAACCCACTGAGCCACCCAGGTGCCCTTGTATTTCAATATTTTTATTATTCCTTCCTCATAGTTATATTGTTGATATTTATTTAAAAGCCCAAAATACTCTTATTCAAATGTTTTGGGTATTTATTCTAAAATTTTTAAATACACTGTAAAAATTACAAAAATAAGGAAGGCAGCCAATCATGTGTTAAGGACAAATAAGCATTTTTTAAATTGTGTCTTTGTATTTACATTAATGCCTGCTGGTGCGAGATTGTTGAAGCAGAATGTTGGTACATTGTTAAATAGCTGGCTGAGTGCTGCCAAAAAGAAACATGGGAAATTTGAGAAGGAAATGAGAAT
>CM052884.1:35083207-35095129 GCA_028534135.1 Potos flavus
AAAAAAAAAAAAAAAAAAAAAAGCCATTCACATTCTATGAATCCAAAATGACAGGGGAAAAATGCTCAGTCTCTTTTTCACAAGGAAACAAAATGAATCTTTATTTGTGGGTGGGGGGAGGGGGGGAGTGGATAGAGAGGACTCCCAGCAGTTTCTAATTTGTGGTTATTTACAAGTGGAAGAACTAAGAGGTTGCCAAAACCTGCACATTGTGAATGCAGATTCTGATTTTTCCCCTCTACAAGTATATTGTGCCTCTGAATGCATATTTAAATCATGTGCAATATTCAACTAAAGTGCCTTTGGAGAAAAACTAATTAATGGTATTTTTTACATTTTAAGACATTAAGGATTTATTTTGCCACTGAGAGATAAAAATTAATAGCAAAGCAGCAGAAAGATTTCTAGCATATTTCTAAAAATGAGCCTAAGATCTATTAGTAAGAAACCCTGAATCATTGATATGTCATTACATGAAGAAAAGAAGAATATTACAAATAAGGAATGAGAAAAAAAAACTATTTTAATCAAAACCTGAAAATAAACATAGATTATCTGTTCAGATCCTCAGAGGAGCTCAACCACATATGTAATACTTCTTTCTAGTTTTTAGAACCAGGGACTCGAAAAGGTTTTTAAAAAGCATCTATTTGTTGGTCCTGTTATCACTGCAAACTCATCATGTTCCAAATAACACAAACTCTATAATTTAAGCTCCACAGGGGAAGGAATTTTGTCTGTTTTGTTCACTGCTGAATTCCCAGTATGCAGAATAGTGCCTGGGTTATAGTAAATGCTCAATAAATATTTGTAAAATGAATGAATACACTCCTATAAGGAAAAAGTGAGAAAGCCTTAGCTCGCCCGTTAGTTACCTCTGCCTATCACTGTCTTTGACTAGAATATTTCACAACTCTGTAGAGATCAAGATTAACTTGTGGAAATTCCACATCCACTGAAATATACAATATGTCTAGTGAATGGTCAATTGATTCCTTCAAGGTAGAAGAAACAAGTTTTTCGCTATTAAGTACTTCCATTTCAGCATTCTTGATGTGCTGATTTTTTTGGTATCATCAGTGAATTCTCCTTTGAATGAATTTTAATTCCTTTGTGGTTCCTTTATTATGTAATGAATTAAATGAAATTTTTGACACGTTCGTTTTATATTTGAGAGAAACATGGTTTTACTTTAAAAATCACCCTTTATCATTTTTTGAAGTCCCACTGAGATGTACAATGGATTCACCTTGTAGAACCAGGTATGGGTAGCTTAAACCCAGACATGTCTTCTTTTGGCTCTGAGGTTAAACCAAAGCAGTGACAGAATTTTCAATCTGCTGACTCTGTATCTCTTTTTAATTAGTGTTTAATTTTAACACCAGTAAAGTTAACAGACAGTGTTGTATTATTTTTAGGTGTACAGTTTAGTGATTCAACAGTTCTATACTCAGTGTTCATCATAAGTATACTCTCAATCTCCCCACCACCTATTTCACCCATCCCCCCCCACCTCCCCTCTAGTAGCCAACAATTTGTTCTCTGTAGTTAAGAGTCTGTTTCTTGGTTTGTCTTTCTTTCTGTGCTATACTATCTTTCCTACTGATTTTGGGTTTTGTATTTCCAGTTTGCTTATTTATGGCAGGTGAATTATTCCTTATTGGTGGCAGCAATGAGTAGGAATTTAGTTTTATGTCCTGTCACTTGGTAATCTCTGTAAATGGATTAATTATTAAGAGCTCTTTTGGGTGAGAAATGACAATCTGGACAGCTCCTCTGGGTGAAAAATGACAGAATATCTGTAAATGGGTTAATAGATTATCAAATGCTCTTTTTGGTGAGAAAGAACAAGAGATTTTTATTCGTGTATTTGTCCATTTGGAGCTCAAATCCATTAGGAATTTTGTGCCAATGGTGAAGGAGAACACATTTTGTTATCTAGACCAAGGGATTTGTATGTTTCTGATATTACTCCTGAACTGAAATTATAGAACTGAAGCTATGCGTTTTCTCTGTTCTCTGTGTCATTATGTTTCTGTTTCTAAATCAGAAAGGCCTTTATCTTTCATTGTGTATGTTAGGCTTTCTTGCTGCTGTTGATAATAAACTCTTATATTAAAGTAACTCTCTGTTCTGAGTTATAGAGATAAATAAGCACTTACAGTATTTATAAAATTCCTTTAAAATAAAAGCAGTGAACTTCTAATATTTTAAAAGTGCTGAAAAAACATTCTTAAACAAACTAAAAAAACACTAAGAATCCAAGTTTGCACTGTTAATGTAAAGTGACAGCAAACAAGACTGATCGACTACTTTGGATTTAATCAAAAGACCTATATATTCTGATTTATCAGTGTTAAATTTCCCTTTCTCCCTCAGGCAAATCAAGCTACTTCAAGTTCTAAATCATGTCACGGCTGTTTCACAACTCTACACAAGTTGATCTCTCCAGCTAGCATTTCCTGCCTGCCTTAATGCAGTGGGAAACTTACAAGCTCAATGAACAAATATTCTGTGATCACTCCTCTACAACAGTGCTAATGCTAATGCATTGAGCCTTACAATAGTTATGTGCTTATCCATTTTAACTCATTGCACAGTAAGTGATCAATAAATGTAAGCTCCTTTCTCTCTTCGCTTGTACGCCTTCCCTTAAGGTAACTTTCAAAATGCTATACATTTGAAATATTGGATTATCTCAAACCTTGTTTTAAAACTTTGGGTGAAAAAGCAAGTTAAAATGTTAAACCTGAACTCAAATGTAGTCATGTTTAAGACTTTATAAAACAAATGATGGGGCGACTGGGTGGCTCAGTGGGTTAAAGCCTCTGCCTTCGGCTCGGGTCATGATCTCAGGGTCCTGGGATCGAGCCCCACATCGGGCTCTCTGCTCAGCGGGGAGCCTGCTTCCCCCTCTCTCTCTGCCTGCCTCTCTGCCTACTTGTGATCTCTCTCTCTCTCTCTCTCTGTCAAATAAATAAATAAAAATCTTAAAAAAAAAAATATTGTGCTCTCTCTATTGGAAGAAGAATTCAGGACATCATTCTGTAAGTACTTCTTAAGTGATATAAAATGATCAATTGTTCATCATGAAAAATGAGAAAAAGAAAAGCAAAATATGCCCGGCAGAACAGTTATCTTGACATTTTTCCATTAAACATATAAAACTTTTCCAGCCTATTAAAGTAATAGAACATTACCTGAAGGAATCATGCCCTGCAAAGCCAGGCCCAATATTATAATCCACATTAAGACTTCCCTTCCAGCTGTCATCTGGTACAGCAGTTCCTCCCATGTGGCTGTTGAGAGAAAATGAAAATGACAAAAAAGTCTGAGCATCATAATTTCTTAGAAGAAATCATGCAGTCTGATAACGAGATATTTCATTCATTTAACAAGTATTTATTGAGCCAAGTACTGTCAATATTCCCTTTCTTTGTGGAACTTACATTTTAGCAAGAGAGCCAAAATGGAAATATGTGAAGTACTTAATATGTTTGTGGTAAGAAGGCTTAGGAAAAAAAAAAAAATAGGGAGAGGAAATGAGAAGCATCAGCCTCCTTACTTTTGACTTTATGTAGAGAAGTATTAGATCTAAGAAATAGTGAAAATAGGAAATTCATGACTATGTGAAGGAGAAGAAATTAATTTCTAGGGAAGCTGCTGATTACCTAGAGGGCACTCATCAAGCAATTATTTGTACAGACACCTAAAAAAACTAAAAGTTGGAGATTTGTGAAAGAACATCAGTAACAGAATGCAACAATAGCAAACATTAATTAAATGTTTACTATATTCTAGATACTTTATACACTTGCATTGATCTCATCTCCTCCTCATAATAACCCTGCAATTACTATCCTCATTTCACAGATAAGGAAACTGAATCAGAGAAAGATTAAGTAATTGGTCCAAGTTCACATATCTAATAAGTAGTGGGCACTGTAATATTTTTAAAATACAGGTCAAGTACAAACATCAAATGAATATCACAGAAAATCCAACTATTTGAAAAATCTCCAATCAGCATTTTTATCTTGGACACAGTTTTGCACTTGAGACTTTCGTTTGTAGCAGGCTAATGGTTTTTTGCCATTTCTTGGTGTACTCTGTTATTCCTACCTCAGGAGTCTTTTGATATAAGACTTTTATTTTTCAAACTCGTTTTCCTACATTGTTTCCTTAATTTTTAAAAAAATTTATTGAGGTGTAAGTGACATATAACATTGGTTTCAGGTATACAACCAGACTTTACTTTTAACATAATTAGCTTACACTGGTTTTAGACAAGAAAATGGACACATTAGTATAAAACAACGTAAATATCATATCCAATTAGAAAATCATACCGTAGTAATATTTCTGCATCATTATACCCAATAGGATGTACAGGGATCTTGGGAATTCCGACTCCTTCTTTGACATCAAGTCTAAAGGTGTACTCTGCAGAAATTGCATAAAATGAAAACATCTAAAAAATCTGGGCAAGGGATATAAAGGAATGTCTTTTATTACTGTATTTACTACATGTTTGGAATTATATCAGATTTACTACGTGTTTGAAATTATATCAAAATTTAAAGTTCCCCCAAAGCCAATAATTGTTTTACCTAATGTGACCTATTTAATTCAATCGGAAGAAATTAAATCATTCAAATTTCAATGTAAAATCAACTATGGGGATTATAAATTTCCAAACTTGTTTTGACATTTCATGTAAATCTCTTGAATTTTACAAGAATATTTTATTTCCTCAAGGATATCTTGAGTCCTTCTTAAGGAAGCTTCAGTTCACTAGTTGCCTGGAAAATGTGTCCCAAATTTTTGAAACTAAGTTTAACTGAAAAAAAAAATTATAGGCAATTTATGAGATCTTGGGAATAATAAAGATCTTATTCAAATAGTAATACAATATTCTCTTTAAAGGAAGACTGAAAAGTACTGTCAGACTTACAACCTCCTTGGGACTTTGGCTTTCAGCCAAAATACTTGTATAGCACTAAAACACCTAGCTTAGAAACAAAGGAAGATTCCAATCAAATGACATCAGATTGCACCTCTAGAAAATAGAAAAAAAAGAGCAAATGAAGCAAAAATAAGCAGGGAAAGAATATAATAAAGATCAGAGCAGAAATATAAGAAATAGGAGACAGAAAAATGGTAGCAATTATGAATAAAATCCAAAGCTGATTCTTTGAGCTGACCAATAAAACTGATAAATCTTTAGCAAAACAGCAAAAAAATGAAGGAAGGAAGGAAAGGAGGAAGGGAGGAAGGGAGGGAGGAAGGGAGGGAAGGAGGGAAGGAGGGAAGGAGGAAAATTGCCATGACCAGGAATAAAGAAGAGAGTATCACTCTAGGACCTGCAGATGCATGCATGTACACACACACACACAGAATAAGAATATTATGAACAACTCTATTAAATTTAACTTAGATGAAATGGACAAAATCCATGGAAGACATAAACTACCAAAGTTCACTCAACAATAAATGGACAACCTAAATAGCCACATACCTGTTTTAAAAATTGAACTTGTAGTTAAAAACATGCCTACAAACAAAACTGCAGGCCCAGATTTGCTAGGGAATTCTACCAAATGTTCATAGGCTAAAATCTCTTTCTATATAAACTCTCACAAAACAACGAAGATGAAATAGTTCCCAACTCATCCCATAAGGCCAACGTTACTCTGATACTATAATGAGACTGACGTGTACAAGAAAATAAATCTATGGGCCAATATCCTTCATAAATAAAGGGAGATATGCTTAACAAAATTTTAAATTCAACAATATACCAACAGCATATAAAAGGATAATGCGTTGTGACCAAGTAGAGTTTATCCCAGGATGAGAGGGTTGGTTTAACATTCAAAAATATATTAGTACAATTTAATGAAAGAAACATAAATTATCATCTCAAGATTTGGTAAAAGCATTTGACAAAATTCATTATATAGTCCTAGATAAATGTGCTCAAATAAAAGCTCTTAGCCCATTAGAAGTAAACTCCCCCAATCTGACAAAAAGAATCTAAAATAAGACATATAGCTGTATCATACTTAACAGAAAAAGACTTATTTTTCTTCTTGAAGCAGGAACAAGGTAAGGACATCTCCTCTAATATCTTTTTCCAGCAATGTATGAGAGGTACTAGCCAGTATACTAAGGCAAACATATTTTAAAAAGTAAAAGGTATGCAGATTGGAAAAAAAGAAAAACCGTATTTGCAGAAAACATGCTCGGCTATGTAAAAACTAATGGTATCTACAGAAACCTACTAGAACTATTTAGTAAGTTTAACAAGTTTGCAGGATACAAGACTGATGTATTTCTTCTACAAAGTATTTCTACTAGCATTGAACATATGGAAATTGAAATTTAAAATATATTATTAAAAAGCATACAACTAGGAAACGCATATGGGTAAATGAGAAAGATGTGCACAATCCATACAGTGAAACTGCAAACATGCGGAGATAAATTAAAGAATACCTAAGTAAACGGAGAGTTGTGCCATGTGCATGGATCAAAATATTTTGATATTTTAATAATATCAAAAAATATTATTTTTTAAGATGTCGATTCTCCCCAAATTGACCTATAGATTTAATTCAACCTCAAATTCCCAGGACATTTTTCAGTGGAAATTCATAAACTGGTTCTAAAATTCACATGGAAAGGACCTAGAATAGCCCCAAAAACTTTGAAAAAAATGTAACTTGGAAGATTTACATATCTCTTAGAATGTAAAATGAGAAAGACTGACCAAACTAAAGGTAGCAAGGATATAGCAACTAGAACACTCATGCACTGCTGCTAGAATGTAAAACGGTACAACTGCTTTGGAAAACAATTCTAACATTTCTGCAAAAGTTAAATACGCGTCCATATTATCCAGTCGTTCGATTTCTATATATTTACCCGAGAGAAATAAAAGCATATGTACATACGAAGACTTGTATACAACTGTTCGTGGCAGCTTTCCATATGAGTCCCCAAACTAAAAGCAATCCGAACATCCATCAACAAGTAAATGAATAGACAAACCATAGTGTATTCATTCAATGAAATACTCAGCATAAAAAGGAATGAACTATTGACCCAGACATCCACATGGATGGCTCTCAAAACAATTATGCTGACAGAAAGCAGATCAGTGGCTGCCTAGGGACTGGCAGGCAGTGGATAGGAAGGGTTTGGAGGAAAGTATTACAAAGAGAGGAGTGAAAACTTTTTGGGTAATGGATATGTTCATTATCTTAATTATGAAGGCAGTTACACAGGCGTTTAACATGTAAAATGTGACAAGTTTTGACAACACCAAAAAACTCACTGCTATCAAAAAAAAAATACAAATATATGATATCTAGAGAAGGATAATCTCACCAAACAATTCAGAAAACCAAAGTTCTAGTTTGGTAAAAGCAGTATTACCTTGGGTATGAGGATCTATGTTTCTGCACCTCTGCTAAAAGTAGAGAGAAATTCCACTGACCCTTCCCCCTCCATGTCCACACCTCATGAAAATTTGAAACAAAAGTAATACATGGGAAATGTTTCTTAATTCCTAGCAATAGTAATCCAAAATATTGCAATTGTATACAGTTTGAAGATTATTCTATGGATGTGTGCTTTTATGTCTTCCATAAGGGCAAGTAGTATTTTTGCAAAAATGGGTGAACCAGGGTTGGCCCCATCCATTACCTTTAGCTGGATAGCCTGGAGTGAGTGGGTCACCAGCACCATTCAAATTTAACACATTCCCTCTCTGCACTGCAGTTCCAGGAAGGTTCCACCCTTTAGGATAAGGCTGTACCGCAGGGGCAAAGTAATCCACAGGATCTGAGTACAAGATGATTCCTATGGCTCCTGCCAACATGGCATTTTTAACCTGCAGGGGCAATGTGCAATCCATAATGGAGAACTGGCAGATGATTAATTCATCTAAGAGAAAATCCATTTAATAATGTAAGGAACTGGAGACACTGCTTTTTATCATGCTGCTACACATACAGTTCTTTATGCCTTGATTACAGTTTCTCTCCTGGGGGAGCGAACAACTCTAATTTATTTTAACAACTCCAAACAAGTTACTGTCTCTTCTGTGAAACATTCCTCTTGTGGCCAGAACTGCAAAATTAATGTCTCCCGTCTTTCTACCTCTTCTATTTTGTACATATTTCTGTTACAGGATGGATCATAGTATTTTAAAATACCTTTCAGATATCCTCCTCCCTTGCTACACTGAGGGCGTTTTTAGAAAAGGGACCATGTCTTGTTCACTTTTAACTATCCACCCTCCAAAGTCTGGCACACCACAGAAATACCTGTGGAACTAATTTAAAGTTCTATACAGAGTGTGTGAAAAATTGCCCACTGTATTTTGTAAACATTTTCTAACAATCTAAACTGACCACAAATAGGAAAATCTTTCCAGCAAGATTCTGAAGTCTTCATTACCAGAAATATTGTAGTGAAAGATAGATAACCATCAGTCTTGATTAACAAAAACACACTGCAATATTCAGAAAGCATTCTTACAATATGAATGAGGGTACAATCTGTCACAACTTTTTTGAAGGGCAATTTGATGATGCCTTCCAAAATTTTGAAAGAATATACATGTTGACTCAGCCGTTAAATTTCTAGAAATCCACACTACAAAAATCTTCACATAAATGTTCGGGTGCATATGGACAAAGATGTTCACAATGGAATTGTTTTTAATAGTAATCAATTCAAGCCAAGCATCTGTCAACACAGGAATGGTTACACTACTTATCACTTCTACAAAGTTTTATGCACCCAACCAAAATAACAACGTATTTACTTAGGAAGCAACTATATAGAATTAACTACCAATTAAGTACCAGGCACTATCATAAGTGCTTTCAAACATAAAGTCATTTAATCTTCCTAAGGATTTTAGGAGACTAGTGCTATTATTAGCATTCCCACTTTATGTATGAGGAAACACTGGCAGAGAAAGATTAAATAACTTGCTCACAGTAAAAGATCGAGAGAACAGGGAACCTAAACTAGACCAGAATCTATGTTGTATGGATCTAATCTAGAGTCCTATACTCTTAAGCACACATTATACAACAACTCTCAGTGTTTTGATGTGGAGGAATACCTATATATTATTGCTGAATGAGAAAATAAAGCTAAATATAGTATATCGATGCCATCTTTGTAAAAAAATGTATACTATATGTAAAATTAGCATATAAAAGATATTTGTATTCATATGTCACAGAATTAGGTCTAAGAAAAGCTGTGAAGATTGATCGTGTGGGCAAATAAAATGGGTCATGTAGGGGAGCTTTTGTTTTCAGTTTACATAAAATTTCCCTCAAAAAATTTTAAAAAGCAAATTTTGTTGCTGTAATTAATTTCCCTTTCTAGATATATGAGGTAACACAAAAACAGGATTTCCCATGCAACCGTGGCCAATAGGAAGACTTTTTAAATACATATATTGAGGTAATTCTCAAAAACATGATGCAAGCTAATCATTTACATTTAGAGGATATACCCAATCCTCTTCTCTCTAGAAAAGGAGGTGATACAATACTTTATTTCCTCTGAAGATTTTTCCATATCTTGCAATAACAATCTTTCCACTGCAGTTAATGTTCATCTCTCTTTCCAGTTTGAAAAAATCTTCAGTACGAGCATAGTTCACATATATAAGATCTCCCTGTAAGGAAAAGAAAAAAATTTAAAAATATATAGAATACTGCTATAATTAAAGGGAAAACCAACAAATAAGTTTGCTCCACAATACCACATCATCGAAACTTATCTTCCTGGATTGGGCTTAAAAAACGGATATGTGCTAATTCTGTATGCTTTTAGAAAATATTTCAATACTTTGAAAGGTTGAAAAAATGCCAGTATGTAACACTTTAAACAGTGGCTCTGTTTTGAGGAGATTATCAGCATGTACCGAATCAAAGGAAATAGTGATCATTTAAAAATCCCAACTATGTTTTAAACAATCATAAAATAATACAAATAATAAAATACCTAGGAATAACTTAACCAAGGAGCTAAAAGACCTATACTCTGAAAACTATAAAATACTGATAAAAGAAATTGAAGAAGACACAAATAAATGAAAGATACACCATGCTCACAGATTGGAATATCATTTAATATCATTTGTCCATACTACCCAAAGCAATCTGCAGATTCCACGCAATCCCTATCAAAATACCAACAGCCTTTGTCACGGGACTATGAAAAATGATACTAAAATGTGTATGGAACCACCGAAGAATTCCAGTAGTCAAAGCAAGCATGAGAAAGAACAAAGCTGGAGGTATCACGATCCCAAATTTCAAGATAGACTGCAAAGCTGTAATAATCAAAGCAGTATAGTACTGGCATGACAACAGACACACAGATCAATGGACCAGAATAAAGTCCAGAAGTAAACCCACACTTACACAATCAATTAATCTATGACGAAGGAGGCAAGAATATACAGTGAGGAAAAGACAGTCTCTACAACAAATGGTACTAGGAAAACTGGACAGCTATATGCAAAACAATGAAATCCTTTACACAGGCTTCAAATAACAAAGGAGGGCTTAAAGAGTTGAGTAAAAAGTCTTGTTTTACCTCTGGCATGCCCTGGGCTGAGAAAGCGTTATATGGTGGAACAATATTTGTAACATTCTCATATCCGTCCGGTGGTGGCTCAAGGTAGGAGGTATTGAAAATCTAGCAAGAATCGAAATACATGAAGTTGGAGAGAAATATTCCTGATTGTTATTAAAGAATAATGCCCCCAAGTATACACTTAAGACTAAGCATTCTGAAAGTAGGTTCAGTAACTAATGAGGTAAATTCCACTGGCACAAATGACCAAGAGCTTTATTGTTCTTACTGCCTTCAAAATAGTAGCAACTTCTACAAATGCATGCAATCTCAGGTGACTAGAAGTTGCCATATAAAAACAGGGCTCTGAAGATGGCACCCCCATGATTCTCCTCCTCCTTTTCCAATGATTCCTTTTCAACTTTCTTTGTTGGACCCCTTTTCTTTCAAATGCATTTAAATGTTTCCTGTGTTTTATCCCCAGTCTATGGTCTGCCTCATTTTATACTCCCTTCTTGTCAGATTCCACTGACTCCCAAAATTTTATCCATACCCCATATGCTTATAATGTCCACCTTTGAAGACATGTATATTTAAGAGCCTGATGGTTATTTCAGCTTGGATGTCCAAACGCAACATGTCCGACTTTGAATTTCTCATCCCTCACCCCAGCCCTGCTTCTTGTTTGGCATTCCTTGTTGTTACCAGTAGCATCACTGGCCAGCCACCCATACCAGACACCTAGGAATCATCCTGAACTCTGTCTTCATCTCCTTACTCCAGTCGATCACTAATCAATTCCCACTAATATTGCTTCCTAACTATTTCTTACATCATCCCTCTTTCTCATTTCTACTAACATCCTGATTCAGGGCTTCATCATCTTTTACCGGGACTGCTCTCATAAGACTCCAATTTAAACTCCTTGTCTATCAAGGTCTAACCTGCAGATGGCCCAAACTATCTAAATAATGCCTCTCTAGCCACATCCTTCCATTGCTCAGGACTTGTTAATGGTTTCCATTGACTGAAGTTGAATTCTAAGCCTCTTAGGACAATGTATAAGCCATTCTATGACCTGTCCCCAAAACATAGATACTGGTTTCTCTCTTATTGTGGCCCAATTTGTACTTAACATTTTTGAAACACAGAAAATTTTTAAGTTCCCCCAAAATACTAAGCTAGTTATGGGTCTCCAAACCTCTGCCAGTATCTTCTCTTCTGCCTGAATTCTTTTACTTTGCTTTTTCATGTGGTTAACTCCTGAGGATCTTTCATGACTCTCATATCAGAAAGGTTTTCTTTCAG
>CM052884.1:35095629-35136608 GCA_028534135.1 Potos flavus
CATATTGATTTCAAATGACGTGTTCCAACAATTGCCTTACCTTACTTAAAGCAAAAAGAATCCTGTTCCTAGGCTTCATTCCACCTTTAAGACTTAGCACTGTGCCTAACACACAGTAGACACTGATTAATTAGTTTGCAACTTATCAACTTTTCCAAAAAAATATGAGTTCCACTGCACCATTAACCAATTTCTATTTTTACTTGACCCTACATCCCAATTCACATGAACAACTGGGGTTATAAAATACAAAAAGTACCAACAATTCCACATCACCTCAATTCCATGTTCATCCACGATTGATATATAGTTGGCATTTGTCGGATTAGGGTAGGACAGGAGAACATCGTAATGAACCAACTTGGCTGAATCCAGTCCAAATTTCTTCCACTGGGTTTGGATTTTCTTGGCAAGAAGTAAATTTTGTTCTGTTCCTGCCAGATGAGGGAGCTTTGTAAAAGAACTACAATGAAAATAAGAGGTTCAAGTGGGAGTTAAAGACTATATTCAGACGATATGCCTAAGGACTATTCTAGATGCGTCACTCATCCTTTAGGTGTTTTCATTTCTACATCAAAAATTTAAAAAAAAACAGCTAGTGATACCAATTTCTAGGTATGCCAATTTAAAAATTATTTGTGCTTAACTACAATATTCACATCATGCCCCCTCCCCCAGAAAAGAACATATGCCATGGGAAACACAGGCAGTCAACAGTAGAAGAAGACACCTTGGGGGAAGGTCAGGCCTCTATACCAGTGGTGCTCCTTCTTGCTGATCATTAGTAAGGGAGGATATTTTGGGCGGAAGAAGTGAGGGCAGTTCATAATGTTTGCCAAAGACCAGTTGGGCAGTCTAAACGTATACTTCCACTTCTGTCTTATCATATTCATTCAGTTGTTTGTTGATCTCATTCAAGTTAAAAGTCTATGCATTTTTATTTTTATACTGCCTACTGCTTAGTTCCTGCCTATTATCCAGATATTATACAACAGTTTTGTTGAATTGAATTTGGGCAAAGTTCTCTTGGTTCTGAGTATAAATGGGTGTAGCATTTAAGTGATCTCACAAAAATAGTTTTTATATAGATTGATTTTACGAGAGTAAATAATATTTTAAAAATATTTTCTCACATTTCCCCACCCCACCACTCCTTCAGTAAGAGAATAATACTTTTGGGGACGCCTGGGTGGCTCAGTTGGTTGGGCAGCTGCCTTCGGCTCAGGTCATGATCCCAGGGTCCTGGGATCGAGTCCCACATCGGGCTCCTTGCTCAGTGGGGAGCCTGCTTCTCTCTCTGCCTCTGCCTGCCACTCTGCCTGCTTGTGCTCTCTCTCTCTCTCTCTGACAAATAAATAAATAAATCTTCAAAAAAAAAGAGAGAGAGAATACTACTTTTGTAAATTGTTTTTTTTTAGCCAACCAGGACACAACCAAAACAAGACAGGCAGCAAAGGAAAACGGACGTTTACTGAAAACTTACTATATGCCAGGCACGTGACCAGGCACTTTCACCTGGGTTACCTCATGCAGTCTTCACAACCCTTCTCCCATGGTCCTCATTTTGCAAATAAGGACACTGAGAGGATGGGTAAATAATTTGTTCATAATTTCAGTCATTAAATGCTGGGGCTAAAATATGAAAGTCATAGTTGTCTGTCCCTGAAAAACAGTGATAATTTGAAATCATTCACCTGATATTACTTAATTGCCTGAACTCCCTGTATGGCTCCCTATACCGTGCATTTTTAGAAAGTTCACATTCAAACATGGCATATTGGGCCCTTTTTCATCTGAGCCACCCTTTCACCTTTCCATTTTCATTTCCCACCACTCTCCATATAAAATTCTCCACCCTACGGCATTTGGTAGACTCCTTTTCCTCCTGTAGTGACCACCTATTACCTTTGCACAAGATCTTCTCTGAGACATAAATACTGTCCCGTCTACCTGAGTCTCCCTGTCACCATTTCTTTCATTCTCCTTTCCCACTTGCAAGCTATTCATCATCCATTAGGACTCCTTCAGCATCTTCTCCTGTGAAGCTTTCCCTTTCTATTTCATTAAATGAAATCTACAGGTTATGGATATTTAATATCTTAGAATATTTGTTTTTAAAAAGTACTGTGTTTATAGACAGAAATTATTTTGTATGCATTAAAAAACAGTGGGGCTTGAGACATTTAATTTCTACATTATATAATTATTGTTTTATTTTCTACACTGAACAGATAACATTCTTATAATCGAGGAAAAAAAGTATTTCCTTAAATTAAGATGGAGGTTTAACCATGAGCTTGTTCATCCATCTTTTAAAGAACTCACTGAGGGGCACCTGGTTGGCTCAATCCATTAAGCATCCAACTCTTGATTTGGGCTCAGGTCATGATTTCAGGGTTGTGAGACTGAGCCCATGTCAGGCTCCATCCTGGTCATTGGCCCTGCTTAAGATTCTCTATCTTCCTCTTCCTCTGCCCCTCCTCCTACCCCACGTACGCACACGTGTGCATACGCTCTCTAAAAAATAAAGAACCCACTGAAATGGAATACAGAAGTGGAAAAAAAAAAATGTAACAACATTTAGTTCATTTCTAAATTTCTCCTTCTGATCCCAAGGTGGTTACGGTTCCAGGCATCATATATTCACACTGTAATGCTTTGGAGAAACAAGTACAAACAAGAACATCTGTTTCCTCTTCAGTATTTCTTTCAACAGAGGAAAACATAGTAGAAGATCACAGCTAAACTTTCCTCTCACTTCACTGGACATAATAGAGTATATACCTCTTTTTAAATGAATCATTGTCAGACGGAAGAGTTATAATGAATGTATTATGGACCAATCGAGATATTCCTGGGCTGGAAGGAACATAACACTTACTGAATACATGGAGGATGAACACTCAACAGCTGAGGCAATGCCAACAAGAAAGTGGCTGGGGAGAAATCGAATTCTTCCCACTACATTATAAGCATTCACCAATCTTGAACTCCTCTCCCTCCTAGGCTCTTTCACTGAGCCTAAACCTTCTACCTCTATGATCAACAACTTGTTAATCCTCAGCCACTTCTCTGAATGCTTGCTTGACTTCCTTGCCTTAACTGGTTTCCTCAGAGGACCCTGCTCACCGGCAAGCTGTTTTATTTCCCTTGCCCCCACATATCATCAGGGCTAGAAGATCTGCTAGAAGCTCTTATTCTCCTTTGGTTCTTCCAAATATTTTTTTTTTTTTCTTCTTTCAAAAATAATTACTCCTTCAAAGCTTATACCAAAAGTCACCGCCTACTACACCTTCTGGGTGCTGTCAAAACTGTGGGTCCCTCCTCATTCATTAAAGTCTCAAGTTCCTAATTCAATGTATTTCATCTACTTCTATTCTTGTCATTCTTGGTGTGCAGTTTTTTCTTTAAGATTTTATTTATTTGACAGAGAGCACGTGAGCGAGCACAAGCAAGGGGAGTGGCAGGCAGAGGGAGAGAGACAAGCTAGCTCCCTGCTGAGCAGAGAGATGTAGGGCTGGATCCTAGGACCCTGGGATCATGAGCTGAGCGGAAGGCAGATGCTTAACCAACTGAGCCACCCAGGCACCCCTGTGTACAATTTCTGTATTGCACTCCAAAAGTAGATATAATATATTATTGTAATATATATTTATATATATTATATATTATAATTATATATATTATTATATTAATATATATTAATATATTATATATTAATATATTATTATATAGTAAGATAAAGTGAAATGAAATAAAATTTTACCAAAAAGGACCAGAAAATAAGAAAGAACAAAAATAAACAGAGTAAACAGAAAACAATAAATTAGTAGACCTAAGTTTAACCATATCAATAGTTACATTATTTGTTAATGGACTAAATACTTATATTAAAAGGCATAGATTACCAGGAGGAATATAATAGCAAATTGCTACTCTCTGCTACCTACCAAGGATACAGCATACACTTTAAGATTACCAAAATGTATTGAATACCATGTGGCAATTAAATGCTCTCTATTGAAGGTACATTTTAATTCTAAAGAAAATAATAGATTAAAAGTAGATGGAAGAAGGTATACCATATAAATGTAAGCGTAAGGAGGCTGATGTGGCAATATTTATACCAAAGAAAATAGACTTAGAGATCACCAAAGATAGAGAAGGACATTTCGTAAAGATAAAAAGGTAGTCTTAAAGACATAACAACATTAGCATGTATATGCCCAATCAACAGTCTTCATAATATATAAAGCAAAAATTTACATAATTAATGGGGGAAAATATACATTTTCACGTTCCTGGAGATTGTGACTCCCTTCTCGATATAATTTGATCCCCATACCCCCAAAATCAGTAAAGGAATCACTAGATTCCTAACCAGATAAAGAAAAAAATATCATGATCATAGAAATTAATGCAAAAAAATAACCTTTTGGCAATATCAATATCCATTCATGATAAAAAAAAAAATGCTTAGCAATCTTGGAATAGAGGGGAGTTTCCTTAACTTGATAAAGATCACCTACAACAAATTTTTAATTTTTTTCCGAGATTTTTATTTATTTGAGAGAGAAAGAACATGAGTGGGGAGAGGGGCAGAGAGAGGGAGAATCCCACACAGATTCCCCACTGGGCACAGAGCCCCACACCCAGTGCCCAACCCCAGAACCCTGAGATCATAACCTGGGCTCAAATCAAGAGTCAGATCCTTAATCGACTGAGCCACATAGGCACCCCTACAACAAATCTACAGATAGTATCACACTTAATTATGAAACTGAATGCTTTCCCTGTAATGTTAGAAACAACAACAACAACAAAAGAATGTTCCCTCCCATTCCTATTCAACATCCTACTAAAACGTCAGTCAGCACAGTAAGAACAAAACAAACAAAACCAGACAGACAAACGAAAAAACCCAAGTGTAAAACACATACAGTTTGGAAAGGTAGAAATAAAATTGCCCCTATTTAAAGATGGCATGATTGTCTACATAGAAATTCCCAATGAATCTACCAAAAATTCCTAAAGACATGAGTTTAGACAGGCCACAGGATACAAAATCAACAGTATTTCTATATATTAACAACAAACATGTGGAAACTGAAATTAAACCCAAAAAGACTTACAATTGCTCCAAAGAAAATGAAATACTTGGATGTAAATCAAACAGTACATATCCAGGATTTCCATCCTAAAAATTATGAAACGTTATAAAAGCAAACAAAGAAGATCTAAATAATTGGAGAGATTATGTTTATGGATTAGAAGACTGGACATAGGAAAAATGTCAAGTATCCCGAATTGTTCTATAAGATTAGGGCAATTACTATCAAAATCCCAGCAGAGACATATGTATGTTTAGTCTATATTTTATATGAAAAAGAAAAGGATATGGAATAGCTAAAACAATTGTTTAGAAAATAAGATGGGGGGAATCATTCTACACATTACTGAGACTTACTATATAGCTTCAACAATCAAGACCATGTGGTACTTGCAGAGAGTAGACACAGATTAACAGAGCAGAATAGAGAACCCAGAAATAGACTCCACAAATATGCCCAACTGATCTTTGACAAAGGTGAAAAGCAATTAAATGGAATAGCCTTTCAACAAATGATGCCAAAGCAACTGGACATCCATAGGCATAGGAATGCACCTCAGCCTAACATTATGTCTTATGCAAAAATTAATCACAAAATTAATGTAAAATGTAAAGTATAAAATTTCGGGGCAGAGGGAAGAGAGGGGAAAAGAGATCTAGTCTAAGAGTTCTTAGATATGAACCCAAATGCATGGTCCATAAAAGGAAAAAGCAATAAACTGGACCTCATTAAAATTTAAAACTTCTAATCTACAAATAACTCTGTTAAGACATGAAGAGACAAATAACAGAGAGGGAAAAATATTTGAATACCACAAAGCTGACAAAAGACTTATCTAGAAAATATAAAGAACTCTCAAAGCTCAATAGGAAAAAACAAAAAACTAAACTATCCAAATAGAAAATAGGTCAAAGACATGAACAGACATTTCACTTAAGAGAGTATACGAATGATGAATATAACATAAAAAAATGTTCAATATCATTAATTATTATTGGACTGCAGTTTAAAACCACAATGAGGTATCACTATGCACCTGTGAGAATGGGCAAAATTAAAAATAATGATAATGTCAATGGAAGACTTTAAATAATACAGCTATACTGGAAAGCAGGCAAATTCTTCTAAAACTAAAAATGTATTTTCCATACGACTTAGAAATTTTTACCCTTGGGCATTTATGCCACAGAAATGAAAACCTATGCTCATGTAAAACCTGTACATAAATGTGAATAGCAACGTTAATCATAATATCCAAAAACTAATCGTAAATGTCCCTCCATGGATGAAAAGTTAAACTGTAATACCCCCCTATGACAAATGAAAAAAGAGACTGGCAGACTCCATATTTTAGAGATGTCACTTCTCTTTCAAATTCATCTATAGAGTTGAGGCAACTTTAGTAAAAATTCTAGGCTTTTTGTAGGAATTCACAAGGTGATTCTAAAATTAACTTGGAAATGCAAATGGCTCAAAGTAGTCAAAGCAATTTTTGAGAAGAAAAATTTGTAGGATTAACTCTACCGGATTCTCAGACTTATTATTAAGCTACACTAACCAGCAGTGTGTAGTGCTGAGATCTACAGATCAATAAAAGAAAATGTAAAAACCCAAAACCAGGCCACACATATATGCTCAAGTAATTTTGGACAAAGATGCCAAGGCAATTCAATGTGGAAATAAATGTTTTTTTTCCATAAATGTTGCAGGAATAATTGAATATTTATATTTTAAAAATCATCAACTCTTATACCATACCCTACACAAAAATTAACTTGAAGTGGACCAATGACCTAAATATACAAGCTACAGTTATATAACTTCTAAAGAAAACATAGAAGGAAATCTTCATACTTTTAATAGCCAAAGTGAGATAGGACACAGAATATGAAACAAAAAACCAAAAATTGGGGCACCTGGGTGGCTCAATTGGTTAAGCATCTGCCTTCAGCTCTGGTCATGATCCCAGGGTCCTGGGATCAAATCCCACATAGGGCTCCTTGTTCAGTGGGAGCCTGCTTCTTCCTCTGCCTCTCCCCGCCCCCACCCTGCTTGTGTGCGCGCTCTCTCTCTCTCTCTCTCTCTCTCTCTCTCTGACAAATAAATAAAATCTTAACAAAAAAAAAAAAAAAGAAAACCCAAAATTGGTCAACTGGACTTGACCAAAAGTAAAAATTTCTGCACTTCAAAAACTCCACTAACAAAAAAAGGCCAGCCAAACAACAGAATATTCACAATACATGTCTGACACAGGAATTGTACCCAGAATACATAAAGAAGTACTACTCAATAAGAAAATAAAACAATTTAAAATAGGAAAATATGTGAACAGCTGCTTTCTGAAATATGCAAATGTCCAATAAACATAGATGATGCTTAACATCACTCATTATAAGGAAGACACAAACTGAAACCACAATAAGATACCACTACATACCCATTAGCGTGGTTAAAATTAAAACAACAGACAAAACTAAGTGTTGACCAGGATGTGCAGCAGCTGGTGCACTCATGCATAATGGGCAGGAGTGTAAAAATGTTACCACTTTTGAAATCTGTTTGACATTCTCTTAAAAAGTTAAACATAATGCTTATCATCCAATACAGCCTTTCCAAGAGAAATGAAAATGTCCACACAAAAACTTGTAAACACATGTTCATAGTAGCTTTGTTCATCATCATCAAAAACCAAAAACAACCCAAGAGTCCACATTACACATTACAAGATATCCATACGATGGAATACTAGTCAGCAACAAAGAGCAATAAACTGATATGTGCAACAACCTGGATGAATTCCAAAATTATTATGCTGAATGAAAGAAGACAGACACAGAAGAGTACATACTGTATGATTCTATTTATATAAAATTCTTAAAAATACAAAGGAACTCAGTGACATAAAACTGATCGGTCAATGCATAGGGCTAAAGGTGAAGATAGGAATAAACTGCAAAGAACATGATGTAAAATTTCTGTATCCTGCCTGAAGAAGTGGTTTGCTGAGGCTACTATATATCCGTCAATACTGTCGAATTTTAGGCTTTATATAATGCAGTTCCTTTTACATAAATTACACTTCAATAAAGCTGGTTGAGTTTTTTTGTTGTTTTTGTTTGTTTAATGACACTCTTTTGAGAGAGTCTGAATATAGAAACAAATATCATGGTGACTGCCTTCAAGGAGTTCATTATCATTTCCCTGAATGTCACACTTTTTCATACCTTAGAGGCCGGTGGATTTGCACTGATCTTTTCGCTCTCATTTTGTCCAGTTTGCGTTACTTAAATCTGCAATGTGGCACAAAGGCAGACAGTGTGAAACTTTAATCTCCCCTCCTTTAAATCTGAGTGTACAACCACCTAAGTCTTCCTGACAAAATGTGACCTTCAAATAAAATTGCTGATTAAACCCAGGCATAAGGAAGAAACAAAATTAAGTTGCAGTCTAAAGTTACATGAAGTTGAAACATCTCTCAAAAAAGCAACCAGATACTTCTTCTGTACATGAAGTTAGAAGAAAGACCCAAGACCCACTTCTGCAACATTCAGATACATTTTACCCTGAGTGGTTTAAAGGGACATTTTGAACTACCATAAACTAATGTGAGATCATATAATTTCATACGAAGATTACGCACGTGAATATAACCAGTTGTAATACACTTCTCCCTCTGCAGTGTTTTTGACATTTTTAAGACCAAATATCAAAACAAACTTACCGAAGAAATGATTTAATATTTTCAGCTTTCATCTCAGATAAGAGTTTCCACCGTATAATTTGATGATCGGGCAGGGAAATTGTAGTTTCTTTCAAAGGCTTAAAAAACCAGCCTAGGGGAGACAGAGTACATACGTCTATACTTACCACATACCTATATAATTGCTTTTGACTTTACAAACATTAGAAGCCAAAAAATAGTCCTTATTTCAGAAATAGCTCAAGGTGAGCTTTACAAAAATATTCCCATTAAATACAGAAATCCTTCAAATTCTGCCATGCTGTGTAATTTTGAGTTTGTTAAAACTAGTTTTATGAGCTATTCTTTTCATTTTCCTACATGTTATGCATCAAGGCACAGGCCTCTATCTTTCTTGTTCTCCTTGGGGTGATCTAGTTCATAGCACAGCGCCTGACACACAAGAAACATTCCACAAATATTTATTTAGTAAATGATGAAAGAAGGGCAATTTTTGCACTGCTGTCCATATTAGTTGCTAGTTTTGACTCATTAACAGTGCTTGTAAATGAAAGCACCTTTTTCATGTCTGTGGAGAATGATAGCTCTGACCTAACACCTCTTGGCAAGTATCCTGATCTCCTTGAACCTTTAATGAGTGTGAATTTCAGTCACACTTCATTAAAAGGTCAAAATGCATTCCATTCAGTTTCCAGCTGGGCTGAAATCCCCGGAGTTGGCCACACACAGGGCGCTCAGGGAGCCCGAACAGCCTCCAGGCTTGCTTTCTCTAGTTCCTCCCCAGCCTGGCAGGGAGAAGCGCCAGCCCTGCGCTGGGAAGAAGGGTTTCATACTTACCCACCATAAATCCTGCCAGGAAAGATGCCAGCGCTGCAGCCAAGCACATCCAACGGTAGAGACGGCCCCTGGACGTCGCCATGACTCCCTGGGGACGGAGCTTGGGGCTCCGGAAAGAGCTGGCCTCTAGCCTGCAGACCAACAGAGAGCACGCCAGGGGAGGGGATGAGTGCCTGCCCACCCGGCTTTGCAAAGCCACGTTGCCGCCTCCACCCTCCAAACCCGCAGCAAACAACTCCAGCCCCCTCTGGTCCTGAGGGGGCCTTAAAGGGAAAGAGGAAGTCCAGCAAGGGGAGGAGAAGCCCTGCTGTTGGCAGACAACTTCCATAATGTTGATTCTGCAGTAACCAGGACAGTCTGCTGTGGGGAATGGGGAAGGAGTGGCTAAGGAAAAATGCCCCTGGTGGTTTCTTAAAGAACTCAACTGTTACCCTTAAAAATAAAACTATGTTGCTTTACCAACAAAACTGGATGAAGAATAGCAGAAAATTACCATTCCAAACATGCAGGCTACAGCTAAACCACAGGCAAGGGGGAGAACAAAGCAGAGGGTTGCAAAAAAAAAAAAAAAAAAAAAAAAAAAAAAGTCCATTGGAGTAAAGGAGGAGTTTAAAGTATAATGGCCTTTCATTGGCTGAGCTGTTGCTGGGGGAGGAGAAAACCTTTCTTCCTCCTGCCAGGGAATAAAGTGGTATCTACTTGCAAGTTTTCTCTCTTCCTGTTGGCATCTCCAATTGGTGGTGAGTGGTAAGATGTGAGAGCTTCCTTCTTCTGGCTTCCGCACTGCATTTTAGTGAAGTTTATCTTTATTAATATTTACATTTCCTTCCTTTGATCAAAACCTTTCCTCAAAAGCATTAATGATTAAGAGTCAGGTTTTCCATATTTCATGGTTTTGTCCCTTGCGTGCAGGAAGGACCTTTCCTAGGTCCCATGTTATGTCCCACGTTCCACTTAAGGTCACATTATGGTAACAGGGAAGGTTTGGAGAGAGAACTCTCAGGCACTTCCACCTCAAGTCCCTATCTTCTCAAGGTCATAAACACTGGAAATCCTCTCGAGGTACTGAGTCACCAGCATCAACTTTCTGAGTACTTTGTGTTTACAAAGTTTGACAGGAATCAAAATACAACACTTGAATTATACAAAGCATGACAATTTCAAATTGTAGAAGAGAGGTCAACTGGTACCCTAGGTCAAAGCGTAGCCAACTAACATGTTTACTGGCACTTATTCCAACTTAGAGAAGAAAGGTTCTCCTTACGAAGACATGCCTACGGTCTTAGGTTTCCTGGAAGTCTCTGCTTAAAGCAACCATGAAAGCAGGTGAGCAAGAGCGCACGGAAAGGATTAATGGAGTGCATTTGGGAAGATATGGGGCAGGTATAAACATGAAGCAGTAGCTGATGAACTTGTTGCAAAACAGCAACACTTCAAAGATGTTTTAAAATGGTACTATCTCAAAAGAACTGTTTCGAAGCAAATGTGTCATCAATAATATCAATGTAAAGTTGTAAATTCAGAAAGCATGAATTTGGGTAAGACTCGGGAGTCAGGTCATAGTTCAGATGAAAGACTTCTGTGAATTCTGACCTTCTCACCCTTCAGAAAAAGCACACAGGATCATGAAAAGTTTGTTTCTTAAAGGCCATAGTCAAAAGGAGACGTTTCCCGCTTTTGCAAGAGTTTGGGAAATATAGAGCATTTTCTTTCCACGAAAGAGAAAGCAGCAGCGAACAGTGAGAAAAAAGGATACAGTCCTGGTCTGGACATCGTGGGAAAGTGGGCTCATCTGACATCATCTGCATCAATTCCAGGAAATCTTCACTTTCTGGTCACTAGCTGGTGTGCAGACCCAGTCAGGGATCGTAGCTTTCTTTGATGTGTCATATGAACCCAAGAATCTATTCCCTGGACTTTGGTGGCCCACGGGCTGGTTAGCAGTTCCTGATAAGGGCCTTTCCGGTGAGGTTGATAAGTCTCTCTGGAAGTGTCTATTCCGATAGATGAAATCTCCAAGTTGCAGAGTACTTAAAGTCTGTCTCCCATGTACTTGAGTACATGGTGAAAAGATTGCTCTACCAAAGCAAGGTTATCTTCTCAGTAGAAGCAATTAGACCTTTATAATGTTAAAGTAGATCCCCTTCTATCAACTCTGTGTCAGAGGAGGCAGGGGCCAAGTGCTTAGGACATCCTGTGACCATCTCAAAGGGTGAGAATCTGGGAATCCCAAAGGCGGTGGATGTGAAATTTAGATGACCAAAAGCAATGCTTTCAGCCAAGGTATTTGGAGAGTCTGTACAAATTTTGTCAATTAGTGCTGTTAGTGCAACTAACCAACCCTGAGGACTGAAGATGGTATGCACAATGAAACTTGTAAAAATGGCCAGACAGCACAGACTTGAAGCATCTGCCTGGTAAAATGAGCTCCCCAATCACTATGAAGTTCCAGGGGGGTTCTTTTTTCAAGATTTTATTATTTGAGAGAGACCAACAGAGAGCACAAGCAGGGGGTAGGGCAGGGTGAGAGGGAGAAGCAGGCTCCCCTCTAAGCAGGGAGCATGATGTGGGGCTTGATCCCAGGACCCTGAGATCATGACCTGAGCTGAAGGCAGATGCTTAGCTGACTGAGCCACCCAGGCACCTCAGAGATAATCTTTTCCTAACAGAATTTAAGCCACAGAATAAGCATTGGTCTGTCTACAAGGAAAAAAGCTTTGGTCCGGTGAGAAAATGTAGCATAATAATTAAAACATACTTATATCCACGAGACAGGGAAGCTGTGTAAAGTCCATTTGTGCAAACAGGTTTTTTTTGGATTATACTGTGGACAGGTGGGACAAGCATGGTAGACACTTTCTGTAGCCTTGTTATTTCCCCACTAACTTTCCCAAAGACTATTATTTTGTCAGTAGGCCAATGGTTTAATGATGGTAAAATGTTAAGTAGTGGGAATTCTAGGACTTCTAGCAAGGCAGGATTATTGGGTCTAAATCAGAATTATCTTTTTTTTTTTTTAATCAAACCAATAATTATTAGATTTCCACTATTTTTCCCTCTCTAGGGCCAATTATTGGATAACTCTTGTCATTTTTTTCCAGTTCATCATTTGAGAGAACATCCCTTTCAACCATGACAGGTTTGGGTCTTGGTTTCCTTGAGAATAGCATTTTGTTGGAAATATCAGTGAGGTGGTTTCCTTCGGACTCTAGAAGTTGAGTCTTGGAGGCCCAGGAAGCTTAGTAATAGCCAGAGCTGCCACAAAAGTATGGCATCTAATAAATTTGGGACATTGGAGGCATTTATTTTATTCCTACTGTAGGTAAAAAAAACTGCATGTTTCCGTAGCACTTCTAAAGTCACGAGCTACTCCAAAGGCATATCGACTATCGGTATAAATGTTTGTGGCTCTACCCTTGACTAAGGTACAAGCCCAAGTGTAGCATATAACTAAACCTGCTAGGCCAAAATAGCCACAGGTACAAGAATGCACTCAGTGACCTCCAAAGGAATTGTGACAGCATACCCGATATTCACCATTTTCATCCTTTACATAAGAACCATCATTAAACCATGAAAAATCTGCATGGTTAGAGGAGTTTCCTATAAACTGTCAAAGGGAGTCAAAAGTTATGTCAGCATTAGGCAGTCATGAGGGATCTCATCCATGAAGGAGAGGGTAACAGCGGGGCTAAGGTTACTACGGTGAGAAGAATTATATGAGTTGCAGTTAGCAGGAGGATGTCCTAGGAGGCAAGGCAACTGACGTAGGGTTCAGCGTAATGAGAATTGTTGGGGGGGAGGGGCTTCCGCTACATGGGACACAGGATGGTTACAGAGGATCCTGTGACTATTTCTCCAGAGTGGCCTTAACCAAAAGGGCAGTGGCAGGAATGACTCTAAGGCAAGGGGGTTATCCCCCTGCTACAGGGTCCAATTGTTGGTTATAATGCCCTACTGGTTGATGATGTTCCCCTATTTTTGGGTGACTACTCCAAGGGCATTCCCTTCCCCCCCACATACAATGAAGAAAAGGGGAAGTTGATAATTAGGATGTCTGAGGACAGGGAGCTTTATTAGGCTTTTCTTTAAGGTCCCCAAATCTGTCATCATGATCTTTCCAAATAATAGGGTCATTTTTAAATAAAACACATGGAAGTTGAGCCTTAAGAGAGAAGTTTGGAATCCAATTTCAATAGTAGACAGTCAGTCCAAGATAGTGTCATAAATGGCACTTAGTTTCAGGTTTTGGGAAGTTCAGGATTCCATGAAGCCTACCTGGATCCAAATGTAGTCCTTGTTCTGAGATCAGATACTCTAAGTATCGAAACTGAGTTTGAGCAAACTCGTTTTTTCTTTGGAGCCTTTCTGCCCCTTTAAGGCCAGAAGTTTTAACAGATGGATGCTGTCTTCCTGTGAAGAGGTTTGAGAAGGGGAGCAGAGAAGCAAATCATCTATGCATTATAACAAACAGAGCCTGCAGAAAACTTCGTATCATCCAAATCAGCTTTTGAGTTTTGTGAAAAGAAAAAACTAGGTATGACCCTGAGGCATCACTGTCCAAGGTGTAGTTCCGCTCTTCCCAAGTCAAAGCAAAAGGGTATTGGCTATCCTTATTAACAGGAATACTGAAAAATGCACTGCAATTACAGTGAAAAATCTGCTTTCAATGGGAATGGCTATCAGTAGGGCATGGATTAGGAATAATTAGGTGCCAAGGGATAACAATGTTATTTATTGTTCAGAGATCCTGGACAAACCTCCACCCCCTACCATTGGGTTCTCTCACAAGTAAAATACGGGTATTATAAGGACTAGTTCAGGGGATCATGAGGCCCTGAGCCTTGCAATCTTATATTAGGGGACTGATGCCTTAGAGGGCTCCTTTATATATAGGTTAGTTTATTAATTAAAATTGATTAGTAAAGCTTTAATAATTCTGAGAAGTTCTGATGCATTTGAATCTTGATGGGAAATGCACTGTGGATTCTGCCGATATAATTTGAAGAGTTTGCCCATAAAGAGGATGGTAGCTGATCCAATAAGAACAAATGATCATTGTCTCCAGATTCACCTAGAGTGATATCAGAAACAGAGCAAATAAGAGCTATCAAAGAGTTATTTAATTTCCCTGGTTGGCTATTTAGAGGACTACTGTCAGATTCTAGTATTATTTCTTCCTTTTGGGAGAAAAATTCCAGTATGATTATTTGCTAAGAAATCTTGGCCCAATAAACGAATAGGGGTGGAGAAACTAAGGAGAAGAGTGTGTATCGCACAAAGGGCCTAGACAAAAGGAAACAGACAGATAGGAACCTGTTGGGGTTTATTAAAGACCCTTACTGTTGAACTGTTTTAGTACAGGGAGTCAGGAGCTGCTTTATAGAGCAGCGGGGTTAGCACTGTCATTCCGGGGGCAATAAGGACAAATAGATTCATCCCCAATCTGGAGAGTGGTTTCTCCAAGCAGATTAAGAGGGAGGATTGGGAAGATTCCCTGTAGTTCCTCCGAGTGCCACTGTTGGGAATTAGGAAGACCCTGGAAAGGCTGGCCAGGGGGCTGATGGCACCCGGTATGCTTAAATTTGTAACAGTTATTTTTTCCAATGACCTGGCCCTTCGCAATAATGGCAGAAACTAGGATTTTTGGTTCTGTAGAGGAGCCTTCATTTTCCAAGACTGAAAATTGAGACTTGTAGCCATCTTTCTTATAGGCGACTTATCTGGGATAGGAGTAAGCTAGTTTGCCAAATTGACTAAATCTGGAGTGCACATAGTTTCCCATTCCCCATCATGGTCCTTTTACTTTTTAAAATTTTTTTAGGATGGTCCTTTTAACTACAAGAGAAAGAGCCTCTTTCAGTCCATTAATAAACAGAATTAAATGCTACCCAGGTGGATTCAACATCTAAACAAACACCAGAATTTCCTTTAAACAATTTGCACTTGACTGTGATACGAACAGTTTCAGCAGGCTTGTGTGTATAAACATGAATTCTGTTCCAATTAACAGGCTTAGGAAAAGCCACTCCAATTGCTTGGTGGACATTTCCAGTGAGTGTTCAAACGTTTTGCCAAAAGTTAGGGTTTATGTCTTCAAATCCCTTTCAGGATGTTCTCATTGAGCTAATTTTTTCCAATATTTGACCTGGCCCTCTCCAACAGGCATGTGGACAGATAAGAATCCAGAAGCCAGGTTGTACATTTAAATAATTATGCTAAATTCTTCAGCAAACCTAAAGGGGTCCTTGGTTACTTTAGGAAACTATGGTCCCAAATTCAGCCTTAGTCCAGGGAACATTAAGACATCTGAGGTTCATTTAGATTCTCCGAAGACTTAACTTTATAGGGTAGATTTTTTTTTTAAGATTTTATTTATTCATTTGACAGAGAGAGAGATCACAAGTAGGCAGAGAGGCAGGCAGAGAGAGAGGGGGAAGCAGGCTCCCTGCTGAGCTGAGAGCCCCATGCGGGGCTCGATCCCAGAACCCTGAGATCATGACCTGAGCTGAAGGCAGAGGCTTTAACCCACTGAGCCACCCAGGAGCCCCTATAGGGTAGATTTTAATACAATCAGGAGAGGAAGTACTGGGAAGAGATTCGGAGGAAAAATGAAATTCAACAAAAGGATTAGAATGGGGAGGGAGCCAGAAGGAGGAAAGGCCGGCACAAAGGAACAGAGGAAAAGAGCACTGGAGGAAGGGCCTGTGCACAAGGTGGAGGCCACGTGTTTGGAGACAAACAGGGGGAGGGGGGAAAAGTTCTCAGAAGCCATTTTGATTCCTTTCAATTTTTTGCCTCAGTTAATTTAGAAATAGTATTTCACAAAGAAGCAAACTTAGAACCCTAAAAACACTTGGAAGCCTCAAGGTACCAATTAAAGAGGCATGCCATTCGGTTTTTTGTTTTGTTTTCTTACCTGGGGCTTTCTAACTGAAGAAATCATAAGTTCCCCATAACGGCCATTAAAGTTCCAAAAAAAACCTTGTGATTGAGTTGGTCCATTTAATTAGAAATGCACATAAGGAAGGACCCCCCTCAAAGCATTTTGACGACTAAGATCCCCTTTTTTTCAGAGGTGTTCTCTAGAACAAAAAGAACTCCCGAATAGCACAGTTCCAATACGAACACTCTGGTTCCAAAAAGGAGCCTCGCGGAAGGCTAGCACAGTTCCTACAGGCAGCCTGGTTCCAAAGAGTCAGACCAAAAGCTGAACGAGTACTCTCAGAAAGGGCCAGGCCTTAACATAGATTCCAAATAAAGTCTGTAGAGATCAACACACACACAAAGAGAACAGAGATCCAATCCAGGAGAAAACTTACCCTCAAACTCCAGGGAAAGCAAGAAAGCAGTGAGCTCAATTGGCTCTTTGGGGTCTGGTACCTGTTTGCTCACCAGCCTTGGAGTTTTTGGGGGGTCTTCTCAGGATCCCCTATCTGTTCACCAAGTAATGTTAACCTTAAAAATTCAACTGTCAGTTATTTCACTAGCAAAAAATTTTGGATCCGGGAGTTGCAGGGAACTCCAATTCAGGACATGCAAGCAGCCAGAGAACAAAGGAGAAGAAGGTTCTTTTATGGGGGCGGGCAAAGGGGGAGGGAGAGGAATTGCTGTTACAAACAAAAATTCTGTTGGAGTAAACTGGGAGTTTGAAGTATAGTGGCTTTTCATTGGCTGACTGTGACAGTATCTCATTGGCTGAGCTGTTGGGGCGGGTTGTGAGCTTTCCCCGTCCTGCTGGGATAGTAAAGTACTAGGACTAGGAAGGTACATCTATTCTTAAAGTCTGCAACTGGCGGTGAGTGGTACACATTAGAGCTCCCCCTGCTGTCCTCCCCACTCCATTTTAGGGAGATTTCCCTTTATTAATTTTCACACTATTGAATTATCTCTTTGCCACCGCCATTCCAGTAATCGCTGAATTTTAGCAACAAGGTGCATTTAAGCACTGCTTTTTCTTCCCTGTTGCCGAATTCTGCCGAATTCCGAACTGGTCACACTTGGGAAGCATTTCTGATCCGGGCTGCTCCACCAGAACACATTAGTCCCCTAACCACACATCGGCATAAAAAAAAAATGATGGGATTGAGCTGTTTTGAGCAAGACTCCAGATTTCTATAATTCTCAGTTTCTTCTTCTGTACTAGAGTTTTTCCCCTACCTTACTAAAATATTATAGGTTCAAATTAGTAAGATTAACCACTTTAAGTGCCTAGCGCCATAATGGACAGTAGGTTCTCAACAAACATCCTCCTCCCTGTCTTCCCCTTCCTATCAGTTATAGAGCAATTCTCTTTAAAAGTATTTAGAAGGGGTGGGGCTCCTGGGTGGCTCAGTTGGTTAAGCATCTGACTCTTGATTTTGGCTCAGATCATGATCTCGGGGCCATGAGACCAAGCCACGCATCAGGCTCCACACTCAGTGTGGATTCTGCTTGAGATTCTCTCCCTCTCTCTCTGCCCCGTCCCCTGTTTGTGCGTGCGCACACTTTCTCTCTAAAATAAATAAATCTTTTTTTAAAAAGATGTTTAGAAGGTTTGCAAAATGGTGGTCTTTGTTAATAGGACTCCTGCATCCATCTATTTCATCCTAAAGAAAATATTTGGCAATTCATGACTGAATTCCTTGTATCCAATCAAAAGCAGTTTTGCAGCCAAAACAGACATGCTTACTAAGTAAATTATGAAGGGGATAGTACATCTATGGTTATGCTCTCAATCTTTATTGAATTGTCTGAGGCCTTGATGATCTTAGTAAGGCACCTCTCTTTGGTCCTAAGAAGTTGCTAGAGGAGTCTAAATTCATTTTTAGTGAACTGTAATTGCTGATAGATATATTTGATGGATTTTTCCTTGGAACTTTTGTAGAATCCCTAAGTTAACTTTGAACCAAATTATCTTTAGTCAAACTAATTGATCTCAAAATATATGTAATTCACTTCCAAAAGCCCACAAATAATCTGATTAAAAAATGGGCAGAGGACCAGAATAGACATTTTTCCAAAGACAAGATACAGATGGCCAACAGACACATGAAAAGATGCTCAATGTCACTTATCATCAGGGAAATGCAAATCAAAACTGTGATATCACCTCACACTTGTCAGCATGGCTAAAATAAACACAGAAAACAAGTGTTGGCGAGGATGTGGAGAAAAGGGAGCCCTCATGCACTGTTGGTGGGAATGTAAATTGGTGCAGCCAGTATGGAAAACAGTATGGAGGTTTCCCAAAAAATTGAAAATAGAAATACCATATGATCCAGTAATTCCACTGCTGGGTATTTGCCCCCAAAAAACTCAAACACTAATTTGAAAAGATACATGCACCCCTATGTTTATTGTAGAATGGCCAAGATACACAAGTAACCCAACTGTCCATCCATAGATGAATGGATAAAAATGTGGTGTATATATATATACATATATATATATACACCATGAAATATTACTTGGCCACAGAAAGAATTTGTCATTTGTGATGACATGGATGTATCTAGAGGGTATTATGCTAAGTGAAATAAGTCAGATCAGAGAAAGACAAATACTATATGATTTCACTTACATGTGAAATCTAAAAAACAAAACAAATAAACAGATTCTTAAATACAGAGAACAAACTGATGGTTGCTAGAGAGGAGGTGGGTAGGTGCATGGGCAAAATAGGTGAAGGAGATTAAGAGATACAAGTTTCTAGCCATAAAATAAGTTAGAGAGATGAAAAGTGCAGCATAGGGAATATGGTCAACATTGTAATAACACTGTATGGTAGCAGATGGTGATTACACTTCCTGTAGTGAGCACTGAGTAATGCAGAGAATCACTGAATAAATATGTTGCCCAACTTTAACTAAAATTACACTGTATGTCAATTACACTTCAGTAACAAAGATTTTAAAAACACTTCTATATTGCCAAAAAGCCCTAACTTGAAAGAGCCCAGATCTTGTGGTCCTTTACCATACTTTAACTGATGACTCCAGCATTTTCTAGAGATGAACGACTTCAAAAATATATTATTTTCATAGCAAAACAAGTCCCCTCACCACAGTAGCTGCATATATAGCCAACTAGAATGTTATTCTACCAGAAGCAATAGCCAATAAAGTAACTATACTTTCTCAGAGTTTAAGAAACATTTTTCCTAGCACATCCATAATTGTTTTTATTTAAAAATATTGGAATTTTAATAAATATCCATATAACAGTAGGTCGAGAAGGTCTTCTCTGGGTCACAAACAATATCAAACATTCTATGTATCAGTACACACAAAAACATGCTACACATATACCTTTTGAGGACCTATTATATCACTTATCTCTAGACCCTTGGCTTTTTCTATCTGCCACCCACGGGACCACTGGCTATTGACTATCTTTCTCTCATCTCTAGATGGAGAAAGAACGTAGGAACTAATGAATAAAAGGACTTATTTGAGGGGTGCCTGCATGGCTTAGTTGGTTAAGTGTCTGACTATTTATCTCAGCTCAGGTCTTAATCTCCAGGTTGTGAGTTCAAGTCCTGTGTTGGGGAGGGAGGGGTGCTTAAAAAGAGGACTTATGCAAGATATTTGTTTTCATATTCCTATCTCAATTTTTTAGCTAACTGAAGTTTGACTACTAGAAGACATCAGCATATTAATCAGCACAATTTCCCAACTTGATTAATCTTCCCAAATTAAAATTATTTATTCAACCAATATTTACTGAAAGGTTAGAGCATGCCAGACATTTTTTTTTGACAGCAAAGTAAGTTTATTGAGTGATAGCAAAGTGATAGTACAAAGCTCCTGAGGAGGGAGGGGACCTGAAAGGGGGCCCTAGTATGCCAGACCTTGTGAAAAATCCTGAGGCTATGATCCTTTCCTTTAGAAAGCCTAAATGATACAAGGACAAGACAAATATTGAATATGTAATTAAATGTGAAGATTTCTAAGAAGAAGCGGTATTACCTTAACTCTGAAGGTCGTCGCTGCCTCAATAGTTGGCATCTGCAATCTTTATCTTGCCAATCCATTGTAAAAAAAGTCTGGTTAGCTGGTTCAGCAAGTCTTTTTTGTTAATACAGATACAAATTCATTAGTAGGTTAAATTGCTCTTATATCATCTTTCTCTCTCCCCCTTCTCACACCCTAAGTGAGCCAATCTTTTAACTTCAAAGTTCAAATTCCATCAAATGGGTCACAGTAGGATTTGAAAACAAAGTGCGATATGTACGAATAAGGTGGTATATGTAAATTCCTTAACATACCAATAATTAAGATTTAATAGAGAAGGAACGGTGTTTAGCGGTGCCACATATTTCATGTTTTGTCTGAAGATGTTGCCTTATCTTTCACGTGAGAGGGATCACCTAGATGTTGGCTGTACAGATATGGACATTATGCCATTAATGATGTCACAAGGTGACGGGACGATCTGGTTACCCAGATAGCAAGGTTCCTTTTCAAGAAAAGTGAAAGGTTATCATGATGGCTGTGATTCGTGACAAGAGATATATCCCAATTGAGCATTTCTAAAATGCTGGGTGCAAAAACTGCCAAAAATCAGTTTCAAATAAAGTTTTAAAATAAGTTTTAAAATAAAATTTTAAAATAAGATGTTAGAATGTTAGTACATTATAGAGTATGCTATAACCTAGAAGGCAAGTGAGAAGTTAGAAGAAGTATGGATGGTGAGAAAAGTGTGAAAGACTAATAAAAGTGGGAAGAAATTTTAAAAGAAAGGCAGAAAACCATGATTGGATGATTTTCTTCTGATGTCACAATTACTCTACTCAACAGTAAATGTAGACATTAGACAAGACCCACAGAGACAGGCCATCAACACAGGATGCGTGAACCATGACACCAACGTTCCAGACAGAAGCTTGGCACTGGTAAGTATATTATTTGGCATTTAAAGTAAATTTTCCTGCTCAGCATTTCTCATCCCTTATTGTTGTCATCCCTTATTATGAACATTCAGCCCATTTTCTGTGACAGCTTTTACCTAATAATGTTAAGATTGGGGGACTCCTCATGCTTTTTCTTGCAACACTCTCATCACCCAGCCTCATTTATCAGCCTCTATCCTCCTGTACCTTCAGTATCATTCAATTATGAATAAATCTCTCTAGATTTTTGATCTCCCTTCTAACCCTTTCTCTACTCCATCTTACCTGACTCCTGTGAAAAGTGAAAAGTGGACAGATTTCCACTTCTTTGGGAAATGGAAATGAGTCCCATGGTAACTCATGGGGTCAGAGAGAAAGGATGAACCTTTGCTTTGCACCATTATTCCACTGGGTATGCTTTTTTGAAGTTGCTACTCTCTGATTTTATCATTTGCTTACTATTCTCATCCTTAAACCCAGTTGAGTGCCAAGATATTCTCCCACCTTTGGCAGTGGTTTTACTGGCTTTCTTGTAGATTCTGGGTGAACTTCCGGGTCTTTGCTCCTTGTTTTCTTTCACACTTGCATCCAGTCCACCAGTAAGTTCTACTGGCTCTGCAATCAAATTATGGCTTGAATCCAGCTGCTTCACCAGTGTTCTAATCTTAGCCGCAATCATCTCTCATCTAGACTTCTTCATCAGCCCCTAACCGACCTCTGCTTCCACTGTTGCTCCTGTATAGACCATCTCTGACTTAACGGAGTTTTCTTCCTAAAGTAGCAATCAGATTTTATTATCCTTCAAAGTTTTCTCATTATTCTTAAAAACAAAATTCAGACTTCTGCAAGTGGCAGCCACCCCCACTTGATCTAACTTTTAAATCTACCCTCCCTTTGGGGTAAGGCAACACTAAGGAAACATATCCAAGCCAAATTCGTAGAGACCAGGAAACTATCACATCAGCAGAGATCACCAGCATCACAAAGAACCAGACAACCCCAAAGGGAGGCCTGTGGTACTGTGCCATCCCAGTGATAGTGTAGCACGCCCATTTGTCTACAGACAAAGGAGGCTTGGTAAACAATAAATGGCCAAGAAGGTTCCTAGCTTTCTTCCACACTATCATCCAAGGGTCCCTAACAAGGTAAAACAGCAAGAAAGGAGTATTCAGCAATTTTGGAATTGGAGACCATTATTGGAAAAACTAAAATGTCTTTATTCCAGTTATTAAATAACTCTTCTTGACCACACAAACTGACCAAGGACAATATGATCACTATTCTGCAAGCCTTAGCCAAATGGAGCTCGATCCTACAGTTTCCTAAACCTCATTGCCAGTATTTGGGACTCAGTGCTTAATCTCTGCTAAATCTCAAGCCATCCCAAGAAAGGCTTCCAGACATTTACCAGGCTTCTCACTACTTCCTAGCTTTCATGTAGAAGGCCTTCTTTTTCTCAGACCCAGACAAGCAAGAGTATTCATGAGTAAGTCAAAGAGGTTTTCAGAGAACCGAGTGGTGAAGTACAGACCTTGGCTCAGAGAAAGAAGGTGGGAAAAAATCCAGGGGAGAAGAGACAAAAGGATAAAAGAACCATGGCGTGGTCCAAGAGGATGTGAAATAACTGGTTCAGTGAATGCTCTCTGGCTTTCACAAAGACCAAAATTTTAGCAACCTATCTATCCTAACTTTTAAAACACAAGTCATTCTTCCACAACAACACTCAATTGTTAACCAACACAGACATTTTATTTACTTTTCCTTAAAGTCTCTTTTCATAAATAACAATGTTATTAGAATATTTTATAAAATATTTTTAAAATATTTTATAAAATATTTTAAAATATTTTAAAATATTTTAAAATATTTTAAAGATATTCTAATATTCTAATATTTATAAAATATTCTAATATTCTAACATAAAATATGTTATAAAATAACAAAGTAAAAAATATTTACTTTATGTTGGAACAAAATATCTGAGGGTAGCTTACATCTTGCAGAATAGGGCAGAAGTCCCTAGAACTAAATACATAAAACTGGACTTAAGATGCATAAAAAATTAAAAGACATTCTCAGGACTTTTACTTCCAAAAAATTTAAAGAGCACTAAACTGCAACAAACTTGGAAAGATTGACGGAGGCGGGGACTATTACATTGGTCGTTCTTGTCATCTTTTGAAGAAAAAGGGTGTGATGAACAGGCTTACTATAAAGCCAACATCTTAGAATCCAAACATTGTGTTTTCTGTACTGCTTAGAGAAGACTGTCCTTGCAGTTTATTGGCCTCAAGAGACACATGATTCCTTCCCTTCCCCAAGCAAAATACAACCAAGGAGAGATACTCAATCCTAGTGGACAATTGGCTCAAGTGGACAATTTTATACCATTTCTTAGTTTTGGTGAAACTAAATTTAAAACTAATACAGAAATACAGAATTTAGGGTGAGATAATTCTTATTTACATTCTATTTTAAAAATTGCTTTGGATACTTGCTCTCTAGCCATTGAGATACAGCATCTCATCCAAACAAACGGGCGTTGACTATACTTAAAACAACTTAAAAATTAAAAACATAATTACCATATGATCCAGTTATTCCACTTCTGAGTATTTGATGAAGATGAAAACACCAATTCAAAAAGGTATCTGCACCCTATATTCATTGCGGCACTATTTACAATAGCCAAGAAATAGAAACAACCTCCATGTCCATTGATGGGTGAATTGATGGGTATTAAGGAGGGCATGTGTTGTGATGGGCACTGGGTGTTATACACAACTAATGAATTGTTGAACACTACATCACAAACTAATGATGTACTAGATGCTGGCTAACTGAACCTAAAGAAAAAGAAATAAAAAAGAAAAAAAAGAAAATGTGGGAGAAGGAAGATGGCAGAGTATTATGATCCTGAGTCACCGCCTCCCACGGACACACCTTGGCAGGGGACCCAGCACAGAAACAGCACACCTGAGTTACACATAAAGAAAATTTATTGACAAATTTTAGGACATATGCCAGAGAGTCAGGGATCTGTGGGAGCTTTCTCTGGAAACAGGAGTGCTGGCAGGTGCCGTATTTCTTGCCCTCCTTCAGCCTAGATAACCAATGGTTGCAGCACCAGTTCTGACACTCTCCATTTACCTAGTTAGAACCGCTTGCCTGCCCTGACATTTCCCTATAGACCTGCCCCACCCCATCTGCTTACCTCAGCAGGTAACGCCTCCAAAGAGCTTTTGCCCTGCCTCACCTAGCAGGCAGCTCCAGTCAGGACTGGTGTCCCTCCAAAGTGACTTCTGCCCTGCAACACTGGACAGGTGGCCTCAGCTGGGACTGCTTCCCCTTCAAAGGGATGGGAAAACTAATCCCACACACTAGTGTGCCTGCAGTAGCGGCAGCTGGGCCTTTCAGCTAGCTGTGCCAGGAGCAAAGCCTGCTCCTCCATCAGTGCATCAGCAGCAGATGCAGCTGATCACTGTGGACAGATGGGATGAAGGCTGGCCCCACCCACCAGCACACCTGCTGCATCTGCAGCAGGGTTTCTCAGCCATGCGGGGGACAAGCCCTATCCACCAGTGCACCCAAAGAGTTGAGGCTGAGTCACACAGTGGGGCATACACAGGCCACACGGGGACACTCTTGGACCTTCTGGTTCTGGTGACCAGGGGGGTTGTCTTACAGAGCATCATAGGATACCTTCTACATAAGGTCACTACTTTTAAAACCAAGAGATGTAGCTGACCTATATAATACAAAGAAAGAAAAAAACGCAGAAAGATAAAATAAGGTGACAGAGAACACGTTCCAAATAAAAGAATAAGATAAAGCCACAGAAAAAGAACTAACCAAAATGGAGATAAGCAATCTACCTGATAAAGATTTCAATGTACTGGTCACAAAGATACTCACTGGACTTGATAGAAGAGAGGATGAACCTAGTGAGAATTTCAGAGAGATAGAAAATAAAACAGGGGTGCCTTGGTGGCTCAGTGGGTTAAAGCCTCTGCCTTCGGCTCAGGTCATGATCTCAGGGTCCTGGGATCAAGCCCCACATCGGGCTCTCTGCTCGGCAGGGAGCCTGCTTCCCCCCTCTCTCTGCTTGCCTCTCTGCCTACTTGTGATCTCTCTCTCTCTGTCAAATAAATAAAATCTTAAAAGAAAAAAAAAACAAAGAACCAATCAGAACTGAAGAATAGCTGAAAATTTAAAATATGTTAGAGAAAATCAACAGCAGATTAAAGGATGCAGAAGAACGGATCAGCGATCTGGAAGACATAGTAGTAGAAAGCACCTAAGCTGAATAGTAAAGAGAAAAGAAGAATTTAAAAAGTGAAGATAGACTAGGACATCTGCAACAAAAATCAGTCATAACAACATTTATATTATAGGGGTTCCAGAAGGAGAAAAACTTATTTAAAAAAACAATAGCTGGATAAATAGCTAGGATAAATTCCTAGAAACACACAATAGCTGGATAAATAGCTAGGATAAATTCCTAGAAACACACAATCTTCTGACACTGAATCAGGAAGAAATAGAAAATTTGAATAGCCCAGTTACTAGTAACAAAATTGAATCAGTAATCAAAATAAAAAATAAAACCAACAAAACTCTAGGACCAGATGACTTCACAGGTGAATTCTACCAATATTCAAAGAAGAGTTAGTACCTATTCTTCTCAAAATATTACAAACAATAGAAAACAAAATTTCCTAATTCATTCTATGAGGCAAGCATTACCCAATACCAAAACAGACCAAAGACACTACAAAAAAGAAAATTATTGGCAGTTATCTCTGATAAACATAGATACAAAAATCCTCAACACAATATTAGCAAATTGAATTCAACAATACATTAAAATGATCATTTGCCGCAATCAAGTGGGCCTTATTCCAGGGATGGAATCATCGCCCTCAAATCAGTCAATGTGATCCATCATATTAATAAGAGGAAGGATAAAAACCATATGATCATCTCAATAGATGCAGAAAAAACATTTGACAAAATATAACACTGTATTTTATGATAAAAAAAAACCCTCAACAAAGTGGGTTTGGATGGAACATATCTCAATATAATAAAGGCCATATATGAAAAACCCACAGCTAATTTTGTACTCAATGATGAAAAGCTGAAAGCCTTTCTTCTTAGATCAGGAACAAGACAAGAATGTCCACTTTCACCACTTTCATTTGTCATATCTCTGGAAGTCCTAGTCACAGCAATAAGACAATAAAAATGATATAAAACACATCCAAATTGGTAAGGGAGAAGTAAAACTTTCACTATTTGCTGATGACATAATACTATATAGAAAACCCTGAAGTTCCACCAAAAAACTATTAAAATTGAATGAATTCAGTAAAATTACAGGATTCAAACTCAATAAACAAGATTTGTTATTTCTATAGGTCGATAACAAAGTAGCGGAAAGAGAAATTAAGAAAACAATCCCATTTACAATTGTACCAATAAAAAAATACCTAAAAGTAAATTTAACCAAGAAGCTGAAAAACCTGTGCTCTGAAAACTAAGACATCGATGAAAGAAATAAAGACAACGCAAACAATGAAAGATATACTATGCTCATGGATTGGAAGAATAAATACTATCAAAAACGCCCATACTATCCAAAGCAATCTACAGATTCAATGTAATCCCCATCAAAATACCTAGAGCAAAACACGTTTTACAGACTAGAATAATCCTAAAATTTGTATGGAACCATAAAAGAATCTAATGAAATGATTTCCTGAAAGAACAAAACTGAAGGTATCACAATCCTAAATTTCAAGCTATACTACAAAGCTATAATAATCCAAACAGGCTGGTATTGGTGCAAATATAGACATATAGATCAGTGGAACAGGATAGAGAGCCCAGAAATAAGTGCACACTTTTTTAGTCAATTACAACAAAGGAGGCAAGAATATACAATGGGGAAAAGATCATCTTGTTAGGAAAATGTGCTGGGAAAACGGACAGCTACATGCCAAAGAATAAAACTAGACCACTTTTTTATACCATATGCAAAAATAAACTTAAAGTAGATTAAAGAACTAAATGTGAGACCTAAAGCCATAAGACTCCTAAAATGAAATGTAGGCAGTAATCCCTTGGATATCACCCTCATAACATTTTTCTGGATATGTCTCCTCAAAGGAAAAAAAAGCAAAACTATTGGGACTACACCAAAATAAAAAGCTGTTTTTCATGGCAAAGGAAACCACCAACAAAACAAAAAGGGAACATACTGAATGAGAGAAGATATTCACAAATGATATATTCAATAAGGGGTTAATATCCAAAATATATAAAGAACTGATTCAACTTATCATCAAAAAAAAAAAAAAATCTGCTTAAAAAAATGGGCAGGGGTGCCTGGGTGGCTCAGTTGGTTAAGCATCCAACTCTTGATTTTGGCTCAGGTCATGATCTCAGGGTCATCAGACTGAACCCTGTACTGGGTTCCTCACGGAGCATAAGATTCTCTTTCCCTCTCCCTCTGCCTCTCCCCTATTTCTAAAAAAGAAAAAAAAAAAAGGCCAGAGTACCTGAATAGACATTTTTCCGAAGTGATTTACAAATGGCCAGAAAACACATGAAAGGATGCTTTACATCACTCATCCTCAGGGAAATGAAATAAAAACCACAATGAGATATCACCTCACACCTGTCTGAATGGCTAATATCAAAAAGACAACAAATAACAAGTATTAGTGAGAATGTGGAGTAAAGGGAGCCCTCATGCACTGGTGGGTAGGAATGCAAATTGGTCCAACTACTATGGAAAACAGTATGGAGGTTTCTCAAAAAGTTAAAAATAAAAATACTGTGTAATCTAGGAATTCCACTACTGGGAATTTGTCCAAAAATAATGCAAACAGTAACTTGAAAAGATATATGCATCTCTATGTTTATTGTAGCATTATTTACAATAGCCAAGATATGGATGCAACACAAGTGTCCATTGATAGATGAGTGGATAAAGAAGATGCGGTATATATGTACAATGGAATATTAGCCATAAAAATGAATGAGATCTTGCCATTCATGACTATATGAATATACTTAGCAGGTAATATGCTAAGTGAAATAAGTCAGAAAAACAAATGCCATATGATTTCATTTATATGTGAAATCTACAAAAACAAAACAACCACAAAAAACCCATACAGACGCATAAGAACAGAGAACAAACTGGTGGTTGTTGGAAGGGAAGTGGTTGAGGGAATAGGTGAGATAGGGAAAGGGGATTAAGAGGTACAAATTTCCAGTCATAAAATAAGTCACAGAGATGAAAAGTACAACATAAGGAATACAGTTATTATAATAATGTTATATGGTGACAGATGGTGATGATACTTATCATGGTGAGCAATGAGTAATGTATAAAATTGTCAAATCACTATGTTGTGCACCTGAAACTAATATAACATTTTATGTCGACTATACTTCAATAAATTTCAAAATATATATATACAAAGTGGGTAATTAAACTTAAATATATAAGTACTTACACTGAAACGTGAACATAATATTTCAACAAAAAAGAAAATATTGTCAGAAATAAGAAAGAATATCTGAAAATTCCCCTAATCTCAGGAAGGAAACAGACATTTACCAAGTCCAGGAAGCAGAGAAGTCCCTAAATAAGATGAACTGAAGAAGGTCCACAGCAAGAAGCATAATAATCAAAATGGAAAAACTGGGGCACCTGGGTGGCTTAGTTGGTTAAGCCTCTGCCTTCACCTCAGGTCATGTTCTTCGGGTCCTGGGATCCAGCCCCGCATTGGGCTCCCTGCTCAGTGGGGAGTCTACTCCTCCCTCTCCCTGTGTTCCTCCCCCCACTCATCCTCTCTAATAAATAAAATCTTTTAAAAAATTAGAACATTAAAAATTAAAAATAAAGAGAAAAATCCTAAAAGCACCAAAAGCAAATCGTTAGGTACAAGGAAAACCACATAAAGCCATCAGCTGCTTTTTCGGCAGAAACTTTGCAGGTCAGAAGAGAACAGCATGATATATTCAATGTGCCAAAAGAGAAAAAATCCTTCAACCAAGAATACCCTGCCCAGCAAGTTTATCATTCAGAATTAAAGGAGAGGGAAGGAGTTCTCAGATAAACAAAAGGTAAAGGAATTCATCACCACTAAATGAGCCTTATAAGAAATGTTAAGCTACAAAAGAAAAGGCTATAAGCAGAAGAAAATTATGAAAAGAAAAATATTTCACCGGTAAAAGCAAACACACAGTAGAAGTAGATCAATCATTTATAAAGCTAATATGACTGTTAAAACACAAAAGCAGTATTACTAGTTATATCTACAAAAATAGGTAAGGGATACATGGAATAAAATATGTAAAATATGGTATCCTATACATCAAAGGAAGAGGGGGGCATAAACACATAGTTCCTTTAGCATGTGTTCAAACTTAAGCAACCAGTAACTTAATATAGATTGCTATATACATAGGGTGTTCTATATGAACCTCGTGGTAACCACAAACCAAAAATTTATAATAGATACAGAAACACACACCCACTCACAAAGAGAAAGCATTAAATAAAGTCATCAAACTACAAGGAAAGATAAGAAAGGAACAGAGAAGAATTATAAAAACAGCCAGAAAACAGTAACAAATGGCAATAAGTACATAGCTATCAATAATTACTTTAAATATAAATGGACTAAGTGCTCCAACCAAAAGACCTAAGGTGACCGATTGGATTAAAATTAAAAGACCCATCTATATGCTGCCTACAAGAATCAGTTCAGACCTAAAGACATATACAGACTGCAAATGAAGGGATGGAAAAAGAGATTTCATGCAAATGGAAGCAGAAAAATGCCAGGGTACCAATACTTAGAAAACAGATTTTAAAACAAAGGCTGTAACAAGGGACAAAGAGGAGCACTACGTAATAAGGGGATCAATCCAACAAGAGGATAAAACAAATGTAAATATCTATGCACCCAACATTGGAACACCTCAACAGATAAATATTAACAGACATAAAGAAATTAACAGTAATACAATAATAGTAGGTGACTTTAACACCCCACTTACATCAATGTAGAAATCATCCAGATGGAAAATCGGTAAGGAAACAGTATCTTTGAATGACACATTAGACTTAACAGATACATACAGAACTTTCCATCCCAAAACAGCAGAGCACACATTCAAGTTTCTTTTCAATGTTCACATAGAACATTCTCTAGGATCGGTCCCATGGTAGTCCACAAAACAAGTATCAATAAATCTAAGAAGGCTGAAATCATATTAATCATCTATTCCAACCACAATAGTATGAAACTAGGAATCAATTACAATAGAAGAACTGGAAGAAACACAAACATGTCAAGGCTAAACAACACGCTACTCAACAACTAATGGGCAATGAGGAAAATAGAGGAAATCAAAAATCTGGAGACAAATGAAAATAGGAACACTATAGTTTAAAATCTTTGGGACACAGCAAAAGTAGTACTAAGAAGGAAGTTTATAGCTCTACACTCCTACCTCAAGAAACAAAAATCTCAAACAATCTAACCTTACACCAAAAGGAACTGGGAAAAGAACAAAGTCCAAAATTGTTCAAAAGAAGTAATAATATCAGAGCAGAAATAAATAAAGACTTAAAGAAAAAACAATAGGAAAGATCAATGAAACTAAGGGCTGGTTCTTATGAAGATAAACAAAATTGATAAATCTTCAGGCAGGATCATCAAGAAAAATTGAGAGGACTCAAAATGAGAAATGAAAGAGAAGTTACAACCAACATGACAGAAATACAAAGGATAATGGGAGCCTACTATGAAAAATTGCACGCCAACAAATTAGACAACGGAACAGAAATGGGTACATTTCTAGAAACATACTATCTTCCAAGAATGAATCAGAAGAAACAAAATTTAAACAGACCGGTTACTAATAATAAAACTGAGTTGGTTAAAAAAAAAACAAAAAACTGAATTGGTTAAAAACAAAAACAAACAAGAAAAAAAGAAACCCAACTCCCAACAAACAAAAGGTCCAGGCCTAAATGGCTTCATGGGTTCATTCTACCAAACATTTAGAAAAGAATTATTACCTATCCTTTTCAAACTATTCAAAAACTAGAAGAGAAAGGAATGCTTCAAAATTCATGCTATGAGGCCACAATTACACTAATACCAAAATCAGACAAAGGCACTACAAAAAAACTAACCAAACAAATAAACTAAACTATCGACCAATAATTCTGATGAATATAGATGCAAAAATCTTCAACAAAATATTAGCAAACCAAATTCAATGACACACTAAAAGGATCATTCATCATAATTAGGTGAGATTTACTCCAGGAGTGTAAGGATGGCTCAGTACCCACAAATCAATCAACATGATACACCACATTAACAAAATGAAGGATAAAAATTGTATGATCAATCTCAGTAAATGCAGAAAAATAATTGGACAAAATTCGAAATCCTTTCATGATCAAAATTTTCAACAAAGTAACTACAGAGAGAAATTACCTCAACATAATAAAGGCCATATTTACGGTCTATAGCTAACGTCATACTCAATGGTGAAAAGCTGATAACTTTTCCTGTAATTTCAGGAATAAGACAAGGATGCCCACTCTTTTTTTTTTTTTTAGATTTTATTTCTATTTGTTTGACAGAGAGCGAGAGAGCGAGAGAGCGAGAGAGAGAGAGAGAGAGAGCGCGCGCACAAGTAGTGGGAGCAGTAGAGGGAGAGGGAGAAGCAGATTCCCCCCCTCCCTGAGCAGGGATCCCAATGCAGGGCTTGATCCCAGGACCATGGGATCATCATCTGAGTGGAAGGCAGTTGCTTAACCTACTGAGCCACCCAGCTCCCGAAGGAGACCCGCTCTTGCCACTTTTATTCAACAGAGTTGGAAATCATAGCCAGAACAGTTATACAAGCAAAAGAACTAAAAGGCCAATCAGAAAACAAGAACTAAAACTGAAGCAGATCATCTGCAACCTACATCATTACTGGCCTATATCTTTGGTACCAATCAGGTTCCATTTTGCAAGCAATATGCACTAATTTTGACTAACTTGAATAGCAAAGTAATCCTAACTCACAATCGATGGAAAGATAAATTTTTAAAATTTTAAAGTGGGCAGAAATCGAGGCAGTCAGGCATCCACAACTATGGCAAAAATTATGTCACAGGAATATGGCAAAGATAGTGTGGCTGTAGCAGCACGACACCATGTCACACTAACCACGCTGCTGTGTAGTACTTCGTTTAGGAGACCATCCTTATTCCCACCATGGAAGCACTTAGATCATGTGTCCATGCTCTAGCTTTCAGGGTCAGGGAACAGAAAGGTCTAGACCTTATAGCTTCTCTAGTGGAAAAGAATTCTGGAGCCATGAATCATCACAGAGTAGAATATTCCACAAACATAGCTAAGGGTCTCAAATACTAGACAACCAAAAACATGCCAGCACATAATCAAATAGTCCATTCTTTGCCTGCCCGACCTCCATATACATCGTTCTTCCTATAGTTATATTTCCAAAAAAATTCCCTATAGTCTTATGATTTTCACGCAACTGTCCACTCGTTCCTTCTCTAAACAGAAAAATATGTGTTAGAGTACTGTCTAAGGAAGTGCTTTCCAAAGTGAGGTCATCAAACTAACAACATTGCTATCACTTGGCAATTTATGAGAAGTGCAAATCCTCAAGCCAAACCTAGAATTATTGAATCAGAAACTAAGCAATCTGTGTTTAACAAATCCCCTGACTGTATTCTGGCCATTCGAAAGTTTGAGAACCACTGGTCTAGAGAGATCGATGTTGACGGCCAAAGAGAAAGAGAGGTGCTTTTACAGATTTACAGAATGAGAGGAATCAACTCCCAAGTGTCCCAGTTACTGAAAGCAGCTGCAAGCCTAGTATTTCTGGTTCTTGCTCATTCTTCATCTAGTTCTGTTATGGGTCCATCTCAATGGTCTCATCCTGTGAACAAAACTGGAAAGATCACCACCACCATCACACCCTGCTTACATTTTATATGTAGTGGGGACTGTGAGAGAAAATATTAGGTATAAAATACATACCTAATGCAGTAAAATAAGAGACAGAGGGATTAGAGTTCTTGTGTCACCAATGCAGCATTTTTCACGTTCAAATCTCTTTAAGAGTATTTGACTGTTTAAGAAAAAATACCAGTGTGGTATGGGATTGGTAATATACATAAAAATAAAATGTATAAAAATAGTAATAAAAAGTCTGGTCTATATGTGTCCTATAAGAAATGTACTTTAAGGATAAATTGGCTAAGAGTGAAAAGATGAAAAAAGATATAACTTGATAATACTAAGCCGAAAAAATATCAAGAGTGGCTTTTACTATATGAGAGAAAGTATGTTTCAGAACAAAAATTTAAAGGATAGGTAGAAAATTATTTTAGTATATATATTGTATTTTGTCATATCAAAAATTTGAAACTTGTTATTTTCCTTTTATTGCTCTTTTGGACATTTCAATAAAAAATTTTTCCCAATTATTTTATTGTGGTAAATAGGTTATTTTAGAAGGATAAAATGGTCATTCACCAAGGGGGTATAATGATCCTAAACATTTATGCACCTACTAACAGACCTTCAAAATTCATGAGGCAAATACAGATAGAACTGCAAGAGGAAATAAATCCACAATTATAGGAGATTCTGATACTCCTCTGTCAATATTTGACAGAATAGATATGAAATCAACAGATATAGAAGATGGTGACTATAGTGAACTGTGGTGAGCATTGTGTAATATATTGAATTGTCAAATTTCTATGTTGTGTGCCTGAAACTAACATTGTATAGTAACAATACTTTAAAAATTTGTATAGAAGATGAAGTGACACTATCAACCAACTTGAACTCATTAACATTTATGAAACACAGTACCCACTAACAGCAGATTATGTATTCTTTTCAATTGTGCACATTTAACAAGGAAGTTCATATTCTAAGCCATAAAATGAATCTAAACAACTTTAAAATGATAAAAATCCACACAGTATGTTTTCTGAGCATAATGGAATTAAATTAAAAATCAATAACAAAGATTTGGAAAAATAGCCAATTATTTGGAAGCTAAGTGACATTTCTAAACAACTTATAATTCAAAAAAGAAATGTAAAGAAAAATTGGAAAGTGTTTTTAAGCTTGATCAAAATAAAAACACAGTATACCAAAATCTGTAGGATTTAGTAGCACTTAAGATATAAATGTCTAGCACTAACAGCCTCTGCAATTAGGAAAAAAGGTCTTAAATCAGTGACTTCAGACTTAAGAAAAATAAAAAATTTAAACCCAAAGTAAGGAGAAGCACAAAAATAATATGAACAAACACCAATGATATACAGAAAACAACAATAAAAAAAAAACCCTACTGATCCTGGAGAAGATCAATAAACTTGGTAAACTCGATAACATCACTGTTGATTGTACAGATACTAAATGCAAATAGTAAGAAAATATGATGAACTTTCTGCCAATAAATTAGGCAATTTAGACAACACAGAAAAAACCCTAAAAAGGAACGTTAGCTAAAGACCACCAGGAACACACTTGTAATTGAACAAGTTACGTTTAGAACTCCTTTCAATGAAGGAAAACATATACCAAGGGGAACCCTGAGGAGGTGTGAGGAATAGAGTAGTAGAGAGAACCTACTATAGGACTAGAGCTTTGGCTGATGGATTCGAAGGAGAATCGAAGGAAAAAGAGGACTGCTCTAATTGGATGCTGTCAGCAAGCAGAGACATGGGGGTTCATCCATTTTATTCTTAAGTCTGACTTGACCTGACAACAATATTTGCATTAACAAGTAAATGTGTTGAATTGAATAGACTGTGTTGCATCTATTCGATCAAATAGCTTTCAGCAATGAAATTATGCACATAACAACATAGATGGATCTCAAAGTAAATGCTAAGCGAAAGCAACTAGGCAAAAACAACTATATGGTATATGATGTATGCATACACAGTTCTAGAAAATGCAAGCTCATCTCTAGTGACAAAAGGCAGATCAGTGGTTGCTTAGAAAGGAGCAACCTGGGGAGAGTCGGGGGAAGGAGATTAAAAAGTAGGAGGTGGAAACTTTTGGGTATGGTTGTTCATTATCTCGATTGTGGTGGTGGTTTTAGATATGTATACATAGGTCAAAACTTATCAAACTATGCACTCTATTATATATCAATCATATTTCAATAAGGTGGTTCAAAAAAAAGATAGTCATTGTTTCCTTAAGTTTCAGTCACTTGCATCAGAAACAATGCTTAACCAATATCCTTTCTTCCTCTATAGACATTAGAAGTTGTATCTCAGTTAGCATACACACAGTTTTTAATGGAACGCATTTGAAAGTAACCTGAAAGATTAATTGAAAGCCAAGACTTACACACGTCTCTATTTCCCCATATGTATCCTAGGTAAAACAGCATTTTCCCCTTTTCATATGTTGGCGTATTATGACTCCCTACTATGTTAGCACTTATTACATTTATATATAATAAATTACAGGCTTGAGTTTACAGAATCCAAGTAGGAAAAATCAGAGAACATTTTTGTTCTTAGACCAACAGTGATTTTTTTCTTCTGCTTCTCTACCCAGAAATCTTGATTCCTACTCAGTACAAGATGTCCAGAAAATTCTTATCTGCCCTATATACAAGAACGACTTCATCAATGACATGCTCTCTGGGCCCCATCCAGCCTGGCTGAGAAGTCTTTAATTTGCTTTACTCAAAAGGTAGACTTTCTGTTTACAGGAAAGCATTTTTAACAATCAGAAAATGCATCATGAACATCACGTTTAAGAATCAGTGAGCACAAAACGGAGTTTTTATAAAGATTTCGAAGCAGGTTTATATAATGTTTTATCCTTTGCTACCACTCCTTAGTTTTATTGAGATTTAATGGACATATGTCACTATGTAAATTTAAAGTATACAGCATGATGGTTTGACTTACAGATCTCACAAAATGATTATGCAATGAGTTTACCTAGCAATGGTCACCTCACATAGATACAATAAAAAGCAAAAAAAAAAACCAAAAAACCTCTCAGGACCTGTTCTCTTAGCTTCACTATAGATCATACAGTAGTGTTAGCTGTAGTTGTTGTAATTATATTCCTGGTGTTTTTCTTATCACTAGAAGCTTATACATTTTGATAACTTTCCTTCAATGCTTCCTCCTTCCACCCCCTGCCTCTGGTCATCACAAATCTCATCTCTTTTTCCAGGAGTTTAGTTTTTAGATTTCACCTCTAACTGAGATCACATTGTATTTGCTTTTCTCAGACTAATTCAACATAATGCCCTCAAGGGCCATCCATGTCATAAATGGCAGGACTTCCTCATTTTTTATAGCTGAAAAACATTACATTGTGTACCACAATTTCTTTATCCAGTCATCTGTCGATGGACACTTAGAGATCATTTCCGTGTCTTAGCTATTACGAATAATGTTGCTATGAACCCGGGGATACAGGTACCTTTTTGAGTGATTTTGTTTCCTTTGGATATATTCCCAGAAGTGAAATTGTTAGGTCATGTGAGAGTTCTATTTTTTTTTGAGGATCCTCCATTCTGTTTTCTGTAATGTCTGTACCAGTTCACAAATCCATCATCAACGAAAAAGTGTTCCTTTTCCTCTACGTGTGCACCTGCATTTGTTAGCTCTTTTTCTTTTTGTTAGCTTTTTTTTGATGATGGCTACTCTAACAGGTGTGAGATAATAGCTCACTGTGGTTTTGGTTTGCATTTCCCTTAGGACCAGTGACATTGAGCATCTTTTTACATACCTGTTCCCCTCCTGTATATATATCCTTTTTGGGAAAATGTCTGTTGAGGTCTTTTGCCCATTTTAATTACCTTTTTACTGTTGAGTTGTAGGAATTCTTTATAGATCTTAGATTTTAACCCCTTATCAAATAAATGGCTTGCAAATATTTTTCTCATTCTGTAGGTTGTCTTTTCATTTTAATGGTTTCTCTGTGCAGAAGCTTTTTAGTTCGAGGTAGTCCCACATGTTTTATTTGTTGCTTGTGCTTTAGGTGTTATCCAAAAAACCACTGCCGAGATCCATGTCAAGGAGCTCTTTTCCTCGGTCTTCTTTCAGTTTTATCAGCTCAAGTCTTACATTTAAATCATTAAGCCATTTCCAGCTAGTTTTTGTGAGTAGTGTGCGATACAGGTCCAGTTTCATTTTTTTTTTTACATGTGAATATCCAATTTCCCTAGCACCATTTAAGAGACTTTCTTCTATCCATTGAGTATTCTTGGCTCTCTTGTCATAATAATTGGCTTGGGTTTATTGTATGCTTGGATTTATTTCTGGACTTTTGATTCTGTTCCACTGATTTGTCTATTTTTATCCCAGTACCATATACTGTTTAGAGGCCATAATTATGTAATCCAGCTTGAAGTCTGGAAGTATAATGCTTACTGCTTTGTTGTTCTTTTTCAGGATTATTTCGGCTTTCAAGATTTTTCGTGGTTTCATTTAAGTTTTAGGGTTTTTTTTCTGCTTTTGTAACAAATGCCATTGAAATCTTCATAGGGATTGCATTAAATGTATAGATGGTTTTTGGTAGTATTGACATTTTATTGGTATCAGTATTTCCAATCCCTGAACACATATTTTTTCATTTACTGATTAGACTTAATTCTTTTTAAAGATTTTTATTTGACAGTAAGAGCGAGACCGTGAGAGGGAACACAGGCAGGAGGGGTGGGAGAAGCAGGCTTCCCACAGAGCGGGGAGCCCGATGTGGGGCTCGATGCAGGGCTGGACCCCAGGACCCTGGGATCATGACCTGAGCCGAAGACAGAAGCTTAATGACTGAGCCACCCAGGCACCCCTGGTTAGACTTAATTCTTAATGGTTTACAGAAACTGACCTCATGCCTATGCATCAGGTCGTATACAAATGTCTATCAATGGCCTTCCATGTTAGGTATTTTCAGGATCATTTTGGCATGGTTTCTGTCCCAACTTTGATATTCACTTGAGATTTCCAGGAAGGTAAGGACAATGCTACTCCTTGTAATTTTTAATTTTCAGAGGTCTGCTGCTTCCTGTATATCGTATTTCTTAGGTTTAATACATAATGTCTTCACATTAGAATCACCTGGGAGCTTTGAACATGCTAATGATTAAAGCCCAATCCCAGAGATCTTAATTTAATTAATCTGATTCAGGTATTTGTAAAATTAAGAGCTCCCCAGATGAATATGCAGATTATAGACTTGTGGTTCACAGCCCTGTTACTCAAAGTTTGGTCAAAGATCAGCCCCTCAGTATCACATGGGAGCCTTCTCAGGCTTCACTGGAGACTGACTCCTTGTCAAATTTATTCATTTTGACAAAATACTCATGTCAACTGAAAAAAAAAAGCCAACCCCAAAATAGGTTAATAAATGCCTCTTTTGTCTTACTCAGGTTGATAGCCAGGGAGACAGTATTTCAGATTGCTCTAAAGAACTCCAAAACTTGTTAGTTTATGGGGATTGTATGCAAAGAGGGGAAGGGATATACGTGCTTGCAAGCAGTTCTCCAAATACCTGTGCCTTAGGAGGTATAATTAGCCTGGTTGTAAATCAGGTTTAGATTTCCAGAGAGACACATGAAAGACCCTTAGGTAATCTTAATACATTATGTTCCTATCATATCTGATTTTTCAAAAGTTACTCCCTGTGTGCCTCTGCCTAACTTGTTTTCCAGTTCTTGTGTTTGTTATCTCCTTGAGGTCACCTGAGATAGTCCTAGAACACTAACATCAGTCACCTATTGCAGGTTTAGCGCACACCCAGCTGACCTAAGTGTACTTTAATTTGGAGAAGCATTGGTCTAGAAAACATACAAACTCCAATGGGACTCATGTTCTTAAAATAAGTTATCTTGAGTTCAAGTCCTTCAAAATGTGTTTTTCAAGAGACCTTAAATTTTTATAACTTTTAGAACCAATTTTCATTTTTCACAGAAAAAAACCCCTCACCCTTCTTGGTTTGTAGTTTACATTTTAATCAGATTATCTGACATATATTTAACAGAATAAATTAAAATTTATCTGATGCCATTTAACAGATTAAACTATTAAAATATATTTACCACAAATGAAGTTCCTTGAGGCAAATACCTACAAACTAATTTTAAGAAAGGAAAAAAGCCCTCTCTAAAGTTGCATGTTTGAGAAATCCAGAAAGTAGAAAATGGCTCTTGGCAAGATTACACACCCTCATTACTTTTTATGAGAGCCTGTAATGGGAGAATATTTCCACAAGATGGCAGTAGAGCATCAATTCCAGTCTCTGAAATTAAAGCGCTAAGCTTTTGCTTTTTGAAGGATAAAAATGGGCCTTTCTGAACTCATTCTACTGTATGGAAAAAACCTATTGATTCAAATTGCATTAATTACTTGTGGCCTGATATAATTTCAGTGACTTGATTAGTTTTCATTTTCATATTTTTCAGGGAAGTAGTACCAGGCATATTGACCAATTTGACCTTGTGAGATGGTTTTATTCTATTTTCAGAGGTAGGTCTTCTAAAAAAAATATTCAACTTCTATAACTGATGATATTAAGTTTTTATTTTATTAAGAAGTAATGGATCTGCTCAAATATGCCCAACTGATTTTTTTCAAAGCGTGCAAAAGCAATTTGAAGGTAGGATAGCCGTTCCAACAAGCGGTGTAAAGCTATTAGATCTCCATGGGCACAGAAATGAACTTTGACCTAATTTCACACCTTATACAAAAATTAACTCACATGATAAAACATACCTAAAAGTAAAACTATAAAACTTTTAGAAACAGGAGAAAAATCCTCAGGACTTGGGGTTAGGTAAAGAATTTTTAGGCTTAACAAAAGCACAATCCACAAAAAAATTTCTAAAACCGAACTTCCTCAAAATTAGAACTTCTCCCTGGGAAAGTCTGCCCGAAAAGACAAGTCGCATACTGCAAGAAATCATTTGCCTACCTCCTATCTGAAAAAGGGACTTGTATCTACAAGAATTCTCAGAAGTTTTTAAAAACCTATCTAATTAGAAAATAGGCAGAAGACATGAATAGACATTTAACTGAAAAGGACATACAGATGGTAAATAAGGAAAGTATATTCAGTATATTTAGCCCTTAGGTAAATGCACGTTGAAACCACAATAAAAATCACTGTTCTTTCAGAATGGCTAAAATAAAGTGTCAACACCAAGTACTAGCAAGAATGCAAACGAACAGAATCACACATCCAATGCTGCTGGGAACGTACAATGGTAGAGTAACTCTGGAAAACAGCGTGGCAGTTTCTTACAAAACTGTGTGCTAACCATAGGACCCATCAACTGAGCTTTTGGGCAATTATCCCAGAGATATAAAATAGGCTTATGGTAACATACACATGAGTGTGTG